>JARBWK010000009.1:1769807-1873516 GCA_030556195.1 Anolis apletophallus
CCGGTGGGGGGAGGCAAACGCTCTGCCTCCTTCTCGCTGAATACATCCCAAAATCCGGCATATTTCTTGGGCAGAGTGGCCACCGTTTCGACTTCCTGAGCCTGGCAAGCCCGGGCCGTCAGACAGTGACTCTGGCAATGGTCGGAGGAAAAAACGAGCTGTCTCTTGGTCCAGGAAATCTGGGGATCATGGAGGGCGAGCCACACAATGCCCAGGACAATGGGGAAATCGGGGAGCTTGGTCACAAGAAAAGAAATGTCCTCTTTGTGGGAGCTGGTCCACATCTTGGTAGGGGCGGTATATTGAGTCACAGCCCCCGTTTTCAGGGTTCTCCCATCAATAGTCTGCACACCCTTGGGCTCTTGTTGATCACGAAAGTGGAATCCAGCAGACTTGGCCTGGTCTGCATCGATGAAGTTGTTGGTGGCCCCCGAGTCAATCATGGCATGCACCATCATCGGCCCCTTCTCGGGCGATCACAGGCCAACCATTACAAGGAACAATTGTCCAGTCTTGGGTTCAGGGGGAAGATTAGCGATGTCGGCCGAGTGAGCGAACCCTCTTACACTTGGCCGGCCCATTCCCCCGTCGCCTGGATGGCCTCTTCGGCCTCGGGGACCCCTCCAAGTGCGGCAGAGGCTCTAGGAGTCTTTCCACGTGGCTTTTGGGGGCACTCTTTGGAAAAATGTCCGCCCCCCCCGCAGTACCTACACAAATTAAGATTCTGTCGCCGTGCCTTTTCTGCCTGGTCGACCTTGGGCCGCACCGTGCCTAGCTGCATGGGTTCCGGCTCATCCAAGCCCGCGGGTGGCGGAGCGAGGTGTCGGTGCAAGAACTGTCCAGCCCCTGCCTCCTTTCGCGCCGCCGGCTTCTCCACCACACTTTTGTCCCATCGCCTCCGGGTTTGCAGCCCCGCTTCGACACGTAGGCTCAAGGTGATCGCCGCCTCCAGATCCGCGGGTCGTGCATGCTTTAACATCTCTTGTTGTAACTCCGTGGTCAGCCCCGCGATGTAGTGGTAACGCAAAGCCGAAAGGTTCCACTGCACCTGGGCAGCCAGCACTCAAAAACGATAAATGTATTGAGACAGGGACAAGTCCTTCATCATCAGCCGGGCTAAGTCGCGCTCGGCCAACTCTTCATTCACGGGTGGTCCCCAGGTCGCCCGGATAGCATCTAGGAAAGCCCTTAGCGTTTTCACATGGGGGGACTGGGCCCGGATCAACGAAGTAGCCCACATCGCTGCCGTTCCCTCCAACAGGTTAAAAACAAACCCCACCTTGGCTCGGTCATTAGCAAACTCGTTGGGTCGCAGCTCCAGGTACAAGTCCACCTGGCAGAGGAACACCTCGACTTGAGCGGGGTTGCCCCCGAAGCGGCCAAGCGCGGCCACTCCCGGGTGGCGCCCGGCTCTGGTCCGCAGCTCTCCCACCTCCTGTTGCAACGCCGCCACTTCCGCGTCCGTCAGGTTTGCCATGGCTGCTACCGCCTTGGGCTGCCCTTTGCCCCAGTCATCTAGCTCATCCTCTGAATCATGTTCTGGCACTGCTGGTTCTAATGCTAATGGGACCCCAGGTCGTGACCCCTGCCCTCCAGGCACAAACGAGAACTGCTGTGCCACATTCCTCCATGCTTTAGAACAGGGGTTCTGTTGTGATTGAGCCTCCAGCTGCTACTGATAGTAGTGATGCAAAAGACTCTGATGGCTCAGCATCTGGGGAGAGTATGGAACTGGGTGGGGATGTTTGTAGCAGGAGTCCTGGTGTTTGCAGAAATAGGCTTACTCATGAGTCAAGTGAGTCAAGTGAAGAGGATCACTTGCAACTCAAGAGAGTCAAGCAAATATTTACAGCACCTACAGACTCTGAGACATTTGAGGAATGCTCTGGGAATGATGGGAGTCAGAGTACAGAGGACATTTCTACTGAAATGGAATTGGACTGAAGTAAGAGAAAGTCAGAGGGCGTGTGAGGAGCCCACATGTTCAGACACCTGGGTGTATTCACTGATGCACAGGATTGGCCCCCACAGTCCCCAGACAATGTGGGGGGGGGGGTGTTCTAAGTCTTAACCACAGGTGGAAATCTTGGAGGGTCAGTCAAGGGCAGCAGCTGCTGGAGAGTAACACCTGGGTGATGATGATAGGGCGTCAACCTCATCAAGTGGATCTGATTTGTTGTGAGCTTAAAAGGTGGGCATTTTGGGACTTACCTCTGTGGCTAGCAAGGAGTTGCCTTTGGGTCCTAGGACTCTTGCATCCTGTATCCTGTCACCTTGCATCTTGAAGCCTTGTTTCCAGACTGATTCTGCTGCTTCCTGTGGTGGGGTTTGAACTCCACTGGATTGCCCCCCAGTTGGACTGTGGGTTGTGTCTTTGCTTCTACGTCTATCTCCTCTTCTTGACCTTGGCCTGTCTCCTGGATTGCGTCTCTCCTACGCCCCTTTGGATACCTTCTTGGACAAACTTGTATGACTTCAATGCTGATGACCTTGGAATTGATTCTGACGACGACATCTTCTCTGCTGCCCTCAGCCTTTCCCTGTTTGTTTTGCTTTGATTTTGCTAAAGGGCTTTTGGTGTTTTGAGTGCAGGCTTTTCTCCCTGTTTGTTTTCATGCCGGTCAAGGCTTCCTTTTGTGAGCGTTTTCACTGACCATTAAGTGCTTTTGTTTTGCAAATACTTATCTCCAGAGACTCTGTGAATATTAAAACAAACTATTTACACTGCAATTGAGTTTGGCTCTCTGGACCGACGTCTGCTGAGACAGGTTCTCAAACTTTTTCAGTCACGTGGTTCTTTCTCAAGCAAAAGTTTATTGTGGTGCCCCAAGAAATGTTTATATATTATATTATATATAATTTTATGTATCAGACATGGGCAAACTTTTTCACCACCATAAACTTAGCAATATTTCAATGGAAACCCCCATGGCTATCAAGTCCAACCCACTTCTGCCATGCAGGAAAAGCTGAAAAATGCTTTTGGGGGCAAACGAGGGGGTAATGGCTTTTGTGGGAAAGGGAGGAGCAGAACAGAATAGGGAAAGCTTGGAGGAGAGGGGAGCGGGAGGGAAGCGCTGCTTTAGAATCCTGAGATTTGTAGTTTGGTGAAGCACCAATACTGTTTGGTAGAGAAGGCTCTCGGCATTACTTTGTGAACGAAGATCCTTAGGAACGACCCATCCCACGCTTTTTACAAGTGCGTTTAAGTTGGATGTGTCCTTCGAGCCTGTGCAATGGATTTGGTGGAGCGCAGCATGCACAGAACTGGCCTCACTCTTTAAACCAAAGGTTCGTCTGCCGGGGCCTAGCAAGCTTGGACGGTGGCAGCGAGGTCCTCAGGTCGTAGGTTTGATTTGAGTTTCCTTCTCCTAGATGGTTGACCTTACAGGGTTAGACGAGCATCATCTGCAACTTCATTAGGGTACGCAAGCCTCTGCCCCACTGCAAGGGGGCGCCAATGGAGAGGTAGAGAAGACTAATGACTAAACTACAGCTGCCATGATTCCATAGCATTGAGCCACAGCAATTAAAGCAATGTCAAACCGCATTAATTCTATAGTGCAGATGCAATCAGGAAACTACCAGAAAGTACCAGTGAATCTGAAATGGTTAATAACACTTTGTGGTACTTTGAGTTACTATATATGCATACTAGCTGACCTGGCCACGCTTCGCTGTGGCTTTTGTGTGTGTGGTGTGGTGCCTGCTCTGTCCTCCTCCTCCTTCTCCTCCGATAGGGGACCTTCGGCATAGCAGGGCCGAAAGGGGACCTTCGCCACCGGGAAGGCGGCGCCGTGGGCGCCTCCTCCGCTGCCTCCTCCACCGCCTTGCAGCTGTTTCTGGACCCGGGGCGCGCGGTGTCTTTCCCTCTCTCTCTATTTCTTGATCTGCATGTGTCTGGCACTCTCGCGAGACACACACAGGAAGAGAGACCGCATGAACCCGTCTGAGGCGGGAGGGATGGTGCCCTTTTCCCGGGCACCTCTCTCTCCTCCTCGCCCCACCCTCCTCCTTTGAATGTAGGAAGGAGGGCATGGGAAGGAGGAGAAAGAGATGCCCGGGAAAAGGGCAGAATCCCTCTTGCCTGTGCCGAGTTTGCGTGGTCTCTCTTCCTGTTTTTCTCTAGGTCTGTGTGTGTTTCGGGAGAGTGCGAGACACATGCAGATCAAGAGAGAGGGGGGGAGAGACCGCGCGTCCCGGGACAGGAAACAGCTGTGGCGGAGGCTATGGCGGAGGCCGAGGAGGTGGCGGAGGAGGTGCCGCCGCCGAGGTGGTGAAGATCTCCTTTGGCCCCCTTCCGTGAGCGGCATGGAGGTGGTGAAGTAGGTCAAGGAGGCGCCGGAAGAGGCGGGCACGGCGCCGGCACTGCCGTAGCGATGATCCCCCGTTTGTTACCGCGGCGGCATGGAGAAGGAGGATGATGTGGTGAGCGTGGGTTGAGGGGAGGGGCTGGTTTTGAGGTGGGGGTTGGATGTGGAGTGCGCTGCCAGCATTGGAAAGCAGTGCTTTTCCCCTCCCCTCCCTTTCCCTCGCGTTGGAAGGAGACCATTGTAATTCTCCATGCGCTGCTATTTCCAATGGGCGGTTTTTGGGGGCCGTGTTTGGGTGGGTAGCGTGGTATGTAGGCCGGATTTTTTGTGCCCTAGACATACCCCGTGGTGTGCTTGAATGTGTTTGGGGTGTTTGGTGTTTATGGGGGTTATAGTTTTGCTGTCTATATACCGAGTTGCACGACCATTCGATTTTTATATATATAGATGTGAACATACGTATGTGTTTGCAGGGCAGTGTGAGCTTGCAAATTTAAATGTGTTTGTCTGTTATATAACTGTATGAATGCATTTTGGAGGAAAAAATCAAGCCAACTGAGACAAACTGTAGAGGTCAGTGGAGGCCAGGAGCTATTTTGACAAGCTGGCTTCATTCAGGTCTAAAGCGCCCATTATGCTCACCACAGGAATGCTGCTCAAAATCCTTCTCTGTGGCGAACGATTCCTCTCCAATCACTTGCCTCCTGTTTGCTCCCATCCCATTGTGAATCTCCACTCCCCCCTTAAACAGCCTTGGCAGCTGCTATCCGGAATGAGGACATTCACCATCACAATACAGTATCACCAATCCATGTGGTAATTCATTCTAAGCTTGATCTCGGAGGAGGCTGTGTGTTTCTTTCCATGCAGCATCTCCACGGTGAGTGTCATGTGCCTTTTGGACCTCAGTCAATTGGCGCCCATTATCAATGGGGAAAGTATGGAAGTGTTTGTGGGGCTAATCATGGCATCTGCCTCTGAAGATCAGAGTGTACCTTCCTGACCATGCCACATACTGCATCTCTTTCATTTATGCCAGGGGTGCTCACACTTTTTCAGCATGCGAGCTACTCTTAAAGCAACCAAGTCCAAAAGATCTACCTGCCCCTGCCACCGCGCGCTCCCGCACGCTCCCGCCACCATGCGCTCTTGCCAGCACGCGTGTTCCTGCTGCTGTTTTCCGCCCACGCAGCGCTTTTTCCACCTGCGGGGCATTGCAGGAAGGAGAAAGCACGAGGCGGGGCATCCAGAGGGAGCGCTCCGCCCTGCCTGTCTTGCCGGCAATGGAGGCTGCACAGCTGCTTCTGGGTGAGAGAGAGGCTGGGGCTCCCTTGTGCTTCCTTCTTCCTGCAATGCCCCGCAGGTGAAAGAAGCACCGCGAGAGCGGAAGCCAGCAGCAGGAGCGCGCATGCGCACAGGGTGTGCGCGTGCATGGCAGGAGCGCCCCATCCGGCTGGTGAAGCCCGAAGATCACCTGGAAGAGGCCCGAAGATCTACTAGTAGCTCCCGAGCTACCTAATGAGCACCCCTGATTTACGCGATTTTTGATAGTGAAAGAAAAAGTGTCTACAAATGTTCACCATTACATGTCATGGCAAATAGTTTCAGATGGCATTTTGTGACTCACCGCACATTAAAGAAGCGACAGTACCCAAAGTCTTTAAAATGGTTTGCAGCTGCTATCTAATCCAGACTCAAAAGAGCAGGCTTCTGCTTCTTATCAAACAACATGATCGGGAACTTTTGTGGTCTTATTGGAGAATGAACTTCAAGCAGAGTTACTGGTTTGTTTTTTTAAAAAAATAATACTGTGGTTATGTATATTGAGATGTCATAAAATGTGTATATGGTAAGATTTTAGATGCAAAGGAATGGCGGAAACCCTTGGAAAAAGTATTTTCACAGAAAATGGATCTTGCATTCCATTATTTAGAATATCAGGCTCTTAGACAAGACTGTGGAGTCCATCCAAGACATTTGAGGCAATGCCTCCCCCCCCCAAACATTTGCAGCTTGGTGAGACACCCATACTATTTGATAGAGCAGTGTCTTTCAACCTTTTTTGAGCCGCGGCACATTTTTTACATTGACCAAATCCTGGGGCACACCACCAACCAAAATGACACAAAATGACACTCTGACACAGTAATACATATAGTTAATATGTTTTTAAATGTATTTATACACTCAGTGTGAAACCTGGGCCTGTTTCGATGAACACAACATAGATATCCTGGCAGGAATGGCAGAAAGACACACACAAAGGTCTTGCTGAACAGCTGGGAGTTATACTTCACCCGCAATCAAAGAGCATTCTGAACTCCACCAATGAGGGAATGGAACCAAACTTCGCATACAGAACTACCATAACCAAGAGAAAATACTGTAAGAGTTTGGTGGGCATTGACCTTGAGTTTTGGAGTTGTAGTTCACCTATATCCAGAGAGCACTGTGGAGGGGAGGGAGGAAGACGTGTGGTGAGTCTGCGCAGTAGCGCCCGCACGGGTCACGTCTTCCTCCCTCCCCCCTCTCGCAGAAGCGGCAGCGTGAGCAAAGCGAGGCAAAGCAGGCAGAGCGAGGCTGGGAAGAAGGGAGCCCGAGTGGAGAAGTAAAAGTGTTCAGCAGGAGAGGGAAGAAAGGGTACTGGAGGTTCCCATTTCCCACGGCACACCTGATGATCGTTCACGGCACACTAGTGTGCCACGGCACACTGGTTGGGAAACACTGATTTAGAATATCAGGCTCTTAGACAACACTGCGGAGTCCATCCAAGACATTTGAGGCAATGCCCCCATCATTTGCAGCTTGCTGAGACACCCGTACTATTTGATAGAGAACTCTAAAGGCTTTGCAAAACTACAACTCCCATGATTCCATAGCACTGAGCTATGGAACTGTAAGTACTGTCAAACTACATTAATTCTACAATATAGATGCTCATTCTGTTAGGAAAATTGTGTGTATATGGCACACTATATGTTGATGTATTTACTCATCGTGTGCTTGAAGGAATCAATGAGCCATTGTTGTCGTTTTCTCCCTGTTGCAAGGGAAGCCAATGGGTTTCAACACTCATTCGCAATTCAGGTTTTTTTTCTGTGCAAAATTTACTCATTATTTTCATCATGCAGAAAAAAACCCCTTTTCAGCTGAGAAAACTCCTTCTGAACATAAAATAATATTTCTCCACAGAGCAATTATTCACTCCAAAGAAAAGGCTGTTTTCAGTGCAGAAAATGCTATTTTCTGTGCAAATCAACCATCTGAGAAATTTGTGTGAACATTTGTCTGAGCCCATTCTGGAGTAGCAGTACTCCAGCTCAGTCCCAGGAGCAGCTACATTGCCAGGCTCCATACCCCAGTAGGCCAGAGTCCAGACCATCCAGTGGTTTTTAGCCCAGAACCAAATCCATAGTGATCTGCCAGGACTGATCTGGCCAGACTGGCCCAGGTATGGTCTTCCAAGTCGGACTCTCCTTGGCCACTGCAGAGCCAGGAGGGAGTCCCAACTGCCCAGTTGTGCTGAAACTGGGTTGAAGCCACCAGACAGCCACTCTTACCACCCCCTCCCATTCTCAATGTCCCCGTGGTCTCCACGTGCAACATGGGTTCTTCTAGTTGGCCACTGCCTGCAGTGACATTGGCTAGATGAAAGACAGCACCGATGCAGGGTCTCTTCAAAGTAAGTGCTCAGTATAAATGTATCCCAGTTCAGCAGTGCTAAACAGTAATGTCACCTTAGCTGTCATTATTGCCACCACCAGACATCCACATCCAGGAGATCTTATTTATTTATTTATTTATACTTCAAACTTGTATACCGCCACTCCCCGAAGGCTCGGAGCGGTTTACAAAAGCTTGAGTGCCCAATGGCAACACCAAACAACACAGAGTACAATAGACACGAGGCAAAAACACAAGGGGTGGGGGAGGGAGGGAGGAAGGAAGGAAGTCAGCAGCGGTGCTTACTGAGACACCACCCCGCCATCAAAAGAGGGCAGGCGGGGAGGGCCCAGCAAGATCGCTGGTACTAGGGTGCAAGCGGAGGGCAGAGGCCAGCGCCTCCCGCGTGGGAGTCCACATTTGGGGCCTCGGTCCGCTTGCACGGTGTCCTCAACAGTTTCCACGGGAGTCTGGCAGGCCCTTCGGAGCTGCGACTGCCTATAGCAGGAGCTCCAGAATGTCCTGGTTGGGAACATCTTCCGGGGTCTTGCCGCTCTCGTTGCTAGACGTCTGTTTGCTGGGGAGCCAGCAGCAGTGTTGGCTCTATGGTCCGGGTCCTTTCGAGTTCTCCGGTAGGGGGGTGGGCCCGTTCCCGGTCTGGAGTGCGAGGATGCGGTACTCGCCCTCCTTCCGCTTCCGCGTCTCCTCCTCCTCTTCCGGGGGCCACGCTTCGCCCTGACCAGGTCGTTTTTAGAGGTGGAGTCCTCCGAAGGCGGGACTTCCGGGGCTTCCAGCAGGTTGCTCCTTCCGGATGCTGCTTCTTCGCCAAGTCCCGACACCTGGAGTAGCTGGACGTCGTCAAGAACAGGGTCCTCCGGAGGCGGGACTTCCGGGGCATCTGGCAAACTACTGCTTCCAGGTGCTGCTTCTTCCCCAGGTCCCAGCACATGGAGTGGTTGGGCATCTTCAAGGACGCCCGCCATGTTGGGTCTCGCCTCTTCCAAAATGCTCCCCCAACTTCTCCCAGCGCGATGACGGCGTCTGGAAGCATCCTGAGGGGGGGCCAGGATGGCGTCGATGTCGAACTCAATAAAGGACGCACCTGCCAGGACTTGTGGACCTCCGCGCGTCGATAGTGAGTCCTCAGGGTTTCCAGATGGGGCCTCAGTGGGGGGTGGGGGGGAACTGGGGGTTGACATGGTCATCCGCGCTCAGTGTCCTCGTAGGGACCTCATCCTCCGTGACGGCTGGTGCCCCCCCAGAAGCCAGTGTAGGTCTCTGGGTAATTGTTGGCCGGTCATCAGTTTTTGGGGGCAGTGGTTCTCGGTCGACCTCCAGGCAGCTGGGGGGAAAGTCCCACGACTGGTCCCATGCGAACTCTTGCTCTGCGGGAGGGCCTCGTGGGGGATCAACCGGGCTGTTTGGGCCCAGGCTCAGGATCGGGAACTGCGCTGTGGGAATCCCTAGTGTCTCTAGCAGGCCACCAAATCTGCTGCCGAATTCCCTGACGTGGTCCATGAGCTTAGTGTGTTCTGCAAGCAATTCTGTATAGGCCTGGGGGTCCAGTTGGTCAGCGATGGAGTCCTGACTCCCTCGCCGTGACCTCCGTGGGGAGCTGCACCGTGGGGCTCCACACATCTCAGGGGACTGGGGTCCCGAACCAGCAGGCTGCTCTGCCTTCGAGGGGGTCATTAGGGATGGTGGGGGCAAACTTTTGCCCAGCGATCTCCTACCAAACCTTCTTAAGAAGCGCGCACCTGAGGCCGTTACCGGTCGGACGACCCAGCCATTCCTGGGCGTCTTGGGCGTCCTCGTTGGTAGTTCTGATGCTTTTCCCAGCCAGATTACACTCTCCGGTGTCTGTGGGTCTCCAAAGGTGACCCCCAGGGCCGTAGCCAGGATTTTGATTCGGGGGACTGAGTTTGGTTCTGGGGGGGCCGAGACTGGGTGGAAGAGGGTCTACCCTAGCAAACCTTTTGTATTGTTATCCCAATAACCCCATTAATGTGGGATATAATGAGCATGGTGACCAGATCATGATATGAATAGACATAACAGTTTAAATAATGTACCAGTAAGATCACCCTGAGAATTTCGGGGGGGAGGGGGGCAGCTGAAGCCCCCTTAGCCCCCCCCTGGCTACATGCAGGGCCCCTTCCTCCTTTTTGGTCTTCCTCAGCTAGCGCCGCCACCAGCCATTCCCCTGCAACGGTGCTGGCTGATGAAGAGCTAAAAGGAGGAGGAAGACCCTCTGTCTTTGGCGAAGCCGTGGCCTCACTTGGTGTGGCGGCCCGGCTTCCGGACGGCTCCGCGGCCTTTATTGGGGCTGTGGAGACTTCCGGAGCCGGGCCGCCACACCAAGTGAGGCCCCGGCTTCGCCAAAGACAGCAGGCCTTCCTCCTCCTTTTAGGTCTTCATCAGCCTTGGTTGCCACTGTGGGATTATTTGCATAACGCCTCTGATTGGCCAGCACTACCAACATTCCGACACTCTAAACTGCCAGAGGAGGGTGGCTTCCAGCCTCTACATTCTAACTGAGGGAGTATTTGCACAATGCCTCTAATTGGCCAGCACCACCAACATTCCGAAACTCTAAACTGCCAGAGGGGGGTGGTGTGGGGGATCATGGGAGTTGTAGTCCAATTGTTTTTTTTGGTATTTTTGGTTGTGTTGTTTAATTTTTTATTTTTGGGGGTGGTAAACATACCTCATGGGGTTTTGTGTGTATGTGGGCTGATTTGGTGTGTCTGCCTTGTGTGGTTTTGCTACTTAGGATGACAGCTCTCTTTTTATATATATAGATTATGCCCCGACTTTTATGCACAGAGTGTGCCTTTGCACAGGTAACAATGTGGATGAATACATTTTATGATTATACCAAGGGGAAACAAATACGTTTTCTTTTCCATAATATTTTGGGGTGTTTTTTTCAAGCAATGTTTATCTATACATCTGTACTTTTTAACAATAATGCACAGAAATCTATACATGTTTTTGACTGCCTGACATTTTGTACACATTTTAATGGTGTTTTGCTTAATGCACTCCTCTACTTTTTTAAACACTTACCCCCAAAGTATCTCTTTCCACATATAAGGCATTGCTCAGATGCAAATAGAAATGTGTGTGGATTAATTTTTTTCCTCCTATGGATCTGAACATAATTTAGTGACGTAAAACATGGATTAAGAAATGATGAAATGGGAGGTGGTCTATATAAGGCTTTGACTCCGTTTCCATCCTATTGCTTTTCAGCAAAAAGAATTCCCCCAGTGCTTAATCTCACAAGAGAGCAGAGTAGGCAACATCTATTATGGTAGAATTAATCTGGAGAGATTAGATGACACAATAGTATCGCACCACTAACTCCCAACAAATTCAAGGGCTAGCTCATGGACTGTCTAAAAAATCCAAATGAAAGCCTTCGAAGATAGACTGGTATATACTTTTTTAAAGTCAACAAGGAATCAAAGAGCCCCTATTATTCCCAGTTGTGCAAAGGAGACCAAACACATTTGGCATAAGTGAACAATAAAGGGGAAACCCACTGCAAATATTGATTTCGTTTTTATACCGAACAATTGCCTGTGATGGCTTATAATATTTTTACAATACCCTTGAGGGTCCCCCCCCCTTTGTCATTACACAAAAGACACCAGTTCAAAATGTGAGTAAGATGCCAGACCATAATACCAAGAGCAATCTGAAATGGCTGGTGGGAGAAGACGCCATATCCACCTATCGATTAGTGTCCACAGGAAGGCTCATAAATTGCCACACAGGCAAGGGAACACAATTGCACTTTAGCTTGCACAAGCAGAGCTCTGTGAGACCAAATCAGGGCTTGAATGATATTGCCTCTCTTCCCTTCCAGATGCTCAATACTCTGATAAACAGAAGAGAGCACACCAGATCCCCTTGTCCATGTCATTAGGCCACTGATGGGAAATAATACTTTATGTGCAATATTTGCAATTTGGAATTAGCACAGCAGAAGCAGACCAGAAACGCAATGACACAAAACATATTTATTTATTTATTTATTTATTTATTTATTTCTTGGGACTTCTACACCGCCGACTCCCGGGGGCTCGCGGCGGCTCACAAGAACCAATGGCACAGCGCCAGAGGGTTAAAAACAGAACACTTAAAAACATCATTAAAACATGCAACAACAATAATTAAAACAAGAGCAGCAGCAATATAATGGCCCAGTGGATGTATAGACGAGCCTATTTCACCGAAGGCCTGCCTAAACAAGTGTGTTTTGCAGGCCCGTCTAAACGGGAGTAGGTCCCTCAGGGCTCTGGCTTCGGCCAGGAGGGCGTTCCAGAGCGTGGAGCTATCACAGAGAACGCCTCCGGCGGGTAGATGTTAAATGAGCCAGCTTCACCGATGGTATTACCAAGAGGTTGGCCTCTTCAGACCGGGAGTGATCTCGATGGGCAATATGGGAGTGAGACGGTCCTCAGATATGCTGGGCCCCAGGCCGTGAATGGCCTTGAAGGTAAGAACCAACACTTTGAAGGCGACCCTGTGCTCGATAGGGCAGCCAGTGCAGATCCTGCAAGATTGGAGTTATACGGCAACCTGCTGGAGCCCCAGACAGGAGCCGGGCGGCAGTGTTCTGCACTAGCCTGAGCTTCCGGATCGACGACATAGGCAGGCCAACGTAAAGCGCAGTAGTAATCTAGCCTCGAGATGACCGTGGCTTGATCACCGTGGCTAGGTCGCCCGGGAGAGGCAGGGGCCAGCCTCCTTGCCTGGCGGAGGTGGAAAAAAGCAGCCTTACTGGCCATGGAGACCTGGGTCTCCATTGTCAGATGGGAGTCCAAATGGACACCCAGGCTTTTCACTGACGGCGCTGGCTGCAGCGCCGCACCGTCCAGGGTCGGAAGCCGGGCACCCACCTCGCCCGGGCGGCCCAGCCACAATCTCCGTCTTCGCCGGATTCACCCTCAACCTACTGGCTCGCAGCCATCCAGTAACGGCTTCGAGGCAATGTTGGAAATTATCGGGGACGGAGCCCGGCCTGTCCTCTGGTGACAGACCAGCCCATAACTCCGCACCAGCTGTGCAAGCGGCTGCATGTAGATGTTAAATAACAGAGGGGAGAGAATGGCCCCCCTGAGGAACTCCGCACACTAATGGGGAGTCCTCGGAGACCACCCCGCCCCTCCTCACACGCGGAGACCGCTGGCGGAGGAAGGAGGTCAGCCATTTAAGGACAGTCCCCTCACTCCAGCCATGGCCAGGCGGTGGATCAAAAGATTGTGGTCGACCGTGTCAAACGCTGCCGTGAGGTCCAATAACACGAGCAGCGCAGACCCGCCTTGGTCGAGCTGGCAGCGGAGTTGGTCTGTGATGGAGACCAGAACCGTCTCCGTCCCGTGCCCCAAGCGGAAGCCGGACTGGAAGGGGTCTAGCCATGTTGCATCATCTAAGAAGGATTGCAGCTGCTCCATTGCCCTCTCAACCACCTTGCCCAGGTACGAAAGTTCGACACTGGGCGGTAGTTGGAGGGAACCGCAGGATCCAATGACGGTTTCTTCAGTAATGGAGCTACCACCGCTTTTAAGCACTCTGGAAAGACTCCTTGCTCAAGGGAGCTGTTAATGATATTCAACAGAGGCCCACGTAACCCCTCCAGGCAAGATCTAACAAGCCAGGAGGGGCACGGGTCGAGGGAGCAGGTGGTAGGGTGAGCCGCAGTCACGATCTTATCAACAGCATCTGCGTCCAGTGGCCGAAACCGGTCGAGGGTGGGCCCAGCGGAGGGCCACGGGGTCTCTAGCTCTCATACTGTGTCAACTGTGGCCGGGAGGTCCGGCGGAGGCTCAGTATCTTGTCTGTAAAAAAGCTCTGAAAAGCACCGGCAGTGAGGGCCTGATCACTATTTTTTGGGACCGGGGACCGTCGTCAAGGATCGAATTACCTTAAACAGTTGGGCCGGGCGTGAGCTTGCAGACGCTATCAAGGCAGAGAAGTATTCATTTTTGGCTGCCTTGACAGGCATGCTCATAGGACTCTTTAAATTAGCTTATAAGCTGATACTGAGGCTCCCGTCACGGAGTTTCCGCCACTCGCGCTCTAGCCGTCTCCTTTCCGCTTCATGATCCCTAAGGTCCCTGTATACCAGGGGGACCGATGATTGCGGGGCGGAGAGGGCGCCTGGGGGAGCAATCTCTCCGAGAGCTCTGGCCAGTGAGGTGTTCCAAGTCTGGACTAGCTCATCGACTGAGACGCTGATAGACTCCAGATCCCTCAGAGCATTCAGGAGCCTTTCAGGTTCCATAAGTCTCCCTTGGGCGAACTAAAATCTGTTCGGCGCCCTTGCATGGGGGCGGTTGCTCCACCCGGATACTTAGAGCACAGTGGTCCGACCATGGTACCTCTATTACAGAGGCTAGGTCACTTGAACCCCTGCGCTGAACACCAAATCGAGGTGTGTCCGGCTGAGTGTGTGGGTCCCGAGTTACACACAGGAGAGGCCTAATGTCGCCATGGTCGAGATTAGGTCCGTGGCTGCAGATGGACCAGAGGCTGCGTCGGCGTGGACATTGAAGTCCCCCAGAACAATAAGTCTGGGAAACCTCAATGCCCACTCCGACACAGTCTCTAGCAGCCGCGCCAAGCTCTCCGCCGGTGCGCTAGGCGCACGGTACACCAGCAGGATCGCCAGGCTCTCCGGGACTCCCACCAAGCCGACACTCCAATCCCGAGGTGACAAGCGCAGGGATCGCTCTAAGGTGTAATCCATCACGGGAGAGTATTGCCACCCCCGTCCTCGTTCCGATGCTGGTGCGTGGCCACGTAATCAGGAGGGACCACTTCATGGAGGCAGATGGAATCGCTCTCCTGAAGCCAAGTCTCGGTGATACAGAACAGGTCCGCCTTGAGGTCTTCACAGAATTCCCTGACCGTGGCCGTCTTGTTCCGGACGGAACGTGCGTTGACCAGCACCAGAGTGGAAGGGGGGGAGAGCTGGATGTCTATCAACAGCGTGTCTGGGGATAGGACGCAGGTCAGAGCCGGTCGAGTCCGTCTTTGACTCGGTCCGGTTCTCGCAGTATTGTTAGCATTCGGCCTGCGCCTACCGTACACACCCCGCCCCGAGATCACTGGGATACTCAGCGAACCTGATCCAGGAGCAACAAAGTTTCTGCAATATGATGCCTCTAAAAGCAGGAGTAAGAAACCTATGATCCTCTTGTTGGACTACAATACGCAGCATTGCATACCATGACTAAGATTTGGATGCAGGGTCAGTTACCTCCCTGCTAGCCAGCCATGTCCTTGGGGCATTTTCCATCAGCCACCTCACCCCTTCTTTCCAAATTAAATAGCAAGGGCAAGTTTCTACAATGCACTCTGCATTCTGTGGAGCCTGCTATTTTGTGGCTGCGACAGTTTTGAGTTGGCTTGCACTCACATTAAATGGTCGGTGTAGATCAGTGTTTTCCAACCAGTGTGCCGGGGCACACTAGTGTGCCATGAGCGATCATCAGGTGTGCCGTGGGAAATTGGAACCTCCAGGAGGGGAGGGGGGAGAGTCTAGGGTGTTGAAGTATAAAAACCCTTAGAAACCTACATCGATAAAGGCACAAAATTACAAACACCCCCCCCCCCCCCACCCGTTGCCTACTTGGTCTCTCCCTCTCCATGCATTGGGAAGCCCCGCCTCCCTTTCCCCAAGTAGAGACCTCCTCTTGCCTCCTGGGGGTTCTGTGTGGAAAGTTTGGCCCAGTTCTATCATTGGTGGGGTTCAGAATGCTCTTTGATTGTAAGGGAACTATATATCCCAGCAACTACAACTCCCAAAGGTCAAGGTCTATTTCCCCTGAACTCCATCTGCGTTCATATTTGGGCATATTGAGTATTCATGCCAAGTTTGGTCCTGATCCAACATTGTTTGAGTCCACAGCGCTCTCTGGATATAGGTGAACTACAACTCCAAAACTCAAGGTCAATGCCCACCAAACTCTTACAGCATTTTCTCTTGGTTGTGGGAGTTCTGTGTGGGAAGCTTGTGTCTTTCTGCCATTCCTGCCAGGATATCTATGTTGTGTTCATGGAAACAGGCCCAGGTTTCACACTGAGTGTATAGATACATTTAAAAACATATTAACTATATGTATTACTGTGTTAGAGTGTCATTTTGTGTCATTTTGGTTGGTGGTGTGCCCCAGGATTTTGTAAATGTAAAAAGTGTGCCGCGGCTCAAAAAAGGTTGGGAAACACTGGTGTAGATGATCCTTTAAGGCAGAGAAGTCATATACACAAAGTTAGATAATTCTTAAACCATCCTTACCCAAAAAGCCAAGAAATCCCAGCACATACATATTTATTGCAACCAGAAGTGCCTAAACTTCAAGCTTCCTTCTTGATAAACAAATGTATATAAGCAGATAACTTTGTTTGTTTGTCTTTTATCACTTTCTCCCAAACAGACCAGGGCGGGCAGGCAGGCACGCTTTAAGGAGGCTTTACGGCTGCTACTCCTTCAAGATCTAGCTTCCCCAGGTTATGTTGTCACCCACCAGAATCGGAACGGGAGGTGGGGTGGTGGTGTAGTGATGCTCTCTTGAGATCTGTTATCTCTCAGGGGCAGGCATGTAGCCAGGGGGGGGGCTAAGGGGGCTTCAGCCCCCCCCCCGAAATTCTCAGGGTGGTCCGCGAAAAGGCCTTACTGGTACATTATTTAAACTGTTATGTTTATTCATATCATGATCTGATCACCATGCTCATTATATCCCACATTAATGGGGTTATTGGGATAACAATACAAAAGGTTTGCTAGGGTAGACCCTCTTCCACCCAGTCTCAGACCCCCTGAACCAAACTCAGCCCCCTTTCTGAATCAAAATCAGCTGGCTACGGCCCTGCTCAGGGGGGTTCCTGCGCTGAATGCCACCGGTATTGAGAGTGCTGGCCTTGTGTGGGATGCACAGAAGAGCATAGCCTTTCTGCTGGTGTACCGAGCGCCTAGCGAACCAGCGGAGAGTCTATCCCAGCTGTTGGAGACTGTATCGGAGTGGGCCTTGAGGTTTCCCAGGCTTATTGTCTTGGGGGACCTCAACGTCCATGCCGATCCAGGCTCATTTTCTATCTCAGCTGTGGATCTAGTGTCAACCATGGCGACACTTGGTCTCTCACTGTGCGATACTGGGCCCACACATCAGGCTGGTCACACTCTGGATTTGGTCTTCAGTGCAGGAATCCAAGTGACCCTAGCTTCTGTTATAGAAGTGCCATGGTCGGACCACTGTGCCCTGCAAATCCGAATAGAGCAAACTCCTCCGTCCTGCAAAGGCGCCAAACAGATTTGGGTTCGCCCAAAGAGACTTATGGAACCAACCAGGTTCCTGAATGCTCTGAGGGATCTGGAGTCTGTCAGCACCTCGATCGAGTTGCAAGTGGACACATGGAACACCAAACTGTCCAATGCACTAGATGAGATTGCCCCCAGACGCCCTCTCCAATCTCGTAGAAATCGATCATCCTGGTTTACCAAGGATCTCCGATCGATGAAACAAGAAAAGAGACGTCTAGAGAGCATGTGGCGGAAATTCCGTGATGAAGGGTCGGGATTAGCTTATAAGCAGTTTATGGATGCTTATGAGCATGCTATCAAGGAGGCAAAGAAATTACATTATGCCTCCATGATAGCGTCTGCTAACTCACGCCCGGCACAATTGTTCAAGATAATTCGGTTGTTAACGATGGTCCCTACCACCCCAAATAATGATGATCAGGACCAAGGTTTTCCAGAGTTATTTTGCAGACAAGATCTCGTCCCTCCGCCAAGACCTTCCAGCCACAATTAATACAGTGAGTGAACTTGAGACTCCGTGGCCACTCGCCGGGCCCACTTTCGACCGGTTCCAACCACTGGACGCAGAGGCTGTCGATAGATTTGTTGCTGCATCTCGACCGACCACCTGCTCCCTCGATCCATGCCCATCCTGGCTTGTTAAATCTTGTCTGGTTGGGTTGCGTGACCCTCTGTTGAACATAATAAACTGCTCCCTTGAGCAAGGAGTCTTTCCAGAGGGCTTGAAAGAGATCCCTCGGTTCCCTCCAATGACCGCCCAGTTTCGAATCTGTCGTTTCTGGGCAAGGTGATTGAGAGGGCAGCAATGGAGCAGTTGCAGACCTTCCTAAATGACACAGCTGGCTTAGACCCCTTCCAGTCTGGCTCCTGTTCTGGGCACGGGACGGAGACGGTCTTGGTCTCCATCACAGACCAGCTGCATTGCCAGCTTGACCAAGGCGGATTGGCACTGCTTGTGTTATTGGACCTCACAGCAGCATTTGATACAGTCAATTATGATCTTTTGACGCACCGCCTTGCCATGGTTGGAGTGAAGGGGACAGCTCTAGATTGGCTGTCCTCATTTCTCCACAATCGGAGGCAGCGGGTGCAGAGGGGCGGGCAGGTTTCTGGGGGATCCCCTCTGCTTTGCAGGGTCCCTCAGGGAGCCATCCTTTCCCCTTTGTTATTTAACATCTATATGCGACCGCTCGCTCAGCTGGTACGTAGCTTTGGGCTTGAGTGTCACCAGTACGCTGATGACACTCAGCTCATTCTGAGGATGGAGGGCCAGCCGGAATCCGTACCCAATAATTTCCATCTGTGCCTTGAAGCCGTTACTGGATGGCTGCGAGCAAGTAGGTTAAAGGTGAATCCGGCGAAGACGGAGATCCTTTGGCTGGGTCGTCCGGGCGATAGGGAAATCCAACTGCCGACCTTGGATGGCTAGGCTCTTTGCCCGTCATCATCAGTAAAAAGCCTGGGTGTCCATTTGAACCCCCTGCTGTCAATGTAGACTCAAATCTCCAATGTCAGCAGAATCACATTCTTCCATCTGCGACAGGCGAAGCGGTTGGCTCCCTATTTCTCACGGAATGATCTGGCCACGGTAATCCAAGCCACGGTCATCTCAAGACTTGACTACTGTACCACTCTTTACATTGGCCTACCCTTGAATGTGATCTGGAAACTCAAGCTAGTGCAGAATGCTGCAGCCCGGCTGCTTGCGGGGGAACCCGCGAGCTGCCGTATAACGCCTATACTGCAGAGCCTGCTTTGGCTACCAGTTGAATACCAGATCACTTTCAAGGTGTTCGTTCTTACTTTTAAGGCCTTGTATGGTCTAGGGCCAGTGTACCTACGGGATCGCCTGATTCCATATAACCCTCCGAGATCACTTCGTTCAGAAGACCAGAATCTTCTAGAAATCCCTAGTGTGAAGTCTTTCCACCTGACTTCGACAAGGCGCAGGGCATTTTCAATCATCGCCCCGGCTCTTTGGAATACGTTGCCACCGGAAACGCGGGCTCTCCGAAATTTGGTCATCTTCCGGAGGGCCTGCAAGACACACTTGTTCAGACAGGCCTTCGAAAGCTTGTGATTTTAGCTGCACTTTTATTTGCTGTTTTACCTACTATTATATGCATGTTTTGCTCATTGTTTGTTTTATTGAATTATGTTGTAAACCGCCCCGAGCCGCTGGGAGTGGGGGGTGTACAAGTCCAAATAAATAAATAAATAAATAAATAAATAAATAAATGCTCTAGAGGAGGGGACTTGTTCCCCCTACCAAACAAATGTACTAGCCACCATGCAAAGAAAAAGGGGCCATTCTCTCCCCTCTGTTATTCAACATCTACATGCAGCCGCTTGCACAGCTGGTGCGGAGTTATGGGCTGGAGTGTCACCAGTATGCTGATGACACCCAGCTCATTCTGAGGATGGAGGGCAGGCCGGGATCCATCCCGATAATTTCCAACACTGCCTCGAAGCCGTTACTGGATGGCTGCGAGCCAGTAGGTTGAGGGTGAATCCGGCGAAGACGGAGATCTTGTGGTTGGGCCGCCCGGGTGATGTAGATGTCCAGCTTCCGAGCATGGACGGTGCGGCGTTATGCCCATCGTCTTCCATTAAGAGCCTGGGGGTCCACTTGGACTCCCAGCTGACCATGGAGGCCCAGGTCTCTGCGGTCAGCAAGATCGCTTTTTTTCATCTCCGACAGGCAAGGAGGCTGGCCCCCTATCTCTCCTGGAACAACCTGGCCACAGTGATCCAAGCCACGGTCATCTCAAGGCTAGATTACTGCAACGCGCTCTACGTTGGCCTTCCTCTGTCGGTGACCCGGAAGCTCAAGCTGGTGCAGAACACTGCCGCCCGGCTCCTGTCTGGCACGCCAGCAGGTTGCCACATAACACCTGTTTTGCAGGATCTGCACTGGCTGCCAATTGAGCACCGGATCACCTTCAAAGTGTTGGTTCTCACCTTTAAGGCCTTGCACGGTCTCGGGCCAGCGTATCTGAGGGACCGTCTCACCCCATACTGCCCTTCGAGATCACTACGGTCTGAGGACTCCAACCTCCTGGAGATACCTTCGGTGAAACTTGCAAGATTGACATCTACCCGCCGGAGGGCGTTCTCTGTCATAGCGCCTACGCTGTGGAACGCCCTCTTGGCCGGAACTCGGGCCATGAAGGACTTGCTCCCGTTCAGATGGGCCTGTAAAACCTACCTGTTTAAGCAGGCCTTTGGCGGGTAGGTCCTGCCCATGCCCCGCCATCTGTTCTTTCGTCCTGGGACGATGTGCTGCTCATTGTTGAACTGTGTTATTGTTTTGTTGTGCTGCTGTTGTTTTTAATTGTTTTATCGCCTTGTATTTTACTGTGCCCTTCGGCTCCTGTAAGCCGCCGCGAGCCTCAGGGAGTCGGCGGCATAGAAGCCCGAATAATAATAAAGAAAGAAAGAAAGAAAGAAAGAAAGAAAGAAAGAAAGAAAGAAAACCAGCTCTACAGAGGACAGCTATTATTGACATGGAACAGTTTGACACTTAGATTGAATTCCTGGGTCACCCTGTTCCAAAATTTCTAAAGGACAAGCCTTTTCTAAAGACCAGAGTTTTGTTTACCGATACAAGACCAGATTTGCTTTCCAAGTTACAGAAAGGGGAATCAAAAGCAATTCAGTGAAATCCACAGTGAATAATTAATCTAAGTTAATGGAGGCACCTGGTGCTTTAGCAACTTCACAGTTGCAAACAGTGTTAAATGAGACTTCTGTACTGCCTTTCCCTTTAATTTATCAACCACCGTGGAATTTCCCATACCTACGCTGAAATTTTCATACTTGTTAGTCCAATATTAATGTTGTGTCTGGAGTGGGATTCGTGTGTCCTTTGCTGATGAGAAAACTCCATGTACTTCTCTTAAAATATTTTAAAAGTCATGAGGATGAGACCAGTATTGTCTTCCCGAAGTGGTCAAGCCATTGTCTAAGGTCTTGTGTACCTTGAACCCACTGCTGGCTGTCTCCATGATGTGCAGAGAAGTCCAGAGAATATCTCAGGTTTTCTGCCGTTAACTTGACTTTACCCAGATTTCAGTAGTTAAGAGATACTCCAGAGTTTGAAGAAAACTTGAGAATATCCACAAACTTCACAACAGTCTCAATCATTTGATCGGGTTCTATTTGCACTGATCTGCTGTCCATCATCATCTTTTCCCCATGCCCATCCTTATGTCACCCCACCAAGCATGGGGCTTGATGTTGACATCTGCTGATATCAGAACAGGGGACCCACATGGCCAGCAAGAAGGAAAAGGTCTCAGCACAACTGGATCATCTGAATGCCAACACATTGCTTGGCTGGGTGTAGCTCCAGAGCCAATTCAGAGCATAATGATCCAGCCTGGTCTCTGCTGGTCTCTGCTGTCAGCGGATCCGCATTCTTCCACCGGCGGCAGGCTAGGCGGCTGGCGCCCTATCTCACTAGGAACGACCTAGCTACAGTAATCCCAGCCATGGTCATCTCGAGACTGGACTACTGTAATGCCCTTTACATTGGCCTTCCTTTGTCAGTCATCCGGAATCTTAAACTGGTGCAGAATGCTGCAATGAGACTCCTGGCCGGAGTGCCGGCCAGGGCCCACATCACTCCAACCCTGCAGCAACTGCACTGGTTGCCAATCGGGCACCAGATCATCTTCAAAGTGCTGGTTCTGACCTTTAAGGCCTTGCATGGTCTGGGGCCGGTGTACCTGAGGGACCGTCTACTCCCATATGTTCCTCAGAGATCTCTTCGATCTGAGGCCCACAACCTCCTGCAGATCCCTTCCTTACGGACCATTCATTTATCACCAACGCGACAGAGGGCCTTCTCTGTTGTGACACCAAGCCTATGGAATGTCCTGTCGCCGGAGGCCCGAGCAACCTGCGAATTGCCGGCCTAACAGAAAGCCTGAAAAACTGTGCTCTTTAAACAGAAATGTATTTATTTATTTATTTATTATTTAAATTTGTGAGTCGCCACTCCCGGGGGGCTCGGGGCGACTTACACTAAATTCAAGGTTAAAACAGAATAAAAACACCATAAAAAACACACAACGCAATAAAACACTCCACGCAATAAAACACAATAAAATACATCGATGCGATATGCAGAGCACGGAAGGCAAGTGCCTACCAATCTTATCATTGATACCCGAAGGCCTGCCGGAACAGGAGGGTTTTGCACGCCTTCCGGAATGCAATTAAGTCCGTAAGAACACGGACTCCGGAAGGCAAAGCATTCCACAATATCGGGGCGATTATTGAAAAGGCCCTCCGCCTTGTGGCCGTCAGATGATACATTTTGACGCCAGGCACCTCCAATAGTTGACGCACCTCAGAACGTAGTGACCTAGCAGGACAGTATGGGATAAGGCGGTCCCTAAGGTACACTGGCCCCAGACCGTTTAAGGCCTTAAAGGTCAGAACCAACACTTTGAAGGTGATCCGGTGTTCCACTGGTAAGCAGTGCAGCTCCTGCAAGACAGGTGTTATATGGGCGGTCGCCGAAACGCCAGCCAGGAGTCTAGCCGCCGCATTCTGACCAGCTTCACTTCCGGATCACCGACAGAGGAAGGCCAACGTAGAGAGCATTACAGTAGTCCAGTCTCGAGATGACCGTGGCTTGGACCACTGTGGCTTGGTCATGGCGGGAGAGGTAGGGAGCCAGCTTCCTCGCCTGATGAAGGTGGAAGAAGGCAACTCGACTGACGCCGGAGATTTGCGTCTCCATCGTCAGTCGAGAGTCCAAGGTGACACCAAGACTTTTAACTGCAGATGATGGACATAATGTCACCAGTAAATGTCATCCTCCGGGAGGAAGCCCAGTATGAAGGAACTGCACTGGGGTCTCCTGGGTCCGGAACCACAGGATCTTCGCTTAGCTGGATTCACCTTCAACCACTGGCTCGCAGCCATCCAGATCAGGGTATTAATTAAGGTGTAGATAGGCGTTCATCCATCAGAAATAGTAGGTCAGTCAATCCTCTATGGAAGGTAGAGACGTCATAGCATTCAGAAGGGCAGAGATGGATTCTTTCCTCAACACCCAGGATGACTCATTTCCCTGCTCATTCCTTGCTGCCCAGTTCAAAAGCACCGCATTCCGCGGCTTTTTCGTTCCGCATCAGTCTACAGCTTTTGCGACCTTTACGTTTCTATTTCAGGCACTACCTTTGCTGATATCTTGACCCCTGTGAGTTACACCTTTACCTTTGGGAACAATCTGATTGATTTTGTGTTATCTATCCCTGAAGACAGCTGTAGGCTTCATTTACAGAATACTGGGACTTGATGCATGGGAATTCCCATCGTGCCCCGGAATGACTTGTCCTACATGTTTGATATTCTGTGTGATTTCTAGGGTATCTTAGGCAGTACAAAATGTATTGATCTAAGACTCCCAATTATAGAGTCTGGTGGCATTATAGAGTGTTTAAGCAACCCAATATATGGGATCTTGAGCCTGGATCTCGACCCGCCTGGACGACCCAACCACAGGATCTTCGTCTTAGCTGGATTCACCTTCAACCTACTGGCTCGCAGCCATCCAGTAACGGCGATGGAAATTATCAATCCCCAGAACGAGCTGGGTGTCACCAGCGTACTGGTGGCACACCAGCCCAAAGCTACGGACCAGCCGAGCAAGTGGAAGTGTTCAGAACATATCAAAATAACCATCAGGTGAGCTTCTTTGCAGAGAATCTTCCACAACTGCAACTTCTTTCCCAGTTAACTCAGCTCAGAGGATGGAAGTAGCCAGGAGAGAACTTCCAACGACCATCTCAACATGCGGGCAGTCCACTGTGATCTTTCTTTGGGCGCCAAGGCCCAAGCTACTTGGCAGCTGAAAGTCAAGAACCAACACTCCTAGAGGATTGCTGTAATCCAGAGAGAGACGTGCTTAAACCCTATGGAAATCAATGGGATTAAATGCCTAGCTAAGCACACAAATCATATTGATTTCTGAGAAACTGAAACATGACTTTCTTTGAAGAGTAGTTATTATTAAAATGCATTGCTTCCTCGGTGCTTCACCTCAATCGCCTGAGACTATTTTTAGCCATTCTGAATTAAAATCACAAATGCTCATGATTATTGATGCTAATGATGGTGAATGATGCCGGCCGTAAGTGCTTGTGACAGGAGCTAACCAGACTGAAGCACGCTTAAACAACATTGATTTTTGATGGGAAATATGTCGATGGAGCCTAGAAGTGTTCCCTTGTTACTGGACCATGGCCTTAATTTCCAATCATATTTCCTTCAGCAATTTAGTTTTATCTGCCTTCCAGTGTAATCTCTAGGTATAGATTTGTGAATGCTCCCAAACGGAGGCCTCCTTTCAGGGTTTAAATGGCTTTTCATCACAAGCCGCACAAAGCAATGCAAAGAATTTCTGACACACACTTTGAAACAGTCAGAGCAACTGCTGACTTGCTCATTGGCCGTATGAGACTGAGATAATTAGTTCAACTAAGTACCTTTGGTATTTTAAACAACTGGAGTCCTTTTTTCTTTTTCAGCACTTACTTTGCTGCCTTTGACAAAGATTACCACTGCCCCCAATTATTATGGAGGCAAATGTTTCAAAACTTTCAAAATAGTAAACAGATAGTAAACAGCTACCTTGAGCAAGGAGTTTTTCCATAGGAGTTAAAAGAGGCCATGGTGAGCTCGCTGCTGAAAAAGCCGGAGTTAGATCGATCGGCCCCCTCCAGTTACCAGCCAGTTTCGAACTGGTCATATCTGAGGGCGGCAGCGGCCAGTTGCAGCAGTCCTTAGACGAGACAGACGGATTAGATCCCTTCTAGTCCGGTTTCCGTATTTATTTATTATTTATTTATTACTTCATGTTTCTAGACCGCCACTCCTCGTGGGCTCGGGGCGGTTTACAACAGAGGATGTAGCCAATAACAAAAATTAGGAAATCACAACACAAACCGTGCAGAAATGGTGAGCTAGATGCTAGGTCCTTTAATAAACATACTTTGATATTTTCATACACCCGTGTGGTTTGGACATCGTTTTTCAGTGCGCTGGCCATCGCCCACGGCTGCCTGGGCTGGCCCCCAAGCGTGCGAGGCACCCAGTTGGCTACCAGCGTTGGATCATTGTATCCGGCAGAGACAGGATCCGCTGCTTCATTTTGATCTTCCATGCGGCTGCTTCCCTCTACCGCCACACACCTGGAGTTCGCCGTCCCCTCCGTGACCGCCCTGTGTTGACGGGGATCTCCCCGCCACGTCCCCGAGCACGCCGCGATCCACGCTGAGCGTGCTGAGTCAACGTGCGTCAGCCGCTTGGCCTGGGGATTCCCCGGGCCGACTTCAGTCCCTCCCATTCTGGGAGACCCGCCCACGTCATCACTGTGGGCGGCACCGCATACGTCACAGCATCCGCTGCACGCCATTGTTCCGGACGCCCCACGTCATCAGGACAGGCCGCGCGCTGCGGAGTCGGCCTGGCAACGACGCGGCTTCGCCTAGGCTGCGCCGCGCTGCTGTTGCCGGTTGCCATCCACCTGATTCACCTGCGACCCGCTTTTCGGAGTGACGCCAGGACGGCATTGGAGTTTGGGGCTGCATATTGGTATTTCACCCCTTGAACTGGACAGTTCATGTTGTTTTGTATACTCTAGGGTGGGAGTTCCATATGGTGTTTGTGTATTAGGAATGTGTTTAGGGCTCCCGGGTGCGTAGGGGCACAACCAGCCTTACATACAGACTTCAGCAGCTCCTGTCACACGGGGCATTGCCCCTTTTGGTAGCTTGTGGCGACACTCGCGTGGTCTTGGGCTAGGCCCAGCAGCGTGGGGTGCCACAGGTACTTTCCTGATATGTCTATGAACAGCATCTAGCTCACCATTTCTGCACGGTTTGTGTTGTGATTTCCTAATTTTTGTTATTGGCTACATTAGCTGCTACGTGCTACCCTTGTGTATACAAGAATCATCCCTCCTGTGTTCAGTCGGTTTACAACAGAGGCATGACACAACTACAGTATAAATATAATAGGAACAAATCATTACTTAACACTAACTACAAACACACAGCACTAACTACAACATAGGGCTAGAATCAGTAATTCAGGTGAGGCCCATCGATGTCTGAGGGGCCAAAGGAGGAGGCGAGGTCCAAGGGGGCAGACCACCAAACTTTGTGGCCTGACCCGGAATCCCAAGGAGAGTCGGTCTTCTAGGAGGAGGGAGCAAGTCACTAGGCAGGTGGTTTAAGGAGTTCTCAACCCCAGTAGATGGGGGAGTCACTCGTCTCCCAAAACCCCCGGCTTCAGACTGTGGCATTGCTGTACATCTCCAACTCCAGAAACCCACTCCCCAAATAGTTCTGGAATGAAATCGTCGATGGCGGGCCTCACACTGCTGGGATCCACATTCGGAGGAAGTTCGTGCCATCCCCACGGCGTTCTGGGCGGGCTCCACTGCCCTGGCACCAGATCCCAGAACTCCTCCATGGTGGTCACCGGTAGTGATGTTTCTGCTTCCTCCCCACTTGGCATCCGTGCTTGCACAGGCATCCCGCATCCGTCGCGGGGGAGAATCCAGTGATGTCCTCCCTAGGAGCAATCTCCACGCCGGCGTCCTCAAGGACATGCGCCATCTTGGGGAAGACCCCCAGGGCCTCCCTCCTTGCACAAGGGAGTTAGCGGCACTGATAGAGATCTCCAGCTGCTCTGGACAAGCTGTGGTCCTTCTCCAGGATCTTGGAGATGTCAAAGGCCTCTGGATCCGGGGCCTCCCGATCCGGCCCAGCCAGTTCCTCCTCGGCTCCTGGATGCTCGACAAAAGTGAGTGACTCCGCCATTGCTCTCCAATCATTCTCTATAGACTTCTCCTCCATGGTTCTCTGTTCTTCTATGGACTTCTCAACTGGGAGATCCCAGGAGTAATTCCAGTATTGGGCATGGGACAGAGACGGTTCTTCTCTCCATCACAGACCAGCTTCACTGCCAACTGGACCAAGGTGGATCAGTGCTGCTTGTGTTATTGGACCTCACGGCAGCTTTTGATACAGTAGATCACACATTATTGCTCCACCGTTTAGCCGTGACGGGGGTGAGGGGGACTGCCCTTAAATGGGTGGCCTCCTTTCTTCAAAATCGGGGACAACGAGTGGAGAGGGGAGGCATGGACTCCGAGAGACTCCCGCTTACATGTGGGGTCCCTCAGGGGGCTATTCTCTCCCCTCTATTATTCAACATCTACATGCAGCCACTGG
This sequence comes from Anolis apletophallus, assembly GCA_030556195.1. Taxonomy (NCBI): domain Eukaryota; kingdom Metazoa; phylum Chordata; class Lepidosauria; order Squamata; family Anolidae; genus Anolis; species Anolis apletophallus. The sequence goes on from JARBWK010000009.1 coordinate 1,797,374, forward strand.
CTCAGTTGGTGCATGGTTTTGGTCTGGAGTGGCATCAGTACGCTGATGACACCCAGCTTGTGCTGAGGATGGAGGGTCGGCCGGACTCCGTACCTGATAATTTCCATCTGTGCCTGGAGGCCATGACTGGATGGCTATGGGCTAACCGGTTGAAGGTGACTCCATCGAAGACGGAGATCCTGTGGCTGGGTCGCCCGGTTGGGGGGGGGGGAGTGCCAGCTGCCTACCCTGGACAGTGAAGCACTTTGCCCATCATCCTTGGTAAAAAAAATCTGGGGTTCCAGTTGGACCCACTGCTGACAGTGGAGGCCCAGGTCTCTGCTGCCAGCAGATCCGCATTTTTCCACCTGCGTCAGGCTAGACAGCTGGGACCCTACCTATCCAGGAGCAACCTAGCTACGGTGATCCAGGCTACGGTCATCTCGAGATTAGACCACTGTAACGCCCTCTACATTGGCCTTCCTTTGTCCGTGATTCGAAAACGCAAGCTAGTGCAGAAAGCTGCAGCTCGCCTGCTTGCCGGTGCCTCGGCCAGGTGTCATATCACCCCCATCTTGCAGCGACTGCATTGGCTCCCAGTGGAATACCGGATTACATTCAAAGTGCTGGTGCTGACCTTCAAGGCCTTATATGGTCTAGAGCCGGTGTACTTGAGGGACCGCCTTACCCCATATGTTCCTCAGAGACCACTAGGGTCTAAAGCAGTCTTTCCCAACCTTTTTTGAGTCGCGGCACACTTTTAACATTTAAAAAATTTGGGGGCACACCACCAACCAAAATGGCACCCTAACACAGTAAAGAATGGCTGGGGGATGGTGGCCTGCTGGGAGCAGCTGCTGGGGAGGGGGAGGAGCCAGGCCATTCCATGCTCCGCCCACTCCCTCTGGCTTCAGCTCTCCCACAGCTTCTCCAGCCTTGAGGGGGCAGTGCCAAGCCAGCGATGGCAGATGCTGGCACAATGCTGGCTAGGCACTGTCTCTTCAAGGCTGGAGAAGCTGTAGGAAAGCTGAAGCTGGGGGGAGAGGGCGGAGCCAGGCTGCACCATGCCCCACACCCCCCTGGCTTCAGCTCTCCCACAGCTTCTCCAGCCTTGAGGGGGCAGTGCCAAGCCAGCGGTGGCAGATGCTGGCACAATGCTGGCTTGGCACTGTCTCCTCAAGGCTGGAGAAGCTGTGGGAAAGCTGAAGCTGGGGGGAGAGGGCGGAGCCAGGCTGCACCATGCCCCACACCCCCCTGGCTTCAGCTCTCCCACAGCTTCTCCAGCCTTGAGGGGGCAGTGCAAGAGAGGGGTGGGAGTCATAGCCCCCGTCCCCAGCACCCCTCTCTGCCTGGTTGACGACAAGCGGATGGTTCACAGGGAGGGTATCTGCAGGGGGTTGAGGTCCTCAGAGTGAAGAGATCTTTGGGGAACATATGGGAGTAGGCGGTCCCTCAAGTACACTGGCCCCAGACCATGCAAGAAACAGAAAAAGGAGCTGAAAAGAGTCTTTCTAGTACATCTAGACAATGAGCAATATCAATGTCTCTAGTTCATAAATCTTATTTTTCAAGCAATAAAAGTACAAGAAATTAATGCATTGAAAGGTAAGTACCATACATGTATTTGCTTACGCAATTGCGGTCAACTGGCTCACATGCAAGTGGGCGGGGACGCCAGGGATAGGAGGAGGAAAGTTCCTGTCGTAATCAAAGAAGGACACAGTCCCGGATGCCGTTCCGAAAATAAGGGAAATGTTCGAAATAATCCACTCTTCAGGTCAGTAATGTCCCAATGTCCATTCAAATATAATAATCCCAGAAGGACGTCCAGTGGTCAACGAATCAATTGAATCCTGCGCACGTTCGTTTCTCCCCGAAGGGCTTCCTCAGGACCGGGGCGTGGCCTATATGGCAAAATCTTGCGAGCGTCTTGCAGCCGGAGCAACACCATAGATGTGGCAATAGGAGCACAGCAGATGCTGACGATATCTGTCGGTATCGGGCTAAGAAGATGAACCGGTGCTCAATTGGCAACCAGTGCAGTCGCTGCAGAGTTGGAGTGATAAGAGTCTCACGGCTCCTTTTTGCACCAGTTTAAGCTTCTGGATAACTGACAAAGGGAAACCAATGTAAAGGGTGTTACAGTAGTCTAGCCTCGAGATGACCGTCGCTTGGATCATCGTGGCTAGGTCATTTCCGATGAGATAGGGTGCCAGCCGCCTAGCCTGCTGCAGATGGAAAAAAGCGGATCTGCTGACAGCAGAGACCTGAGCCTCCATTCTTCGGCGTTGAGTATTTATGTCACAGCGGATAGGCAACAGAAATATAGAAGTTTAATTCCCCATCGGCCCAAAAACTCCAGTCTCTCTTCGAGTGAATAATGAAACTCTCATTCAATTCACAAGGTAAATATATAACTTTGTATTGAATTGTATTTAACAATAACTGGCAAAACATCGAAAAACAACAGCCATCACAGCTACCTTTCTAAACATCCTTTCCTCACAGATATTAAATCCCAACTGTCACTTTGTAACTGACATTCCTCAAGGTTCCATTTAGCAGTCTTGAGACAGCGCCATCTGGTGTCAAACATGTCACACTGCAGGTCATCTCAAACTGCGAAAATATATCTTGTGCTGACTCATGAATTGCTATTCAAAATGCAATAATCTGACATCCATTGTCAGCAGCGGGTCCAACTGGGCCCCCAGGCTCTTTACTAAGTGCGATGTTATGATGCAATGTTCTTTAAATTTAATAAATCAAACCGTATTTATTTTATTGTTTTATTGTTGGGCTGTGTGTTTATATTGTTGTAAACCGATCCGAGCTTGAAGAGGGAGCGGCCTAGAAGCCGAAATAATAAATAAATAAATAAATAAATAATTTTAAAAATCTTATAAGAAATGTCATATATAACTCTAAAAATCATGATTAAAGGTGACTTGTGCTGAATTTTTTTAAAAAAAACATGCACATTGAGTAGGAAAACACACACTAATGAACATAGCTACTATGGAGTTGTGGTTCTCCATTCTCTACAGAGTTAATAGTTCTCTAAATATTAAAATGGCCATGAGAAAGCCAATGTGTTAGTCATAAATCTGCTGATAAGCAGCATTAGAGAAGATACCTAGTATGAATAATACATTTAAGCATACACGATTTGGGTTTTCCCTGCTTGCTTTAAGCGTTCTTTCACCAATGATTTAGTGTTCCTATCACGAGCAATTACTGCTCCATAGTATGTTTCCATTCTTAATTATTTATAATCTATGAATCACAGGCCTTTATAGAATTAGATATCAGATCCAAAAAGACTGTGACTCTGGACTCAAAAATGTAAAACAACACCAGTTTCAGAGGCTTCCTTGAAGACGTTCCCTCTCCGTTCCTCACTCCCTGTGTTAAATGCTAATGTCGATGTCGGTGCACAACTCGGTTTCTTTTTATACATTCATTATTTTCCTTGAAAATATCACATGTGGAGAAAATAATCCATATTTCATTTGATACATTCATTCGCGTACATACACACAGCTGTGCATAATTTATATCAGTCTTTTGTTTTGCGCATGAGCCTCATTCAGGTGTCATCAAGTGTGTCTTAAGTTGTCCCAGAAGCAAGCTATTCCTCTTCTGGGCTTCCACAATCATTTCCCTCATCCTATAAATGCAGAAAGATTGCTTAATCCACAGAGCAGTGTTTCCCAACCAGTGTGCCGTGCCTCACTAGTGTGTCGTAGGCAATCAACTGGTGTGCCGTGGGAAATTGGAGCCTCCAAGACCCTTTCTTCCCCCTCCTGCCGAACACTGTTCCTTCTCCACTCGGGCTCCCTTCTTCCCAGCCTCGCTCTGCTCGCTTTGCCTCGCTTTGCTCTGGGGCGAGTCTGCGCAGTAGTGCCCACACGGGTCACGTCTTCCTCCCTCCCCCTCCCCTCCTGAACACACTCACGCTGCCCCCTCGGATCAACATGGCAGCAGAAACAGCAGTGTAGAAGAAAAAGTAAGTGTTCGGCAGGAGGGGGAAGAAAGGGCGCGAAGGGGGAGGAAGAGGTCTCTGTCGGAAGCTGGCATGGGCAAACTTGGACCTTCCCGGTGTTTTGGACTCCAACTCCCACCATTCCTAGCAGCCTCAGGCCCTTTTCCTTTTTGCCCCTCAGCCCCTTAAGCAGGAAAGGGCCTCAGGTTGTTAGGAATGGTGGGAGTTGAAGTCCAAAGAACCCAGAGGGCCGAAGTTTGCCCATGCCTGTTTGAGGGACCTTAAAGTGGTGAGCCTCCTTCCAACATTGGGATTCTGGAAAGAAAACAAACAACAACATAACATTGTTTGAGTCCTCAGTGCTCTCTGGGTGTAGGTGAACTACAACTTCCAAACTCAAGGTCAATTGCCAAGCAAACCGTTCTGTTGGTAATGAGAGTTCAATATGCCAAGTTTGGTTCAATTCCATTGTTGCAAGAGTTCAGGATGCTCTTTGATTGTGTGTTAACTATAAATCCCAGAAACTGTAACTCCCAAATGTCAAGGTCTATTTTCCCCAAACCCCATCTGTGTCCACATTTGGGGAAATTGAGTATTCGTGTCAAGTTTGGTCCTGATCCAACATTGTTTGAGTCCACAGTGCTCTCTGGATATAGGTGAACTACAACTCCAAAACTCAAGGTCAATGCCCACTAAACTCTTATAGTATTTTCTTTTATGGGAGTTCTGTGTGGGAAGTTTGTGTCTTTCTGCCATTCCTGCCAGGATATCTATGTTGTTTTCATTGAAACAGGCCCACTGAGTGTATAAATACATTTTAAAACATATTAACTATACAGTATGTATGACTGTGTTAGAGTGTCATTTTGTGTCATTTTGGTTGGTGGTGTGCCCCAGGCTTTTGTAAATGTAAAAGATGTGCTGCGGCTCAAAAAAGGTTGAAAAACACTGCCATAGAGGTTCTCTATAGGTAAATCTACATGAGCATAAAAGACTGAACTCTCCCTGAATTAGCTTCTGGTTATCTTCACAATGTCTCTGTATTTCCAGTGAAGGTCCAGCATATCCCTCAGCGTCATGGCATTTGGGTCTAATTCAGACCTGTATTCTGTCCACACGGGACACCACCACTATCACTTTTCCCATGCACTGCAGTTCAGAGAAAAGGGGACATACTATGCCTGTATCACCACCATGATTGCTCCCATCCAGATTTGGAGCACCATGTGAGCTCCTGGCCATTACAAGTTCCCTCTTCCGACATCAACATGACACCCAATTGACCAGGAGTAAAGTTGGGAGATAGAGCCTTCCCTTCTTTTTGATAGCACGAAAGCATCTGCTGAAGTCAGCATGAGACACCTGCGACAGCCAGAAGCAAGGTGACATGAAAGGTGAGGTGACAGTCCAATTGGCTTGGCTAGACTGTGTAGACCCGGTTCCACAGTAGATTTGGCAGGGCACACGTGACTTCCTTAAGGGTTAGTGCAGGGCATTTCTCCTCCAGATTGGCAGTGCATTTACAGGACAGTGATCCAAAACTCTGGCTCAGACTTTTGGATCACAAGAAGATCCTCTACAGAAAAGGCCCTTCTCCAGGTGAGCACCACCTATGTTGTTTAGATGTTGATGGACTGTGGACAGAATATGCTCCCCTCTGTCATACATTGTCACCATGAATAGGGCAATAGCCATTTAGCTGGCTCCATATTCGGTCACACTTCCAATACATCTTTATTTCATTCTCACAATAAGAATAAAAACTCCTTTGCCTCATTCAGATAACAGGTTGGAGGGGGTTGTTTGTTTTTGTTGCTTTGGTTTTAGCTTTTTAATTTTCTGTTTTATTTCATTTTAATCATATTGATTTGACTGTACTCTAGGACTTCCCTTTGTACATTTAATGAAGAAATAATGATAATAATAATACCCACCTTTCTCTGCAAATAAAACACTATTAAAAGGCATACAAAGAGATACTCAATGTTAAAATATAAATCAAAATCCACTGATTAAATACAGATTACCCTGGATGGCGAGCAACTCAGCCCGTCATCCCTTGTTAAGAGCTTGGGTGTCCAATTGGACCCTTTGCTGTCCATGGAGACTCAGGTCTCCATGGTCAGCAAAACGTCGTTTGACCATCTACGACAGGCTAGGCGACTGGCGCCCTACCTGTCCGGGTACAATCTGGCCACGGTGATCCAAGCGACGGTCATCTCAAGACTGGACTACTGTAATGCCCTCTACGTTGGCCTCCCGTTGTCGACAATTCAGAAACTCAAGCTGGTGCAGAATGCCGCTGCTCGCTTGCTGGTGAGAGCACCAGTGAGGGAGCACATCACTCCCATCCTCCGGCAGCTGCACTGGCTTCCCATTGAGTACCAAATTGCCTTCAAGGTGTTGGTGTTAACCTTTAAGGCCTTACACGGTCTAGGGCCTACGTACCTGAGGGACCGCCTTACCCCGTATGTTCCCCTGAGATCACTACGTTCAGAAGAACATAATCTGTTACTTGTCCCATCAATCCGCTCTTGCCATCTGTCCACAACCAGGCAGAGAGCCTTCTCTGTGGCGGCCCCGGTGTTGTGGAACTCCCTTCCAGACGACACCCGAGCGACCCCAGAGCTTGCCCCTTTTCGAAGGGCTTGCAAGACTGCCCTCTTCAGACTGGCCTTTAATTAGACTGGTCTGCCCTGGTGTGTCCTGTATCTTGAGTCCTAAGGAATTTGTAACTCCTCTGAATTTTACCTCTGTATACTGTTTTATGTTTTTATGTTGTTATTGTATGGCTACATGGCTTGTTACATGCAGCATGTTTTTATTGTATGTTGTGATCTGCCCCGAGCCTGCAGGGAGGAGCGGAATATAAGATCGAATAAATAAATAAATAAATAATAAATTAATTAATTAAAATTCACACCTTAGAGTTGAATGGGTAGGCCTGCTGGAAGAGATGGGTCTTCAATTGTGTCTTAAATTCCAACGGCTGATCTAGCTGTCAAAGCTATTCTGGCAGATCATTCCACAAACTTGGGACAGCTGACGAAAAGTTCCACTGGGTGACGGTTGCTTGTCAGAGCCTGGCAGGCTGGAATAGACACGCCCCAGCAGTGCTGATTGTGCAGGCGTAGGTAACTAACTAACTAACTACTAACTAACCTGAAAGTCTAAACTGAATGGGTATATTGAGAAATAATGGGAAATCCCAGGGATATAGTTACTACTCTTCTATATCAATAAAGCACATCCAGTCTAATATTAACCAAAATATATAGTTCTATTCATTCACAAATGCGTAGATTAATAGAACTATATATTTTGTCTTCAGATAGCAATCTATTTGGTTTGATCAGTGTGTTAAAGCAGTGTTTCCCAACCAGTGTGTCGTGGCACACTAGTGTGCCGTGAGCGATCAGCAGGTGTGCCGTGGGAAAGTGGCACTCTTCCCCCTCCTAGCAGCCCCCTCACAGGTTTCCAAGAAACAAATTGAGCCTCTCCGCTTGGTGTTTTTTTTTTTTTCTATTTTACAGGATTTTTTGAGAGTTGCCTCCCCCCAAGGAACAGTTTATAACAGCTTCATGACATTCATAGTTAACTGGAAGCAAGTTTCACTCAGGGTGAAATTTCACAAGGTCTGGAGAACAAGCACTATGAGGAGCGGCTTGAAGAGCTGGGCATGTTTAACCTGAAGAAGAGACGGCATGAGAGAAGCACAGCAGTTCTGATGCCTGGGGGCAGGGGATAGGACCAGGGTCCCATTGGCATTGGGACCTGCAGCAGCAGAGATAGATTCTGAAGAGGATTTAGAAGGGTTAGCAGAAGGAGAGTTTCCCATCACTGGGCCTCCTTCTCCCACAGAAAGCTTGGCTTGGGATGAAGGTTGGCCTGACCCTTATGCCGAGACAGATAACCAGGTGCTCATGGAAAGCAGTGATAGCGAAACCTATGAACGGCCGGGGGGGGAGAGGTTCACAGGATCCTTTAAGTGAAAACATAGAAGAAAGCGGCTGGGAAGAATCTAAGGAGGAGAGCTCTCACGGAGATAGGGAGCAGATGTTGGGAGGCAAGGCCGGACTTTCGATAGGAGACGGGACATCGAGACTAGCAGGAGGGGATGGTTCCATAGCCTAGACAGGCCGAAATCTGAGAGCAGAGATTGGAGACGAAGAAGCCTAGACTGTCGGGGACCTCGGCAGAAGGATTAAGTATAGGATCCGTGGGAACGGATCCTCAGTGCTTCGGCCACGTTTCATCTGAGTAGACGTGTAGCGAAGTGCCACGGAGCCAAGTCGGGCTAGTGGCCTACTCAAGCCTTGTTTTGTACCTTGCAACTTTGCTTTGTTCCTTGATCCGCTTTGCTGTGCGGAGCCTTGCCAAGTCTAGCCATGTATAAATATGTGAGAGGAAGTTATAAATATGTTCATATATATGTTGTGTTCATCGAAACAGGCCCAGGTTTCACACTGAGTGTATAAATACATTTAAAAACATATTAACTATACGTATGGCTGTGTGAGAGTGTCATTTTGGTTGGTGGTGTGCCCCAGGATTTTGTAAATGTAAAAAATGTGCCGCAGCTCAAAAAAGGTTGAAAAACACTGTGTTAAAGAATGTATAGAATCTCTAGATGCTTTGCGAAAATGCACAAATGCAGCCACTCTTTCATCAGCAAACTTTTCTCCCACCCCTCAACTCCATTATATTAGTAGACAATGAAAAATTAGTTGCTTTGTCTAAATGCTTCTAGTTGTTGACAAGCGCTCACTGTTTCGTTTCCCTGAGCCTCCCCACATCCACGCAGCTGTGAGTCCGGACCCCCGGCCCCGTGCCTAGCTGCGACTGATGTTTCGACCATCCTCCAAATCGTCACCAGTTCCGCCGTCTGCTCCAATTTTAAATAAACCAAAGCATCTCCCTCCCCTTCCATTTAAACTCGGTGAGTTCATGCCGGAAACGCTGTTTTCTTTCCCCAAAGAATGGGGTCTTCTGTGCTTGCTGACGATAATAGAACGGCCTTTCCAATCAGCTGGGAATTTTCCTTGCGAAAGCCAGGAATAATAAGGTCAACATCTGAGAGCGTTCCAACAGAGCTTCGGCTGCCGGAGCACACACAAGTGTGTACGCACACAAATGCACACAAAGGCTCTTTCAAAAAGCAACAAAACCTAAAGACACATTGGCTCTGAGGTAATTGCTGGCACAATTTTGGGTAAAGGGGTCGAGGTGGGGGACGTAATTCCCCGTTATTTTAACCTTTCCCCCCTGCTGCACGGCTTTGGAGACAACATGGTGAATAGGAAATAGATATAAACTGTACATGGCGACAGCGTGTCTCCCCCTTACATTACAGAGCCAGCACTGAAATATCCTTCAACTTTGATAATAAAGACTGGCTTGGTTCTCTCTCTCTTTTTTTCCATCTTTTTTTTCTTTATTCCTTCAATGAGTCCATTGAAAAATCATCATCATTTTTATTCTGCTTCGGTGCCTTATGGAGCTTCTGTCCCTCAGAAAATAAAGCGAGTTTCAGAGTCTGAATTGGACGCTGTGAATGGGATTTTGTTTTAGCGTTCGTAATGATTATACGCATTTATTCTGTGCTTCAAATTGCGCTCCCTTGATTGCTAACACGGGGGCTCTAGGTGTTTATTAGGGCGACTGTGGTTAAAGGACTGGACACGTTCACTTGAGGTGTTATTCAGACACCGGCAATATTGTCCATTTATGAGAAGGTCATTAGAAGATTCTCGCTCTCTTGAAGTTGGCGTCTATGGCAGTTTTTACCACAAAAAATATCAAACTATCCCATTGTGAACCATTCAAAATGCCGCTGACCACTAATTTGTAAACAATTCAAAGTCCCCTGACCACTTTGTGAAGACGCAGCCTACAGCTTGCGTCCACTCTGCGAGGATCTTTTCCTCTTAAATCGCTGCCACCATTTCGTAAGATTTGACCACCGATGTGAGGGTTTTTCGAAGACTGGCGTTTCAAAAAGAAGCGACTTATTTATTTATTTATTTATTTGTTCAGGCTTCTATGCCGCCGACTCCCGGGGGCTCGCGGCGGCTCACAGGAGCCAAAAGGCAACAATAAAAACAGTGATAAAAACAGTAAAAGCAAATTAAAACAACAAAACAAGTAAAACAGCTAAGCTGTACAGCAGTAGCATACATAAAATGCACGGGCCTATTCTCCAAAAGCTTGCTTGAATAAGTGGGTTTTGCAAGCCCGTCTAAACGGGAGCAAGTCCCTCAGGGCCCTGGTTTCGGCCGGGAGGGCGTTCCATAGCGTAGGAGCTATAACTGAGAACGCCCTCCGGCGGGTAGATGTTAAGCGTGCCAACCTTGTTGATGGTATCTCCAGGAGGTTAGCGTCCTCAGACCTTAGTGATCTCGATGGGCAGTATGGAGTGAGACGGTCCCTCAGATACGCCGGCCCCAGGCCGTGTAAGGCCTTAAAGGTAAGAACCAACACTTTGAAGGCGACCCGGTGCTCAATAGGTAGCCAGTGCAGATCCTGCAAAACAGGTGTTATACGGCTACCTGCTGGCGTACCAGACAGGAGCCGGGCGGCAGTGTTCTGCACCATCTTGAGCCTCCGGATAGCCGACAGAGGAAGGCCAACGTAGAGCGCGTTACAGTAATCTAGCCTCGAGATGACCGTGGCTTGGATCACCGTGGCCAGGTCGCTCCGGGAGAGATAGGGGGCCAGCCTCCTTGCCTGGCGGAGATGGAAAAAAGCAGCCTTGCTGACCGCAGAGACCTGGGCCTCCATGGTCAGCTGGGAGTCGAGATGGACCCCCAGGCTCTTCACGGACGACGATGGGCATAGTGCCGCACCGTCCAGGGTCGGAAGCTGAGCACCTACCCCGCCTGGGCGACCCAGCCACAAGATCTCCGTCTTCGCCGGATTCGCCCTCAACCTACTGGCTCTCAGCCATCCAGTAACGGCCTCGAGGCAATGTTGGAAATTATCGGGGACTTGCAGAGGTGTTGTGATAAAAGTGATTAACAATTTATTTCTCAACAGGGTTCAATGCTTAGTTGGTTTCAAAAGGACTCCTAAGAGGTACACACTTGATGTTACAACAATTCAACACTGGGGTACAACTTCCCCTATATAACCTAACACAGGTACCAGCAGTTTACTACCTAACTGCTTCCTCAGGTAAATAACCAGCCGTAGGCTTTACCTATTAGGTTATTTTCATTACTAACTGGGACCAAGTCTGTCCTACACTTGGGTTTCCCAAACCCTACACAGAACTGAACACTAGCAGCTCTTAAAGACAGCTTTTGCCCTTCCAACTGACAAATCCCAACTGCCCTTTTTTGAAACTGCGAACATTCTAAAGCTAGTGCAGCTCCCGTTTCCATGGTAACAGCCTCTGCAAGAGGCTTGCTGCACCAACATTCCATTGCCTTCTCTCTGTGGCTTATTACAGATTTTACCATTAAACACATAGGCAAACAAGTGATTATCAAACTACACATCTACTTTACAACAAATAACACACCTCATCACACCCATTTTTTTAGAAACAGTGGGAGCTCCATCATGCCAAGTAAGATCATTGGTCCCTTTTGCCAACATTTTGCCTCAAACAGTGTTTCCCAACCAGTGTGCCGTGAGCGACCATCAGGTGTGCTGTGGAAAATTGGAACCTCCAATACCCTTACTTATTAAAGGAGCGCCACTACGTCACAGCACAAAATGCAGAATTAATCATACATATTCATAAGCAAAAAAAACACATTCAAAGTACCCAGTCCTGCTGGAGAAAATCAAAAGTCTTACATAAGGCAGTGCGGCGTGTTCGCCACAGAGAGCGGAGGAGTTGCGAACCAGGAAGTAGCGAGTTCACGGAGCGCTCCTCTACGGAAAACTCGCGATATTTGATGACATCACGGAAGTGAGTGCAAAAAACAAAGTGTATCCTCACGATGTTATCCAATGTCAGTTCCGGGATCCGCACAATAACACAGTCAGTTTGCGGACAATTTAAAGAAGCAGCACCATAAACATAGCAACAAGGTAGAAAATTACGTAGATAATCACATATATTCAAACCGGCAGAGGCTGAAGATAGATGTGGCGATGGAATCGAAAGCGGGCATGGGCAAACTTGCACCTTCCAGGTGTTTTGGACTCCAACTCCCACCATTCCTAGCAGCCTCAGGCCCTTTCCCCTTTCCCCCCTCAGCCACTTAAGCAGGAAAGGGCCTCAGGCTGTTAGGAATGGTGGGAGTTGGAGTCCAAAGCACCCAGAGGGCCGAAGTTTGCCCATGACTGACAGCTGTTGAGCAAGAACTTTGTGTGTGTCTTTCTGCCATTCCTGCCAGGATATCTATGTTGTGTTCATTGAAACAGGCCCAGGTTTTACACTGAGTGTATAAATATATTAAAAAACACATTAACTATATGTATTACTGTGTTAAGAGTGTCGTTTTGTGTCATTTTGGTTGGTGGTGTGCCCCAGAATTTTGCAAATGTAAAAAATGTGCCACTGCTCAAAAAAGGTTGAAAAACACTGGCCTAAAAGATGGGAAACAGAATGTCCAAAGTTACTTTTTGGAAAGGAAAGAGATAAACCAGAGAGTTGGGGCACCAGGATTGCCCCACTGCTGCCCCGATTTGCCACAGAGGTTGGTGAATCACAATGTTGATAGGACTGACAGACTGATCAAAATGAATTACAGCATTGTATGGTTGCATGGTTCCCATATTGCTAAGGTCACTAGCGATCGAGTGACGCTTATGCAGTAGTCGCAAAGCCCGCGCAGTTCACACAGGCCGGTCCAGCAAATGATACACAGCGCTGCAGAGGGCAAATGGCTCGAGGGTGTCCGTCCGGAGGTCCTAGATGTCCCTGCCCAGTCTCGTGGGCGACACAGCAGTCTAGCGCACTGAGACACACTACGGGAGAAGAGAAAATACGAGGAGTTTATAGTCACAGAGATGCTGTGTTTCGGCGATGATGAACCGCCACAACAATATAACAGTCAGTCACCTAGAGACTAGCGGGTGGCTATCGCCGTCACGCCAAGGATATCCTGCTGAGAGCGATCTGCGCTTATTCATTTTAGCTCAGGCGTCGATGGTATGATCATGGCATTGGTGACACACAACATATAATCAATACAGCGAACTATTAGTATCACGATAGTGGATGGATCTCACAGATCACAATCACCCAAAATGCGTCGACAGATCCTGTGGAATCCATCGAATCCTTTGGGTCGAATCCAATCGAATCCTTTGGGTCGATTGTGATCCTGTGGAATCCATCCACTATCATTGATGCTAATAGTTCACTTATTATTGATTATATGTTCAATGTATCACCAATGCCATGAGTATAGGTACCATCATGAACGCCCTGATGAAGCTAAAATGTGAATAGCGAAACGGGATTTAGGTCCTTCTCTAAACCAGGATATCACCCGCTGGCGGGTGCCACGGCGGAGGGTGCAGCCAGCCCCCCGCTGGGTCTACTCATAAGCATTGACTGGCCTTGTTGTATTGGTGTTGTGGCGGTTCATCTATTCCCGCCAGAGGCCCACAGCATCTCTGTGGCCCCAATAAACTCCATACGATATTTTATATATCACTGCATCGTGGTGTGTCTCCTGAATTGCGCTATTGATTGCTGTGTCTGCCCACAGCCACTCGGGACCACGTAGAGGACGCAGACGGCCATCCCTCCCCGGCTCCTGGGACGGGTCCTCCCTCCCGGGACCGGGACACCACCACCCCTCAGCCATTTGGCCTCTTACATTTCTTCACCCCCGGCATCTGCTGATAGGGGTACTTTATTATTATCATTTAGCTGGACCAGCCTGGTGTGTAGCCCTTTAAACGGGGCTTTGCCGCGGCTGCCTGGACCACATCGCTAACAGCTTCCGCATACGTCAGCTCGTCGCTACGGGACTCCGCCCCCCACGACCTCGCAGCTGCGCACGACGTCCACGTCATCTCTGGGCGCTGTGTTTACCCTTACGTCATCCCTAGGGAGCCGCGTGAAGGGCGGGTTTCCGTCCACGCCTCCAGAACTTTTCTCCGTCGAACCCACTCCGGTGCCCATCTGCCCATAGGATTTCTGGCTGTCTCCCTGCACCTCCCCCGGAGGGACCCGCCCTCTTCGAGCGTGCATCCATTCCTTCATCACCTGGGACGGCTGCCCCAGCAGGGGGCCTCATTGGAGGACTTCCGAGGATCGTGCGGACGTATTTACTCATTTATTTGCCTTTTTCATTATTTCCGCCAGGCATACGTGGCCGCCAGGCGCCCTACCCTTTGGGCTGGGCCTACCGGCGGGACACCCTTTGATTGCAAGGGTTGTCTGCTCCTCCCTGGGGTGGTCTGGCCTTTCGGATCATCTTCCTACGGGCCTGTTGGGGTGACTTTCTGCGCCCTCCCCTTTCATGTGGCCCCTGTTTGGGTGGGGGATAGCGGTCGGTTTGTCTTCATTTGATATACCTCACCATTGATGCTTAGGTTATCTGTATTGTCTATTACCCAGTTCAGCTTTGTGTTTATTATGGTTGCATGGTTCCCATATTGCTAAGGTCACCTAACAGCAAATGTTCTTTATTTGCAACTAGGTTCTTCTCAAATTCCCTGGTTTCTCTCAAAAGGTTTCTCTTCGTAGGTCTCCAACATTGTTCTACTATCATTTAGCAGCAGAGATTTTATCAAATTGCAAAAAAGTAAAAGAGATCAGAAATCGGCCCACTCAGTTGATTCTGCTAAGTGACCCCATAATATCTCTTTATCTTCTCATACTGGAAAAAGTCCCTGGTTGGTTATAGTATAATATATATAGTTGGTTATAGTATATAATATAAATTTAATATAAATTTTATTTATTTATTTGATTTATTGGCCGCCACTCCCAGTGGCTCGGGGCGGCTTACATCACACACCACAACAAAGTAACAATCTACAATAGCATTAAAACCACAGAATAAAAACAACTCCTAAAAGAAAATATAGTCGTTTAAAAGATAGCATATCACAGCTCAAAGGCCTGCCGGAATAGGACCGACTAGCAGGCTTTCCGAAAAGCCAGCAGATTGCGCAAGGCCCTAACTTCCAGAGGTAGTGCATTCCAGAGGACTGGGGCGATGATGGAAAATGCCCTTCTCCATGTTGAAGTTAGATGGTATTGTTTAACATTGGCCACGGCTAAAAGGTTCCACTCTTCAGATCTAAGTGTTCTTGTGGGACAATATGGGGGGGTTAGGCGGTCCCTCAGGTACACTGGCCCCAGACCATACAAGGCCTAGAAAGTTAAGACTAGCACTAGTGCAGTTCCCGCAGAATAAGTGTAATGTGGCAGCTTGCAGGGGCTCCTGCGAGCAACCGAGCTGCGGCGTTCTGCACCAGCTTGAGTTTCCGGGTCACGGACAAAGGCAGGCCAATGTAGATAGCATTACAGTAGTCTAGCCTTGAGATGACCATAGCTTGGATCACTGTGGCCAAGTCATGCCGAGACAAATAAGGGGCCAGCCTCCGAGCATGGGCGGTCTAAGGTTATTTTATATAGTAAGCGAAGATTACTTTGGCACCCGCTCTCCCTTTGCCTCTGCCCCTTGCCTGCCCAATTGCGTCATGTGACATGTTTACAGGCTTCTGCGCCTGCAGGAGCTTCTGGGCATGCACGGAGGCTTTTGTGCATGCGCGAAAATCTTCGCGCATGCACAGAAGCTCCTGTAGGCACTGAAGCTGAAGCCTAAACAGGCTTAACAGACTTCAGCGCCTGCAGGAGGTTCTGGGCATGCGCGGAGGTTTTTCGCGCATGCACAGTGGCTCCGGAGCTCAACTTCAGCTCCGGAGCCACTGCGTATGCACGAAAATCTCTGTGCATGCCCAGAAGCTCCTGTAGGCGCTGAAGCCGATGCAGCAGCGCAGCAGGGAGGTTTGCAACGGCGGCGCAGCGCCCCACGATGGCACCGCATGCTGCCGCGGCCAAGATGGCGTCCTACGCAGCCGTGCAGTTTGCGTATAGGTAAGACCGCCCCTTCCTCCGAGCCTGACGAAGATGGAAAAACGCCACTCTGCTGACAGCAGAGATTTGTACCTCCATTGACAGCAGAGGGTCCAAAAGAACTACAAGGCTCTTTACTGAAGATGACGGGCATAAGAGCTTAGGTGTTCAATTGGACCCCTCGCTGACCATGGAGACTCAGGTCTCCGTGGTCAGCAGGACGGCGTTCTTCCACCTACGACAGGCTAGGCAACTGGCACCCTACCTGTCCAGGCATGATCTGGCCACGGTGATCCAAGCGACGGTCATCTGGACTACTGTAACGCCCTCAACGTAGGTCTTCCCTTGGCGACAATCCGGAAGCTCAAGCTAGTGCAAAATGCCGCTGCTCGCTTGCTGGCGGGAACGCCGGCAAGGGAACACATTACGCCCACCCTCAGGCAACTGCACTGGCTTCCCATGGAGCACCGAATTGTCTTCAAGGTGTTGGTGTTAACCTTTAAGGCCCTGTACGGCCTAGGGCCTGCGTACCTGAGGGACCGCCTTGCCCTATACATTCCCCCGAGATCACTACGTTCAGAGGAACAAAATCTGTTGTTGGTGCCAACAATCCGCTCCTGCCATCTGTCCACAACTAGGCAGAGAGCGTTCTCCGTAGCAGCCCTGGTGCTGTGGAACTCCCTGCCGAGTGACATCCGGACCATACAAGACCTAATCCCCTTTCGGAGGGCGGTTAAGACCACGCTGTTCAAATTAGCGTTTGAGTTGACTACCGGATTGGGCGACTGACTTACAGCTGTCTAATACACTGGTGTCTCGGGCTTTTGGAAATGTATGCGTTTCTCAACACCTCATGATGTGATTCGTATTGTTGTTTTAATGTTTTAATATTTTACTGTTTTATTGTACGGCTGCATGGCCACTACATGCCGCCGGTTTTATGTGTTGTGACCCGCCCCGAGCCTGCAGGGAGGAGCGGAATACAAAACCAAATAATAAATAAATAAATAATAACGCCACACCATCCAGGGTTGGAAGCTGTACATCCCTACTGCCTGGACGACCCAGCCAGAGGATCTCCGTCTTCGCTGGATTCACCTTCAACCTACTGGCTCACAGCCATCCAGTAACGGCCTCAAGGCAGAGATGGAAATTATCGGGTACGGTTTCGGTCCTGCCCCCCATCCTCAGAATGAGCTGGGTGTCATCAGCGTACTGGTGACATCCCA
Organism: Anolis apletophallus; assembly: GCA_030556195.1. Classification (NCBI taxonomy): domain Eukaryota; kingdom Metazoa; phylum Chordata; class Lepidosauria; order Squamata; family Anolidae; genus Anolis; species Anolis apletophallus. The sequence continues at coordinate 1,814,562 of JARBWK010000009.1, forward strand.
GCCCAAAGGTACACACCAGCTGAGCAAGTGGTCGCATGTAGATGTTAAATAAAAATAATAAAATTTAGTCGTGCACATGAATGAAGTCATTGTATTCCCATCAAACCTACACAACACAGTGTGCTTTACCACTAGGCAAAGACTCGTCAGTGTCTTTCTAGCAAGCCTTGCTCAGGTGGGGAATATACAGTCAAAAATCATGAAGCTTTTGGATATATGGGAACTCAATCTCGATTTTGTTTGAACAACCATTGCTATTAGGGAACAACTGTATTCTCCTCCAATAATGTCTAAGGGTGACGGTTCAACTTGTTTCCTTTCCTTTCAAATTATATTTATTGGAAAATGATAAGATATTTAAGTCAGTAGTGATTTGTAATATGTCCTTCAGTAGTTGCATTGTACCAATTATTATTAGCAACCCCCCTTTCCCTTTCTGCTTATTTCACACGATAGTGACAACAGCTATTACCATCTCTCTCATTCTTGTTACAACGTGCCATACTAGTTAACAGCTTCTGTACGCATCAACTTCAATATTTGAGGAATGATTCAAAATAAAGACACTCTTCTATTCCAGTTACATTATTCACAGGCTTCATTCGCTGCGCATTGCTCTCTCGGTAAACGCCTCCTACGCACATCATTCATTGATTAATGTGTTTAGAAATTCCATTGACTTATGTCTTACTAGCTCGAGCATTGTTATATACTGAAGTCCAACAAATTGGTTTGGTTTCTGAAAATGGGTAATAGGAAATGTATAGAATTTGAACAGATGCAGAGTTCCACGTTATGCTGAGCAGGGGAGAAGGAGCTTCCTGGCGTCCAGATGTTGCAGACTGTAACAACTCTCACAAACGCTTACCATAGATTGTGTGGATGTGCCTAATGGGAATCATGCTCAACATCTATATATCCAAAAGACTTCACACCCCTAGATCAGTGTTTTTCAACCTTTTTTGAGCCGCGGCACATTTTTTACATTTACCAAATCCTGGGGCACACCACCAACCAAAATGACACAAAATGACACTCTAACACAGTCATACATATAGTTAGTATGTTTTAAAATGTATTTATACACTCAGTGTGAAACCTGGGCCTGTTTCGATGAACACAACATAGATATCCTGGCAGGAATGGCAGAAAGACACAAACTTCCCACACAGAACTCCCATCACCAAGAGAAAATACTATAAGGGTTTGGTGGGCATTGACCTTGGGTTTTGGAGTCGTAGTTCACCTATATCCAGAAAGCACTGAGGACTGAAACAATGTTGGATCAGGACCAAACTTGGCATGAATACTCAACATGCCCAAATGTGAACACAGATGGAGTTTGGGGAAAATAGACCTTGACATTTGGGAGTTACAGTTTCTGGGATTTATAGTTAACGCACAATCAAAGAGCATCCTGAAATCTTGCAACAATGGAATTGAACCAAACTGGCATATTGAACACTCATTACCAACAGAAAGTACTGAAAGGGTTTGCTTGGGAATTGACCTTGAGTTTGGAAGTTGTAGTTCACCTACACCCAGAGAGCAATGTGGACTCAAACAATGTTATGTTATGTTATGTTGTTATTTGTTTTCTATCCAGAATCACAATGTTGGAAGGAGGCTCACCACTTTCAGGTCCCTCAAACAGGCATGGGAAAACTTCGACCTTCTGGGTGCTTTGGACTCCAACTCCCACCATTCCTCACAGCCTGAGGCCCTTTCCTGCTTAAATGGCTGAGGGGGGGGGGAGAGAAAAGGGCCTGAGGCTGCTAGGAATGGTGGGAGTTGGAGTCCAAACACCTGGAAGGTCCAAGTTTGCCCATGCCAGCTTTCGACAGAGACCTCTTCCTCCCCCCCTGCCCCCTTTCTTTCCCCTCCTGCCCAACACTTACTTTTTCTTCTACACTGCCGCTTCTGCCGCCATTTTGATCCGAGGGGGCAGCGTGAGCGTGTTCAGGAGGGGAGGGGGAGGGAGGGAGGGAGGCGTGACCTGTGCGGGTGCGATGCAAAGCAAGCAGAGCGAGGCTGGGAAGAAGGGAGCCCGAGTGGAGAAGAAAAAGTGTTCGGCAGGAGGGGGAAAGAAAGGGGATTGGAGTTTCCAATTTCCTACGGCACACCTGATGATTGCTCACGGCACACTGGTTGGGAAACACTGCCCTAGATGATGCTTCCATAGATTTATGTTCTAAGCAAAAGTGGCACACCTAAACATAAATATCAAATTTTAATTCCAATATTCATTTGGATGTTACATTTAGTGAGATCATTAGGACATGCATTTGGCAATTAGGAAGAGCTACAAAATGTAGAAGGATGCCCAAATCTTTTTCCTATTTAAAAATAATAATAATAACAACAACAACAACATTATTTTATACCCCGCCACCATCTCCCCAAAGAGACTCAGAGCAGCTTAGATATGAGGCAAAAGGCCCACAAAACATAGAAGCAAAACAATCAATTAAAGCAAAAACACAATTAAAAGAAGAGCAGAGTAAAATATAACAATACAGATGAAATACAATTAAATAAAACACAAGTATATAAAGCAGCAGCATTGAAACTCAAAACAATGCTCAACAAAACCAATAACCAGTAATACAATCAGCATCTCTACTTTGATATTGTGCTATCAGGTATTAATCGTTTCCCCCCTTTCATCATGGACGCATGATAGAAACACATCACTAGGAACAGATAGCATGCCAATAGAATTGCTTCCTGCTCGAGAGACAGAATCTTCTGTTGGTCTATGTAAAATCCGCAAACTGAATTGGGCCACAGATTGGAAATGTTCAATATATATTCTAGAGTCCAAGAAAGGAGACACTAGTTCAAAGAGACCATTGCATTAATGTCCTATGCATGAAAAGTGATGGTCAAAATTAACAATAAAAACTTTTTATCCTGGGGTGAGAAATGCCAAATGTCCAAGCTGGGTTGATTAGGGCAGTCATTGTCAACCGGTGTGACTCGGCACACCAGTGTGCCGTGGGGGATCATCAGGTGTGCCGTTGGAAAGCCTCTTCCCCCCCCCCTCTCTTCCCCCCTCCTTGCCCGGGCGCCACATGGCCAAGGGCGCAGATGCCACGGCCGCCAGGATCATGCACAGGCCAACCAAGGGGAAGGGAGTGGGGAGAAGAGGAGGAGGCCAGGGAGGGAGGCCACGCCTCTTTCCCCCAAGCATGCCTCTTCCTCCCCCGCAGCAGCGCGCACGCAGCTCCTTCCTCCTCCAATCAGGAGAGCTCATGATTGTAGGAGGAAGGCAGCTGCGTATGCGCCCCCCTCCTTGCGTCAGGCCTGGAGGCGCGAAAAGCCTCCTCCTAGCTTCCTTGCCGCCTTGCCAGCTGGCGAGAGCAAGAGAAGCAAGGAGCAGGGCCACAGCAAGAAGAAGGGAGTGGGGGAGGGGTGTGCCAGAGGCAGCTCAACCGCGGCTGCTGTAGCAGCATGGACACAGAGCTCTTAGTAAGGCGGTGAAGGGGCTTTCTCCTCCCTATCCATCCCCTCGCTCTCTTTACTTCATCCCTTTCTTCCTTCCCTCTTTCCCTCCTCCTTCTCTTCTTCCTTCCTCTCTCCCTCCCTCCTTTCCCTTCCTTGCTTCCTAATCTCCTTTCTTCCTTTCTCCCCTCCTTCCTGCCTGCCTTGCCTTCTTGCCTTGTTTCCTTCCTTCCTCCCATTCTTCCTTTTTTCCCCTCCCCCCTCTTTCCTTCCTTCCGTTCTTCCTTCCTTCCCTCCCTCCCTCTTTCCTTCTTTCCTTCAGTTCTTCCTTTTTTCCCCTCCCTCCCTCCCTCCCTCCCTCTTTCCTTCCTTTCTTCCATCCATCCTTCCCTTCTTCGTCTCCTCCTTACTTCCTGTGCCACCCCTTTCCTTTCTGGCAGCAGCGCACAAACACGGAGCCGAGCTGGCTTCCCTGCCTCCCTCCCTCTTCCTGTCCTCATTGCTGTCTTTTATTTGCTGTTGCTTGTGGGGGTTCTGTGTGGGAAGTTTGCCCCAATTCCGTTGTTAGTGGGATTCAGAATGCTCTTTGATTGCAGGTGAACTATAAATCCCAGCAACTACTACTCCCGAACGTCAAGGTCTATTTCCCCCAAACTCCATGTCTGTTCATAGTTGGGCATATGGAATATTCCTGCCAAGTTTGATCCAGATCCATCATTGTTAGACTCCACAGTGCTCTCTGGATGTAGGTGAACTACAATTCCCAATTCTGCTTTGAACTGGATTATCTGAATCCACACTGCCAGATAATCCACTTCAATGTGGATTTTATGCAGCTGTGTGAACGCAGGGCCCTTCCACATAGCCATATGTGACTGCGATAAAAACTAAACACAGAGTAAGTCTGACAGCTGTTGAGCAAGACCTCCGTGTGTGTCTTTCTGCCATTCCTGCCAAGATATCCATGTTTTGTTCATCGAAACAGGCCCAGGTTTCACACTGAGTGTATAAATAGATTTAAAAACATATTAACTATCTGTATTACTGTGTTAGAGTGTCATTTTGTGTCATTTTGGTTGGTGGTGTGCCCCAGGATTTTGTGAATGTGAAAAGTGTGCCTCGGCTCAAAAAAGGTTGAGAAACACTGGATTAGGGACCATGAGGCAAACATCTATTGAACACTGGAGCGCATAAACATTCAGAAGAATATGAGTCTATGTTTTAGAGATAATAATAGCACTGCTTTTAACTGTGAACTGTAGATCATGAAAAACTATTGATCGCCCTTAAAGAAATCAGTACGTCTCCACGTTGCATTGACCTGCGCTCTGGACAAGACACTACGTAAGGAGAGCATGAAGAGAAACAAAAAGGCTTTAAATTGGTAAGCGGTCAGGCAAGCCTACATTTTATCACCTCACCTGTTTAATATGTATGCTTGGATTGGTATGACCACAGGGGATTTATATAACTTGAAAGCCCAGGATATTGACATACTCCAATGTTTTCTATACCATTGCTCAATCATTAACACGAATAGAGACGACAGCCAAGAAATCAGAAGACCGCTTGGAAGAGCAGCTATGGAAGAATTGGACCAGATATTGAAGTGTAAAGATATATCTATAGGCAGGGGCGGATCTTAGTGGAGGCAAATTAAGCTGCCGCCTCTGGGCGCCACGTGGCCAAAGGGTGCATCCAGGGCCGGGCGCCACGCTCCCAGGGGTGCCAGCAGGGTGGGAGGAAGGCTCGTGCAGGGCGAGAGAGGAGGAGGCTGAGGTGCTCGCCTTTCCCTTCTCCCTGCCTCGCCCTGCACCCTGTGCGCGTCTCATCCCTCACACTGCACATGCCTCCCTCCCCGCCCCCACCGAGGATGCCTTGCGCAGGGCGAGAGAGAAGGGGGCAGAGGCGCCCGCCTTTCCCATCTCCCTTGCCCCCTGCGCGTCTCCTCCCCTTGTTTCTGCTGCTGCCGCCGGTGCACATGGGGTGAGGGAGGAGGCCACGTGGGCGCCCTTACCTGGGGGCCGTGAGCAGGACTGAGCGGCCAGACGAGCCTGCCAGCCAGAGGGCTCCTAGCCCAGCCCCCGGGCCCTTGCTCCCGAAATCAGCCTAGACCTGATACACACACATATATATATAGATACACAGAAAAGGAGAATAGGAAGAGGGGAGGGAAACGGGTGAGAAGGGAGGAAGGGGAAGGTAAGAAGGGGAAAGAGAATAGGAAGGGGGGAAGGAAAAGGGGGAGGAGGAAGGAAGGAAGGAAGGATGGGGAATGTACAGACCCACACAAAGAATAGGAAGAGGGGAGGGAAAAGGGTGAGGGCCCTTCCACACAGCCCCCCTATATCCCACAATATCTGCTTTGAATATCTGAGTCCACACTCAGAGAATGTGGGATTTTCTGCCTTGATATTCTGGGGTATAGGGCTGAGAACGAAGGAAGGGGAATACATATAGATATACACACACACACACTCAAAGAGAATAGGAATAGAGCAGGGAAAATGGTGGGAAGGTGTGTGTGTGTGTGTGTGTGTATATATATATATATTTGGCATGGGCCAACTTCAGCCCTCCATGTGTTTTGGACTTCCACTTCCACAATTCCAAACAGCCAGTAGGAAGTCCAAAAATTTGTCTATGCACCCAATACACACACACACACAACACACACATATATATATATATATCAGCGATTGGTTGGGGGCGCCAAAATACTGTTCGCTCACCATTTAAAATTGCCTAGGTCCGGCCCTGTCTATAGGCTTGCCCTTTTGAAAGAAGTATCTCTTGAAGGCAGATATCTGTAAAGCTGGGGAGTTTCTGTTGCTTCTTCTCCTCCTTCTTCTTCCCCAAGAGCAGGATATAGTGGCTTTAAAATATGCATTGAAAAATGAACAGGGGAAAAAATGCCTACCAGATACAAATTGTCTCCGTGCAATCAGTATGGATCTGCGCAATCATTTTTAATGTGTTTAATTAATTAAAGTCTCTAAAAGGGTCTAATTAACTGGATTTTGTTCATTTATTAGAGGGTTAACGAATCATATTTAATTAACAAAGGTCTTTGTTAATCTCTTTCATTAATTAGAATTGCGTGCTTAACCTTAGACTGTCTATTTGTTGAGGGTTTCGGCAATTCATCTTACTTTTTTTTGGTCTCGAATATATGCGTTCAATAGAGTTCTGTTTCTGTGACCCAAATCAGGAATCTTATTTGAAAATATATGAATTCTAATATGGCATATTTATTGTTTGTGTGGTGTTCCAGCCTAGTCAGCTCAGTGGTCAGAGCCAGGCACCGGGGGTCCCAGCTGATCAGGGGCCGTTTGGAGATGACGAATGGCCAGATGGGTATGGGTCTCCAAACGTGAGTTTGCAATGGGATGATGAATGGCTAGAGGGATAGAGGACTGCCGATGAGTTTACTGAGGAGTCCATGGAAGAGGATTGGTGTAATGCCTCGCCATCCTGGGTCGGCAGTTGGATGTCCCTATCGCCCGGACAGCCCAGCCACAGAATCTCTGCTGGATTCACCTTCAACCTGCTAGCACGCAACCATCCAGTAACAGCTTCGAGGCAGAGATGGAAATTATTGGGTACGGAGTCTGGCCAGCCCTCCATCCTCAGAATGAGCTGAGTGTCATCAGCATACTGGTGGCACTCAAGCCCAAAGCTACGTACCAGTTGAGCGAGTGGTCGCATATAGATGTTAAATAACAAGGGGGAGAGTATGGCTCCCTGGGGGACCCCGCAAGATAGAGGGAAACCCCCAGAGGTCAGTCCCCCCCAGAGCACTCGCTGTTTCTGATTGTGGCGGAAGGAGGACAGCCAATCTAAAGCTGCCCCCCTCACTCCAACCATGGCCAGGCAGTGCATCAAAAGATCACAATCGACTGTATCAAACGCTCCTGTGAGATCCAATAACGCAAGCAGTGCTGATCCGCCTTGGTCAAGCTGGCAACGTAGCTGATCTGTGATGGAAACCAAGACCGTCTCCGTCCCGTGCCCAGAACGGAAGCCAGACTGGAAGGGATCTAATATAGTTACAACTCTGAACTTCCTTAAGGCTGCGGGACTTAAACAATCCTTTCCAATAGTGGGGAGGGCAACCCATGATTCCCTGCGCAGAAGTGGTGACCCCATCTGCCACTGCGCAGGTTCCAAACCGCAGTAGGTTAGGACATTCTCTGTAGCACAGGGATAGAAAATCACCAGCAGTTTTCCATTGAGTTGTTAATTCCTTAAAAGTCCCGGGTAGTATGTGTGTAAGTTTCTTAAATCCTCCTCCAGAAGGCCATGTCTACCCACATCCTGTCTTTTGAACCCTTTGCAGTGGAGTGGGCATGATCTGAAACGGAAAAATAATATATTCTGCAGCACATCTTGAATTACAAGATATTTTCCCCCTTGTAAGAGACACGGGAAAAATTACTATGGTAACATACTGCGAATGTGCCTCAAAGTATGCCAAAAATGTCATACAAGTTAGAAGGTTTGCAAACTGGGATAGGAAATATACATTATGTTCCTTTGGTTACCTTTGAAGTGACATAATAGGAATGAGATTATATCCTTCCGAGACTGCAATGGTTTCTGAGCACTTTTGTTTAAGTTGTTGTTTCAAATGGCTCCCATGCATTCAAAGAAAAAATTGAAATTGACACAAAAACTAAGTAAAAGTGGAAATAAGTGCAACAGAATTATGTCACATTGACTGAGGCGGGAACGATCGATTCGGCATAAATTCTCACCTTCTTTTTAGGGTAAATGAAATATTCACAGAACGTATGACTGCTATTTAACTATATATCTTTAAAACATATAGGGTAAGCAGATATAACAAAAGAATGATGGGAGGTTTGCCTATTGATTTTGGTATAATTGGGGGAACCATTATGTTTATTTAAATTAATGTTAGAAGAATTTACCAGAATTCACAACTCTTCATGTGCAGGAAAGATTCTAAGGTTTTTTTTTAAAGCACCCATATGGAATTAGGGAAACCTGATGCATTTTCCTAATCTCTCTCTCGGCATTAGGAGGCCCAGGTCTCCAAGGTCAGCAAGTCTGTTTTTTTCCACCTCAGACAGGCAAGGCGGCTGGCCCCCTATCTATCCTGGCCACGGTGATCCAAGCCACGGTCATCTCGAGACTGGACTGCTGTAACGCACTCTACGTTGGCCTTCCTCTGTTGGTGACCCAGAAGCTCAAGCTGGTGCAGAACACTGCCGCCCGGCTCCTGTCTGGTACGCCAGCTGGTAGTCACATGACACCTACCTTGCAGGATCTGCACTGGCTTCCTATTGAGCACCGGATCACCTTCAAGGTGTCGGTTCTTACCTTTAAGGCCTTGCACGGCCTGGGGCCAGCGTATCTGAGGGACCGCCTCTTCCCATACTGCCCTACGAGATCACTGCGGTCGGAAGGTACCAACCTCTTGGATGTCCCCTCTGCGAAGTCCGCCAAACTAACAGCAACCCGGAGGAGGGCATTTTCCGTGATTGCGCCCACACTGTGGAATGCCCTCCCCGCTGAAACGCGTGCCATTCAGGATCTGCTGCCTTTTAGGCGGGCTTGCAAGACCTATGTATTCCAGCAGGCCTTTGGCCTGTAGGTTCTGCCCATGCACGCCCGTCACGTTTGTAACTTTGGTGCCTGCTGTGTTGTGCACTTCACATCAGGCTTTTAACTTCGTTAGTTTTATATTGTGTTGTACTTGGCCGTGTTTTAATTGTTTTAATATGCTGTTTTAGCCGGCACTTGTGAGCCGCCCCGAGCCTCCCGGGAGTGGCGGCATAGAAGCCCAACAATAAATAAATAAATAAATAAAATTACTTTGTGAATGAAGATTCTTAGGAAGGACTCATCCCATGCTTTTTACAAGCATGTTGATGTCTAAAAAGGCCAATCTGAGATAGGCAAGTCCGGTTGCAGAAAGCACAGCAGAAAGTCTCATTGGGTGATGTTGTTTTTAAGTTACGGTTCTTTCTGCGTTGTCGTTTCTCTTTGAGACCCGTTTGGCGTGTCTTCTCGAAAGAGGCCGCAGCATTGTGGATAGTGCGTCTCCATGCCTCCCGATGTGAGGCCAGGGTGGACCATTGTTGGTGATCAATCTGGCCGAGCCTGAGGTGTTGTTTCAGGGAGTCGTTATCTCTCTTTTTGGGGGCGCCTCTCTTGCGAGTTCACCATAGAGTAGTATCTTTGGGAGGCGGTGGTCCTCCATCCTAGAGATGTGCCCTGCCCAGCGCAGCTGTGTCCTCAATAGCGTGGCCTCAATGCTGGTGACCCCTGCTTGCTCAAGGACAGCAACATTCGTCACATAGTCGGTCCAGTGTATATTTAGGATTGTGCGCAGACAGCGCTGATGAAAGCGTTCGAGGAGTCGTAGGTGTTGGCGATAGCTGACCCATGTTTCAAACCCATAGAGGAGAATAGACAGTATGATAGCTCTGTACACACTGATTTTGGTGCTTTGCCTCAGGTGCTTGTTGCTAATACTACTTTTCCTAATACTACTTTGGAAACATCATTATTCTTCAGAGAAGTAAAAAAAATCATCCTCGAACTTCTAATCACGAACTCCCTTCTAGAAAAACAAGAGAATGAGATAGCGGAGGGGATGAGATAAGAGGAAAAGACGGCAGAAGCAAAAGAAAACAAAGGGCAGAAGCACAGAATAAATTTACATCTTATTCTCATTGTCTTTGGATTCTTCTCTTTTGAACAAAAAATAAACAACGGCATTTTAGGATTAGTAGGAGGCACCGGAAACACAATGGCAATGTACAGTTTGAAAACAGGGCTGTAAACACATTGAACATCTTTATATTCATATTTTTTTATTTGAATCTGCAAAATATGCAGGCTATTTTGTTTTTTCAGTGTTATCTGCTATTTTCAACAAATGGGACATATGCTAATAGCCACATTCACCATGCCACCAGGCATCCACATCCTTGTTCCATCCACATTACCTATAAAATATCCTCGTATCCTTCAAGATAGAGATATGGACCCACCATGTTCATTGTATCCATCTATTTATCAGGAATGTGGGGCTGGGGATAATAAGCAAAGAAACAGTGCTGCATGCCCTGCCAATAGCTTTCAAAGGGTGAATGGAAAGACAGCTATGAAACTCAAAATATAGACTAGCTGGAAACAGAGCTTAAATTTCCAGGAGAAATACATGTTGGAAATAGGCAAGAGCAATTCAAACCAAAATTATTTATTTATTTATTTATTTATTTATTTATTTGTACTTATGCGTCGCCACTCCCAAGGCGGCTCAGGGCAACTCACAGCGTCAGAATCACACAGTAAAAACACGATAAAAACACGATAGAAACACAATAAAATACAATAAAATGCAATAAAAACAAAAGTATTGCGATAAAACACAATCTCAACAGGGGCAGAACACAGCATTAACATATGAGTGCCTGAGATAGCGGTTTAGTCCCCGAAAGCCTGCCGGAACAAGATGGTTTTGCACGCCTTCCGGAATGCCATCAGATCACGGAGAGCCCTGACCTTGGGAGGCAGTGCATTCCACAGGGTGGGGGCGATAATCGAAAAGGCCCTCCCTCTAGTGGTGGTGAGACGGTACATTCTGAAGCTAGGAACTTCCAGAAGTTGAGCCGACTCCGAACGCAGTGGTCTAGTGGGACAGTATGGGATGAGGCGGTCCCTAAGGTACGCTGGCCCCAGACTGTTTAAGGGGATTCATCGCTGAGCCTGGAACCCCAGGTCTCAGCGGTGGCCGGGGGAGCTTTTGCACAGTTAAGACTCGTGCGCCAGCTGTGCCCGTACCTTGGGAAGTCTGATCTGGCTACGGTCGTCCACGCTCTGGTCACATCCCGAATAGATTACTGCAACGCACTCTACGTGGGGCTGCCTTTGAAGACAGTTCGGAAATTGCAATTAGTCCAGCGGCCAGCGGCCAGATTGCTAACGGGAGCTACATACAGGGAGCATACCACCCCCCTGTTGTGTCAGCTCCACTGGCTGCCGGTCCAATTCCGGGCTCAATTCAAAGTGCTGGTTTTGACCTTTAAAGCTCTATACGGTTCTGGCCCAGCTTACTTGTCCGAACGCATCAGCCGCTACGTCCCACCTCGTAATCTAAGATCATCCGGGGAGGCCCTGCTCTCGCTCCCGCCTACGTCTCAGATGAGGCTGGTGGGGACGAGGGATAGGGCCTTCTCGGTGGTGGCTCCCCGCCTGTGGAATGCGCTTCCTATTGATGTACGATCCACCACATCCCTCCTGGCCTTCAGGAAAAAAGTAAAATCCTGGCTGTGGGACCAGGCATTTGTACACCAGCACAAGGCAGCATTTTAGATTGGTTTTTAATGAAAGTGGGTGATTATGGCCAATGTTGTTATGGACTGAACATTGTTTTAATCCAGAGTGAATGTGTATGGTGCTAATGTAGTTGTATTTTAATGTATTTTTAATGTATTTTAATTGTTGAAGGGTTTTGGGGTTTTATATTGTTATTATGAGGGGAATCGAATTGTGCCGTACTGTAAGCCGCTCTGAGTCCCCCCTCCCTCGGGGGTTGAGAAGAGCGGGGTAAAATCCCGAAATAAATAAATAAATAAATAAATAAGGCCTTAAAGGTCAGAACCAACACTTTGAAAGTGATCCGGCATTCAACTGGCAACCAGTGCAGCTCGCGGAGGATTGGTGTTATGTGGCTGGTCATCGGAACTCCAGCCAACAACCGAGCTGCCGCGTTTTGGACCAGTTTCAGTTTCCAGATCACCAGTAAACGAAAATTAGTGATGTGTTATTATAACAATCTACCCCATCTCCCCACATCACCTCTATACATGGACTAACCATGAGCCAATGAGCCCATGTTCTACCTGATGGATCAGTCGCATCAATGGACATCCTGTTTGACTTACTGGACAATGGACCAATGGATTCTATGAGTCATTTCCCCTTATAGCTCAGAAAAGTCGCTTTTTGGCAAGCAACACCAAGGATTTCCCCCCCAACGTGGCCAATGCTGCCAATATGGTTTATGGAGTTCAACTCTCAAAAAGTACCTCTTCCAAGTTCTACTTATACCATCCATTGGATGAAAAGCATAGGTGCAGCAATCAGGATTAAATAGGATTAAAATGATATTTTTTCTACTACGTCATTCATGACGGGGACAGGGTCAAAAGAACCACCACAGTTCTTGCACTGCATCCAGCACCCTGCCTCATCGTTTTGGTAGACATGTCTACAGAATCCTTTTTCCATCAAGCTACGCAGAAAGTGCAGGGTGATTACTATATATATTTATCATGTCAGGAGCAAACCAATTATATTTATCATGCCAGGAGCAAAGTTTGCAAATTTGGCATTCCCTTAAATGTCCTTTGACCAGTAGCTGGCCACTTGGAGTGCCTCTGGTGTTGCTATAAGAAGGTCCTCCGTTGTGCATGTATTTGTGCTCAGCTTGCATTGTAGTAGGTGGTCTGTGGTCTGCTCTTCTCCACACTCGCATGTCATGGATTCCACTTTGTAGCCCCATTTCTTAAGGTTGGCTATGCATCTCGTTGTGCCAGAGCAAGGTCTGTTCAGTGCCTACCTACCAAGTCTCCCCATCTTCTGTGTGCCCAGGAGGGAGTCTCTCTTTTGGTATCAGCCATTGATTGAGGTTCTGGCTTTTAGCCTGCCACTTTTGGACTCTCGCTTGCTGAGGTGTTCCAGCAAATGTCTCTGTAGTTCTTAGGAAACTATTAAGAACATAAGAAGAGCCATGCTGAATCGGGCCTCAGCCCATCTAGTCCAGCATTCTGTGTCACACAGTGGCCCACCAGTTGTACACGGGGATCTCTAGCAGAAAGGTGGGCAGAACCCTCACCTGCTCCCGACCCCCACAACCAGTACCCCGGGAAATCCTGCCTGCCTCCATCAACACAGAGGTGGCCCTTGGATGTCCATTTCAGTAACTACTGATTCCCTTGGTATCCATGAATCTGTCTCATCCTGCCTTGAAGCTGTCCAGGCTGACCGCTGTCACAACCTCCTCTGGGAGTGAGTTCCATAACCCAATGACCCTCTGGGTGAAGAAATATTTCCCTTTATTAGTCCTAACTTTCCTACCTTGGAGCTTCAGGGAGTGCCCCCTAGTCCTAGTGTTGTGTGACAGAGAAAATATTTTTTCTTTATTCACCTTTTCTATCCCATGCATGATTTTATACACTTCGACCAAGTCACCTCTTAAACGCCGTCTTTCAAGGCTGAAAAGACCAAGGCGTTGCAACCTGGTTTCATAAGGGAGCCGCTCCATCCCTTGGATCATTCTTGTCGCCCTTCTTTGTACCTTTTCCAGTTCCGTTATATCCTTCTTGAGGTGCGGAGACCAGAATTGTACACAGTACTCCAAATGTGGCCTTACCATCGATTTGTAGAGAGGCAATACAACATTTGACGACCTATTTTCGATTCCTTCCTGATCATGCCAAGCATAGAATTTGCTTTTTCGCTGCTGCAGCGCACTGGGTTGACATCTTCATTGAGCTGTCCACCAAAACCCCAAGATCCCTTTCCTGGTTTGTCTCGGAAAGCTTTGACCCCATCAATTTGTAGGTGTAGTTGGGGTTCTTTGCCCCGATGTGCATGACTTTACACTTGTTTAGGTTAAAATGCATTTGCCACTTTGTTGCCCATTCACTCAATTTCGAGAGATCTTTCTGGAGCTCTTTACAATCAGTTTCATTTTTAACTACCCTGAACAATTTAGTGTCGTCTGCAAACTTTGCTACCTCAGAATTTACTCCTACATCCAGGTCATTAATGAATAAATTAAAAAGTAACGGACCCAAAACTGAACCTTGGGGTACGCCACTTCTCACCTCTTTCCACCCAGAGAAATGTCCGTTTATTACCACCCTTTGTTTCCTACAGTTTAGCCAGGTTCCAATCCAGGACAAGACCTGTCCCCTGATTCCATGGCTGGAGAGCTTGTTTAGGAGCCTTTGGTGAGGGACTTTGTCAAAAGCCTTTGGAAAGTCAAGGTAAACAATATCGACTGGGTCCCCTTTATCTATGTGTTTATTTACACCCTCAAAGAATTCTATCAAGTTAGTAAGACATGATTTGCCTTTGCAGAAACCATGTTGATTTTCCTTCAGCAATGCCTGTTCTTCTATGTGCTTAGTAATTTTTTCTTTAATAATGGTTTCCATCACTTTGCCTGGAACTGAGGTTAGACTAACTAGCCTATAATTTCCTGGATCACCCCTGGATCCTTTCTTGAAGATCGGAGTTACATTTGCCTCCCTCCAGTCCTCGGGTACAGTGCCTGATCTTAGAGAAAGGTTATATATATATTCCTTGATTTAAACCATTGGCATGTTGGCTGATATCCGAACAGGGGATGGGCCAGAGATGTCACTGCCTTGGTTCTTTCACTATTGGTTGCTACTTCCTGGCAGATGTCAGGTGGTGCAATACTGGCTAAACACTGTACTTTCTCCAGTGGTGTAGGGCACAGACACCCCGTGATAATGCAGCATGTCTCATTAAGAGCCACACCCACTGTTTAGTGTGCTGAGATGGGTTCCACGCTGGGCATGAATACTCAGCAGCAGAGTAGCTGTTCCGTCTTCCAGACACCTGTTTTGTGTTGCTCCCAATTCTGAATGACGGCTTCCTTTTGCAATTTCTTTTAGGGTTGCCGTAGACCCAGTGGCACCCTGTTAGTTAATCATTTACAGGTTTGCAGCCAGTTTTGCAGAGTTTGCTGCTAGATGCCCTGCAAAATGTACCCCTTTGGTTTGGGGCCCGCCCCTTTTCCCCCTGGGCTGTGTTCTCCATTTTGAGATCTCTCTTCAGTCCTTCTCAGGCTGGAGAAGGGCTCAGATGTGCTTGGCCAGTCAGGTTAGCTGTGTATAGGCCACCAAAGTACTGACTTACTGACTGACTTATTGAATGCTTGACCAATTGCTTGACGGCTGGAGTTAGATAGGCTAATGATACCTTGCTGTGATTAGCACTGCTTGCTGTATATGGTAGCTATCTAACTGACATCCCAGCACTGGTTCGCTTTCGAACTGGCCCTAGGAATAGATAGAGAAGGCACAGTTCCTTCTGTTCAGTAACCTAGGGTCAGGGTGGGGAATATCCTCGGACTTCCTTACCATTCGGAGGAAGCAAAGGGGGACTTTGCAGTCTTAGTCAGCAACCCAGGGAATTTTCATCTTCACTCAAGTATATTTTTGCAACCGTTAAGCTCTGTGCCAAGTCCTTCAAAGACTTTGTAGCTGAATAAACGGTTTGTTCTTCAACTTCAACCAGGAGTTGGGTTGGACCCCTGAGCTTCTCAAGTAGGCATCCTGCAGTCCACCAGGCTTATAGGAAGCACATCGCAGTTTATTTTCAAAGGCATCTGGTGCGATGGCATAGTAGCAAAGCGCAAGGGAAGAGGTCTTCACTGTGTCTGGTTGAGATCCCCAGGTTGTGCCAGTCAGCTTCCGTATGATATTGCTTCTAGCGCCCACTTTTTGCTTGATATTCTGGCAG
The DNA here is from genome assembly GCA_030556195.1 of Anolis apletophallus. Lineage (NCBI taxonomy): Eukaryota > Metazoa > Chordata > Lepidosauria > Squamata > Anolidae > Anolis > Anolis apletophallus. The sequence continues at coordinate 1,830,543 of JARBWK010000009.1, forward strand.
TGCTTCTTGTAGGCAGGCCCGGATTACCCATGAGGCCACCCAAAGAGGCCATGGCCACTGAGAACAATGGGGCAACATTTGGGGGCAGCGGATCTGGACCCCCAATTTTTAAAAAAATCAACCCCAAAAAATTCAAAAAATAGCCGCCCCAAAGTTTGCTATTCAATGCTAGGCAAACACATATATAGGAAAAAGATACAATATCTCAATGCAATTGAGAGCGTATCTCCCCCAGGGCAAACAGAAACAGTACTTGCAATGGTGCCGTGGATCGTGCTGATGAGAATCAATCCTTGCTGTGTGTGCACAGCAAGGCCGTCCTGGGTGGGGCTGAGCACGACACAAGGGAGGAGGGGCGCGCGGATGATGAGCCTCCTCGTGGCGTTGTGTTGTTGTGATGGCCAGGCAGGGAGGGAGGAGGATAGCCCGGGAAGCCTAATAGCCTTGACTGGGAAATCCCGACGGAGATCCCGGGAATCCTCAGCGTCCTTCTCTCCGCCAGTATTCTGGTACCCCTGCCAGGCAGGATGGGCGGCAACACAGCTCCTCAGGAGGGAATCCAGGGGGCCAAGACGCGAGGAAGGGGTGGTGGGATATCTGGTGGGATCCCCTGGATTCACAAAACATTCAGTAGTCTAATGAAGAGGACTGAGGATTCAGGATCTCCGAGGGGATTTCCCAGTCATTGCTATTAGCCTTCCCGGCTATCTGAAAAGGGTGGGTGGATGCGGAAGCAGAGCTGGGTGGCGGGAGGGCGGCTGTGCCATACAGCAAGGAGGGCACGATCCCGGGGACCATTGGAGTCGGGGCGGGAAGAGACCAGAGCCAGGCTGGGGGTGGGGAGGGCGGGGGTGCTGGGAAAGGTTGCCTTAGCACACGGTCAGGGTAACTCCAGGGATTTGCTAGTTTATAGACCAGCCTGCTCGTTTTTTCACTGTTGCAACGCATGGGAAGCCATGCGGCAATGCTTCCCCACATGTGACGGGGAAGCATGGCTGCGAGGCGGGGCAGGGCGGGGGGTGCTGGGATTACCCCATTGCCTCATCAATTCACCGTTGAGGCTGGAAAATCTCCTCTCTGGGGCTCATCGATGTGATAAGGTTCCTAGTTGCAAGGAAGAAAAGAGGGAGGGAGAGAGAAATAAGGAAGGAAGATACTCAACTGATTAATTTGGCTATATTCAATTATCGTTACTGATTTTTAAAAATATCATTTTAAAAGTGCTGGTTTGGCAGGCAGGCCACACATTCCTCAAACAGAGACAACGCTGTGTAGATCTGTGAGTAGGAAAAAGGGGGCTTGGGTAGTAAAGAATCCCAACCATGTGGAAATGCATGGCTAGCTTCCTTGTGTGATTTAATTGGTGGCTTTATATACAGCAGGAGAAAGCTATTTAAACAATACTTTCTGTCTATGGCATAGGCATATGTAGGCCATTTGGATCAAATCCAGCCTCATAGAATGAAAAGAATGTCTTTGTCACATTTGTAACATTGGCTTTGTTTAAACAAAAACAGTAGCAATTCAACAGGAATGAAACATATATCTGTAGTTATTTTCTGCCCACGTCTCTGAAAAAACTGAGCCACTCTGTAGTCAGTGGAGCCTACGCCATTGTAAGCTTAGACCAGTGTTTCCCAACCAGTGTGCCGGGGCACACTAGTGTGCCGTGAGCGATCATCAGGTGTGCCGTGGGAAATGGGAACCTCCAATCCCCTTCCTTCCCCCTCCTGCCGAAGACTATTTCTTCTCCACTCGGGCTCCCTTCTTCCCAGCCTCGCTCTGCTTGCTTTGCCTCGTTTGCTCATGCTGCCGCTTCTGCAGGAGGGGGGAGGGAGGAAGACATGACCCGTGCAGGCGCTACTGCGCAGTCTCACCCCACGTCTTCCTCCCTCCCCTCCACAGTGCTCTCTGGATATAGGTGAACTACAACTCCAAAACTCCAGGTCAATGCCCACCAAACTCTTATAGTATTTTCTCTTGGTTATAGGAGTTCTGTGTGGGAGGTTTGATTCCATTCCCTCATTGGTGGAGTTCAGAATGCTCTTTGATTGCGGGTGAACTATAACTCCCAGCTGTTGAGCAAGACCTTCGTGTGTGTCTTTCTGCCATTCCTGCCAGGATATCTATGTTGTGTTTCTTCGAAACAGGCCCAGGTTTCACACCGAGTGTATAAATACATTTAAAAACATATTAACTATGCGTATTACTGTGTTAGAGTGTCATTTTGGTTGGTGGTGTGCCTCAGGATTTTGTAAATGTAAAAAATGTGTCGTGGCTCAAAAGAGGTTGAAAAACACTGGCTTAGACTATTGAGACATGGATATAAAAACCTGAATAGGAAGAGTTTCCAGATTATTTTTCTCCAACCAAAAGAGACTGGTCTGTGAGCTGCAACCCGTTAAACAGAGTGCGATTCAGCAACTTCAGTGAGCACGAATTGTAGGTTAATGAATCTCATGGGTTTGGTGCTGTCCAAAATTGGGGATGGACACATGTCTAAATCTTACCTTTCCCCACTCTCTGGGTTTCCAGTATTTGCAAATTTTAACCAAACCATGATCCCACCCAGATGTTTTGGCCTTCAACTCCCAGAAATCCTAACAGCTGGTAAACTGGCTGGGATTCCTGGGAGTTGTAGGCCAAAACACCTGGGGACCCACAGGTTGAGAACCTCTGGTCAAAGGAATGGGAAATACCTATTATGCTTTCTCCCCACCCACACGTGAACTGGGGTGTATTCTGATTAAAAACAAACTGAAATAGATCTCCCTGAATCCTAGCCTGGGACTGTAATAGTTACGAGTGGATGGGGGTGGGTGACCAAGCCCCAGAGAGACCAGGAAACATGGCTTGTGGGCTGCTTTCAATGTGATGAATCACACAAGTCATACAAATCTGTTGCAACTACTGTACATGACAATGACGATGGCTAGCCTGACTTTTCACGAGCAGTTAAACTCTTGACAAGACAGCAAGAGTTAGCTAAGGAATCTCATCCCTTTCCAGGCTTCTTCCCTGTTGCATTTTTAATATTATTGTATTTGAAATATATCCCTACAGCCATTCAAGGCAAAGTCTTAACAAGGCTTACAAAGAAAGAGTTCATCCTTGAACCAAAAGTCATTCACGGGAGAGGGGCAGAAATGGCCATGTCCGGCACCTCTGTCTCTTTCAGCAACTGTTCGCTGATCCGTCAGGATGGAGGGGTTTGGCACAGGAGGGGTTACACAACTAACTAGCTGACCGAGAATCTCAGCAAATTAGTACAAATAAAATAAATGATTTCCCAGAAGGTGTTGCTAGGGGACTCCTGCTCGGCCCCACGGCCATTGTACTGTGGGGTCGCGCAGGGTTCAGTACTGTCCCCTATGTTGTTCAACATATACATGAAGCCGTTGGGGGAGATCATCCGGAGTTTCGGGGTGTGGTGTCATCTGTACGCAGATGACGTCCAACTCTGCCACTCCTTCCCACCTGCTAGTAAGGAGGTTGTTCAAGTCGTGAACTGGTGCTTGGCCGCTGTAACGGACTGGATGAGGGCAAACAAATTGAAACTAAATCCAGACAAGACAGAGGTCCTCCTGGTCAGTCGTAAGGCCGAACAGGGCGTAGGGTTACAGCCTGTGCTTGACAGGGTGACACTCCCCCTGAAGACGCAGGTTCGCAGCCTGGGAGTGATCCTGGATTCATCGCTGAGCCCGGAGCCCCAGGTCTCGGCGGTGACCAGGGGAGCTTTTGCACAGCTCAGGCTTGTGCGCCAGTACCTCGGGAAGTCAGACTTGGCCACGGTGGTCCACGCTCTGGTTACGTCCCGTATAGACTACTGCAACGCTCTCTACATGGGGTTGCCCCTGAAGACTGCCCGGAAGCTGGAATTAGTCCTGCGCGCAGCAGCCAGACTACTAACGGGAGCGGAGTACAGGGAGCGCACAACTCCCCTGTTGCGCCAGCTCCACTGGCTGCCAATTAGCTTCCGAGCGCAATACAAAGTGCTGGTGTTGACCTACAAAATCCTATACGGTCCCGGCCCAGTTTACCTGTCCGAATGTATTCTCCCCTATGAACCATCAAGAGGGCTAAGATCGTCTGGAGAGGCCCTGCTCTCGGTCCCACCACCTTTGCAGGTGCATCTGGTGGGGACAAGGGACAGGGCCATTTCTTTGGTGGCCCCCCGGCTGTGGAATTTCCTCCCAAATGAAATCAGATCCACCCCCTCCCTCCTGACTTTTAGGAAATGGGTGAAAATGTGGCTGTGCAACGAGGCCTTTGCAGAATGAAAGAGGAGGTTGCGAAGCGACTAAAGTCACTAACCACTTGATACGAACCAAATATATTGGTTAAGTTGGACTTGATTTTACTTTGGCGAAAGGCTTTCTAAATGTATTTATTGTATTGTGTTTTATTGTAAATTTTATTTTACATTTATGATGTAAATATTATTTATTTATTACTTCAAACTTGTATACCGCCACTCCCCGGAGACCCATAAAAATGTGTCTCAATATTAGATGTCAATAATCACAAATGGTCTTGAACAAGACAGACTCAACCCATAAAGGTGTTCCACTAACGAAATGGACAATGCACACAAAGGTGAATTATTTCCAACTTTTCTACTTGCTGTGTGGATCCCTTTGTGCATTTTTGAATTTTGTGTGTGTGTGTGTACACATATATACAGAGAGCGAGAGAGAGAAAAACTTTCATTGACAAAAGATTTTCTTTTTAAAACCTTGCTTTCTCACAAAAGCAATATTTGGCAAGCAAAACATTTAAGTTCCACAAATCATGTTGGTTACATTTTTAAAGAAATGGCAAGCTTTCCAATAAAAAGCGACCCAAACTGCAATCACTGGAAATGTGCACAAATGTTCATAATCTTAGATGTGAGCAAACCATTTCTGAAATGTTTATATTTCGGCAAATATTCCCTTCCTGGTTTCATTCTGGGGACGGGGGGGACGGGACGGGGGGGGGGTGCTGCCTGCTGCCAACTGGACTTCCAAGAGCTCTACTGGATCCAAGATCGCCCCAAGCTCTGTCTACAAAAAAGTGTTTCCCAGCCCTTGACATGGCTGTTTATTGATCAAGTCTGACAATTCAAAAATGTATAGTAACCCAGTCCTTAACAATTACTCTATTGAATTAAGGAAGCAAACCACGCTGCTCCTTGTGTTTTTCTAAGTAGTCCTAGTATCAGTCATCACATAGTGATATCCAGCTACGTCAGGCTGCAATGAGGTTATTCAAGTAACAGAGACTAGACAAGGTTCTGGAATGGTTTAGGAAATTCCACCGCAGATGAAGTGGTTGCGTTTGCTTTAGCTCAAAGCTTACGAGTCCCTCTGCAATAACGTTTACAGAAACCACCAGTTTTCTAATTCAGCATGGTCTCCTATGTGGTTTAAACCAGGTTTCAAAAACCAAGTATGGAAAAAATATTTTTGCTTAAAATGCCTGTCAGGCATCTCTCTGTAATAAATCAAACGAATTTAGGTAACTCAAAGGATATATTGTATATCATCCAATGAAAATTATATTTCCAGAGGTAACATGTGCTGGGAAAATTTCAATGGCAGACTTAACCGAATTAATTTTACATACCAGCAATTAATTCCAAGATGTGATGATATGTGAATACTGTATTTTTATAGATTCAGAAGTCCTTTGATAATTAACGTAATGGAATCTTGTGGAATTTTCACTTCGCGCTCAAAAGATGCGCAGAATAATCTACATCAGGGGTGCTCATTAGGTAGCTCGCGAGCTACTAGTAGATCTTTGGCCCTCTTCCAGGTGATCTTCGGGCCTCAGCAGCCGGATGGGCTGCTCCTGCCATGTGCTTGCATGCCCTGCACGCATGTGTGCTCCTGCTGCTGACTTCCACTCTCTCGCGGTGCTTCTTTCACCTGCGGATCATTGTCAGAAGGAGGAGGCACGAGGCGGGGCCTCTGGAGGGAGCGCCATGACTCTCTCTCGTCCGGAAGCAGCTATGCAGCCTCTGTTGCCGGCGAGACAGGCAGGGCGGAGTGCTCCCTCTGGATGCCCCGCCTCATGCTTTCTCCTTCCTGTAATGCCCTGCAGGCGGAAGAAGCGCTGCGCGGGCGGAAAACAGCGGCAGGGTCACGCGTGGTGGCGGGAGCATGCGGCGGGGCAGGTAGATCTTTTGGACTTGGTTGCTTTAAGAGTAGCTCGCATGCTGAAAAAGTGTGAGCACCCCTGATCTACATAGTACATATATAATCTGTATAGTGAGATTTGTTTGGAGCTAAAGAAAGTGAAGAGAAGGTTGTAACTTCCGTGTCCTACGTTGACTCTGCCCCTTTGAGGTGTGGAAGAGTGACTTTTGGAAAATTAGCTATCTGTATGCCCTTGGGACCAAGCATATACATATTTTGTATGAATAAACAGGACAGTTTCCATCTATTTGGGTTATGTAGAGCAGTGTTTCCCAACCTTTTTTGAGCCGAGGCACATTTTTTACATTTACAAAATCCTGGGGCACATCACCAACCAAAATGACACAAAATGTTTTATGGCGTTTCGGCACCTCTTTTTCACAACAGGCTGCGTATGCAGGGGACAAAGAGTAGGCAAAATAATAATAATAATAATAATAATAATATAGTGAAACTAGCAATATGCACAACTGCTAAAGTTTTATAAAGTTAATGTATCAATATAGTGAATTTGAAACACACAGAGTACAGTTTGGCACCCACATGATGTTGGCACCTCCATGGGAGAAAAGGGAAAAATCTTCCCTTACCGCGTTGGATTAGGCTCTGTACTGGATAATCTGCAATATATAGAAGTTCAAGATATAGGAGTTATCCACAAACAGAGGGCAGCATGTGAAGGCGGAGAGGAGCGCAAGTGGGGCGGTCCCAAAAGTTATCCACAACAAGTGGGCGGCTCAAAATGACGCGGCGTCATTTTGGAGCCGCCCATTGCCCCTCTGGTCCTTTGCATGCTGCCGGTCTGTTTCGGGAGAGGAGCCCAGTGGGGCGGTTCCAAAATGACACGGCGTCATTTTGGAGCCGCCCATTGGGTTCCTCCTCCTTTGCATGCTGCGTAACGCTTTCCCTCGCAGGGGGGCGTCTGCGGACAGAGCCTCCTCCCCACGTGGCAAGGGAAGATTTTTTCTCCCATGGAGGAGGCCAAAATAATAGCGGCGGCAAAAGGAGGGGGGAAGGAAGGGGGGCAAAAAGCTTTTCTGGAGGCACAGCTGGAGCTCTGCAAAGGCACAGGAGTGTGCCTAGGCACACTGGTTGAAAAAGACTGATGTGGAGCTACCATTGCAAGCTACCTGATGATAATAATATACAAATACGTAATTTGAGATTTTTATTGGCCTACTGTACATTGACTCGTGTAGCTACATGCTGGATATAGGGAGGCCCCGGGCAAGAGAGTATAGAAACGGAAAAGATTGTGTCAGCAACAGTTCCAATGAAAACTACTACTTCTATATGTCCAGAATTACAAAAGAGCACCAGCCAGAGTCACTACTCTTCATAAATTAACAATTCCCACTTTTCACTGAAATAACCTCGATTGCAAAAGAACAGAAAGTCATCAACCTGACCATGATGTATAGGAACTGATGCAAAGGAATCCAGGGGCGTGCCTTTTGGGGATAAAGTGATTGAGAACATGTTAAAGACGAGGGACTAAATCCAATTGCTAGTCCGTATTAGACTTACTTAATCAATGAGATTGACATAAATGTTATTCTAAAGTTCAGCCATTAATTTAATAGGTTTACTTTAATTGGGACTGCTAAATAGATTTAGGCACATGAACCAGGACTTACTGAGGAAGAAATTACAAAAGAAAATCCTACCTGATTACTATGGGTGTCAACAAGCGTGGATAGACAGAAATGATCCATTAGACATTTGCATTGGTCTAAATTTTGTTTCTAGTCACATCAGATAATGTATTTGAATCAAATAATGCATGTATATTCATCAGTCAACAAGGGATTAAGTACATCTACAGGTTTTGGAATAATCCAACCATTATTGTCGCAGCAGACGCCAGTTCAGAGAGCCAAACCCAATTGAAGTGTAAATAGTTTGTTTTAATATTCACAGAGTCTCTGGAGATAAATATTTGCAAAACAAAAGCACTTAATGGTCAGTGAAAACGCTCACAAAAGGAAGTCTTGATCGGTGTCACGATGCACGGACTTGACCGACCCCTTAATCACACACACAGAGACGGACTGAAGGCTAACTACTTTATTGAATATATAAAAACAGTTCAAAAGGTATATTGTCCATAAAAATAGCAAAAGCAAATCCAAAGGCAAAAGGCAATCAAATGTCCAAAACAACTTGATAAAGTATCCAAAAGACTTGGTAAGGCTCCGCACAGCAATGCAGATTCAGGAACAAGGCAAGGTACAAGATGCAAACAAGACTTGGTAAGCCACTAGCCAACCTAGCTCCGTGGACCAGCTTCGCTTCATGTCTGCTCAGAAGAGACGAGGCCGAAGTACTGAGGATCCGTTCCCATGGATCCTATACTTAATCTTTCTGCCGAGGTCCCCGGCGGTCTAGGCTTTGTCGTCTCCAATCTCTGCTGACGGACCTCGGCCTGTCTAGGCTATGGAACCAGCCCCTCCTGCTAGTCTCGATGTCCCGTCTCCTATCGAAAGCACGGCCTTGCCTCCCAACATCTGCTGCCCTATCTCCGTGAGAGCTCTCCTCCCTAGATTCTTCCCAGCCGCTCTCTTCCATGTTTTCACTCAAAGGATCCTGTGAACCTCTCCCCTGGCCGTTCATAAGTTTCGCTATCACTGCTTTCCATTTGCACCTGGTTATCTGTCTCTTCAGAGGGTCAGACCAACCTTCATCCCAAGCCAAGCTTTCTGTGGGAGAAGGAGGCCCAGTGATGGGAAACTCTCCTTCTGCTAACCCTTCTAAATCCTCTTCAGAATCCATCTCCGCTGCTGCAGGCCCCAGTGCCAATGGGGCCCCCGGTCCTGTCCCCTGCCCCCCAGGCACAAACGAGAACTGCTGTGCTACAATCGGCATGAAAACAAACGGAGAGAAAAAGCCTGCATTCAAAACGCCAAAACTCTTGAGCAAAATCAAAGCAACACAAACAGGGAAAGGCTGAGGGTAGCAGAGAAGATGTCGTCGTCAGAATCAGTCCAAGGTCATCAGCATGGAAGTCATCCAAGGGTTGTCCAAGAAGGTATCCAAAGGGGCGTAGGAGAGACGTAATCCAGGAGCCAGGCCAAGGTCAAGGAGAGGAAAGAGACGTAGAAGCGAAGACACAACCCACAGTCCGACTGGGGAGCAATCCAGTGGAGTTCAAACCCCACCACAGGAAGCAGCAGAATCAGTCTGGAAACAAGGCTTCAGGATGCAAGGTGACAGGATACAAGATGCAAGAGTCCAAGGACCCAAAGGCAACTCCTTGCTAGCCACAGAGGTTTGTCCCAACATGCCCACCTTTTAAGCTCACTACAAGTCAGATCCACTTGAGGAGGTCGACGCTCTATCATCATCATCCTCAGGTGTTACTCTCCCAGCAGCTGCTGCCCTTTGACTGACCCTCCAAGATTTCCACCTGTGGTTGGGACTCAGAAAATCCCCCCCCCCAATTGTCTGGGGACTCTGAGGGCCAATCCTGATCACCAGTGAATCCTACCCAGGTGTCTGAACTTGTGGGCTCCTCACAAGCCCTCTGAATTTCTCTTACTTGAGTCCAATCCATTTCAGTAGAAGTGTCCTCTATACTCTGACTCCCATCATTCCCAGAGAACCCCTCAAATGCCTCAGAGTCTGTAGGTGCTGCAATTATTTGCTTGACTCTCTTGAGTTGCAAGTGATCCTCTTCACTTGACTCACTTGACTCACGAGTAAGCCTCTTTCTGCAAACACCAGTACTCCTGCTACAAACAGCCCCTCCCAGTTCCATACTCTCCCCAGATGCTGAGCCATCAGAGTCTTCTGAATCACTACTATCAGTAGCAACTGGAGGCTCAATCACAACAATTATATACAATGATTTTGGAAATCTTGAATCTGAGAGTTGGAGAAAAATTGGCGATATTCATAATAAATCAGGATACCGCCAAGGATTTGCCTTTGACTTGATTGTAAGAAATTTAAAGTTCGGGGTAAGCTACTCTAGTCAAGTCTGATGAAAATTACAATGCAGCATCTGCATTTGGCCCACTCTGGTGATCAATAATATAAAACCGGACTTCCGGCCCGGCAAAGATGGCGGCAGGACGGGCACTCTGAGGGCTCCTTGGAGTGCCGCCTGCTTCTCTGGCCGGAGGCGAGCTACGCCCTCCTCCCAGCGGACAGAAGAGTCCAGAGGGAGCGCGAAGGCTTGGAGGCGATCCGGTGGCCCCAGAGGTCTCCCCCCCTCAAGAGGGAGAGATCGGGCGGGCCGGAGCGCCGCCGGAGCGGCGGCGAGCGAGGAGCAGGGAGCGGGCGGCGACCCGCACTCACTGCTGGCCCGGCCGGGCCTTCCCCCCCCCCAAGCTAAGGACCGGAGGAGAAGAGGGCCTGCCCCGGCCGTGAGCCGGGCGCAGCGGCCGGCACAACTAAAGGCGCCACTGACAGCGGCGCGGAAAGGAAGAAGACAGCGGGGAAGCCAGCGGGAAGCCAGGGCGCGCGCGGGCGGCACCCACACACAAGGACTGACCCCCACCAAAAAAGACAGGAGGTGAGCGGAGACAACCATAAGGAGAGGAGCAGAGGAGGGGGAAGAAGAGCCTGACAGGCAAAAGCTGGGAGTGAGGGAGAAGAGGCCTGCAACGGCCACAAGATGGCGGCTGAAGCCCTCTAAGGGGAAGAAGAAGGGAGTTTTGGCGGGAGCGCCATCTTGGAGAGGGGGATTGAAGCGGCTCTTTCTCCCCTCTCCACAAGAAAGCAGGAGGCACAAGCACAGAAGCCCCTGCTGGACCACTTACTGCCAGTAGGTAGGGGGGGGGGGGACAAAATCAATATAAAGATAAAAACAAAAGAAGAAGGCAAAAGAAGAACAAAGCCAAAAACAAAAGGGGGGAATAGACAGGAGGTGGAGCAACCCAAAGCCCTCTCTCTAATACGCAACAGGGAGGAAAGGCAGGCTAAATAAGTGAATAACTGTACAAGTAAACAAATAACAAATAAATACAAACTGTACACCTCAAGAGTAAAAGAGCGGAGGATGAGTCAGGAAGAGGGATCAGAAGAGGAGGAAATAACGCTGGGGGATGTCCTCGCAGAGCTGCGGAAGATAGGGAAGGCCCAAGACGGCTTCCTGCGGAGGATGGATGCCATGCTGTACCGGCAGGAAGACCAAATGGGCGCGAACCGGGGGCATCCCTTACAGGAAAGATCAGAACCAAATGAAGAGGCGCTCCCCACAGGGCCAGGGTTGCCGATCTTTTATGAGGATGGAGAGGACGCCCCCCAGGTCAAGGGAGAGAGAGCAACAAAATGTGCAGGGGGAAAGGAAAGAGGGAAGGAGAACGTAAAGCCATGGGCAGGATCAGAGGAAAGAGGACCACACCCCAGAAGTAGGGAGGCAGACCTGCTGGAGGCTGCAGAAATGACCGCGAAGAGCCCTAACACCTCTGCCCTCCAAGAAAGAGAAGAGGGAAGAACCAAGAGGTCACTGCAGCACCCAAAAACCCCAGCCGGGATGCAGCTAAGAAGGACGGCAAAAAGAATGGGACGCAGCCCACTAGGAAGAGAGGCTGGGCGGGAGCAACCCAGCAAGGAAGGAAGAAGAACCTGAAGAAAAGCTGCCCTTACTCTCTGGAGGCGTACTTCAGGCCTGCGAGATGCGGCATCCCGGGGATGGACACGGAAGGCCTCGAATCGCCCAGGGAGAACGGCTAGAATGGAGGTTGGAGGACGGGAAGGGGCACGGGTCTGGCTACGCTGGAGGACAGGGAACGGACAATGGGCATCAAACGCTGGAAAGGTTTTGGGGGCTGCAGGAAAAAACAAAAGTTTCTCAAAAGGGCAAAAGCTAAAAATAACAGACTGCTCCCAGATACAGAGGGTTAGGATGACACGTCTTGGAAAAAAGAAGGAAAAAGGAGCCCAGAAAGAAGACCTGTAAAAACGAAATGACCAGCTCAACAAGGAGGGAGACTGCAAGAGAACACGAAGGAGCACCCATGAACAAGGACCCTAGAAGGAAACAAGCTATTCCTGTCTTTATCTCTTCCCATCACCATTACCCATCACTAGCCTTCCCAGAACCCGGACCAAGCAGCCTCCTTCACCGCCCACCCCCTTATACCCCTTTCTACCCCCATTCCTTGCCACCAACCCCCCCCCAGCACCACCACCCCCTTCCCACTCCCTCTCTACCTCCCCCTCTCCCCACCACCATACTCAGCCTCACCTTTATTTTTCCTACTGTCCTGTCCCTGAGACTGTTCCCCCACTTTTACTGTTTGTTTGTTTATGGAAAAAACCCAATAAACATATTTAAAAATAATAATAATATAACCCCGTAAAAGATAGTGAAACCCAAGGGAGATACTGAAGAGCTCCAAAATAGTTGGAAGCTAGGTAAATAGAAAAAAAATTTGTAAATCAGGTTCGTTTTCAGTAACTTGAGTGATATGAGCATTGAGATAAAACAGGCGCATACAGAGAGAGGAAGAGGCAGCATTGTTGGGATTTGAATGGATTATTATCTCGGCATTACTTCGCGAACGAAGATTCTTAGGAAGAACTCATCCCATGGTTTTTACAAGCGCGTTGATGACTCAAAAGGCCAATCTGAGATAGGCAAGTCCGGTAGCAGAAAGTCTCCTTGGGTGATGTTGTTTCCAAGTTGCGGTTCCTTCTCTGTTGTCGTTTCTCTTGAGACCCATTCGGTGTGTATTCTCGAAAGAGGCCACAGCATTGTGGATAGTGCGTCTCCATGTCTCCCGATGTGAGGCCAGGGTGGACCATTGTTGGTGATCAATCTGGCCGAGCCTGAGATGTTGTTTCAGGGAGTCCTTATATCTCTTTTGGGGGGCGCCTCTCTTGTGCTGACCCGTGGCGAGTTCACCATGGAGTAGTATCTTTGGGAGGCGGTGGTCCTCCATCCTAGAGACGTGCCCTGCCCAGCGCAGCTGTGTTCTCAATAGCATGGCCTCAGTGCTGGTGACCCCTGCTTGCTCAAGGACAGCAGCATTAGTCACATAGTCGGTCCAGTGTATATTTAGGATTGTGCGAAGACAGCGCTGATGAAAGCCTTCGAGGAGTCGTAGGTGTTGCCGATAGCTGACCCATGTTTCAGACCCATAGAGGAGAACAGACAGTACGATAGCTCTGTACACACTGATTTTGGTGCTTTGCCTCAGGTGCTTGTTGCTCCAGACTCTTTTGTGAAGCCTTTCGAATGCACTCTATGCCTTTGCTAATCTGTGATCGATCTCTTTGTCAATCTTGGCGTCTGAAGAGATGATGCTTCCCAGGTAGGTGAACTGCTGAACAGACATAAGCACAGATGTGCCTATGCTGACGTGGGGATGATGGTGTTCTTCCTGTGGTGCGGGCTGGTAGAGGACTTCCATTTCCTTCAGGCTGACTTCCATTCCAAACAGCTCTGCAGCTGCTGCAAAGCAGGATGTGAGGCGCTGCAGGGCTGCTTCTGAATGGGCCACAAGGGCAGCATCGTCAGCAAAAAGCAGCTCACGGACTAGATAGTTGAGAGTCTTAGTGCGAGCCCTCAGACGGCTTAAGTTGAACAAGCTACCCTCAGTACGAAGGCGTATATATATGCCGTCTTCTTCTTGAATGGATTATTACCACCAGAAAAAAGGCATACGGTTCCTGGTGGAGCCCAGTTGGGGTAATTCTGAAATCAGTAATTTTTCCCACCTTAAAAAGGCAATATTTACATGTGAACTGGATGCAGTTTCTAACTCCAGTTGACAGGTCAGGTTTTCATTATATTTTGTTAACAAAGGTATAGTAAATTCGATGTGTTTAATTTCCATAATTAATTTCCTCATGTTACTAGAAATGTATAGAAAGCCATATACTTAGATACATTATTTTTCCTGGCACATTTATGCCGATTTTCCACAGTGACAAAAAAGGTTTAGCATATAGTTTAGTTTAGTTTGTAGGACAACCTTTATTTACTTTCAAAACATTAATATTCCACCACTCGTATCAGTGTATTAGTGTGTCATGTTTCCATGGTAAAACCATACTCCGTGCAGCTTACGGGAGCATAGCAAATGTTCACATCATTAAATAGAGCAACATTTCTAAACAATTAAATAACAGCAGCAGTTAAGTAGCCATTTTACATTAATAAGTCCTCCATTGAGATTATTCCATTAGTAATTCACACTGAAGCTCAACAAATGAGAACATACCCCAAAATGTCTATGAAAAATAGCCCCAGCATCAAAATGAATGCACCACATTCATAATGAAATCTCACAACAGCCATAACCTCGAAAGCCGTCCACATCACTTTCCAAGAAGCAATCAATGTTCTCCGTTCTGAAGATCTGAACCTCCTCGAAGTACCTAGTTTCAAAGCCATCCATTTAACTTCTAGCGGACGCAGAGCCTTCTCTGTTGTGGCGCCATCTATCTGGAATGCCTTGCCGATTGAAGTCCATGCCCTGCGAGATTTGCCATCTTTCCGCAGGGTGTGCAAAACCTATCTATTTTGGCTGGCATTTGACTGCTGAAATTCGAAACTCTTAGTTTAAATTGATGTTTTATGTTGTTTTATGCGGAATGTGCGCCACTCCGAGCCCTCGGGGAGTGGCGGCATACAAGTCCGAATAATCTATGTATATAATAGAAGTCAGTGTTTGCGGGCGGTCGGTGGTGCAACCAAGCGAATATGTGCCAGCGTTTCGATTGGCTGCACCAGTGGGATTATTTGCATAAATGGTTGTGACTGGCCAGCCTCCCAACATTCCAACACAGCACAGAGAGGAAAGGGAAGGGCCTGAGGCAGGCATCAATGGCTGGAGTTGAAGTTGAATGCCAGCTGACAGTTTTTTCTGTTGGAAATGGAATGTTCAGTACCTTCACCCAATACACTTCTAAGGTGTCTCAGAGGGAAAGCAAAAGGCCTCAGGCACTCAGCCACTGCGGCCCACAGCAATGACGGATCAGGACCAAACTTGGCAAACAGGGGCCCAATGGCCCACTTCACAACCTGGTGTGGTTTAGGGCAGGATGGGCCACGAACGATGGGCTTTGCAGTACCTTCAATAATGCTATAATACAGTCAATTCAATATTTTCACTTATATTTGATAATAACAGAGTGGAGTTATACTCACGGACCACATAAATCAATAGCGTCTATACACAGTCAAATTTGGGCGTGTCATCATAGAACAATTCAGGCCCACATAATCCTGTTAAGGTCCCCCGTAAGTTCACACGGTTCACAATGTCCAAATCAATAGAGTATAATTCCCAATGGAGTAAATGAAATTCAAGACACAATTGTCAGTAAGTGGAGCCAATCGAAATATATTCCAGGAGCCGGGTTAACGGAAGTCACCAGGTCCTGCTCCGTTTCACGCAGATTGCGCTTTATCAAAACCCAATATTTCACTGTCTGGCAACACTAGTACCGCTGTGGTTAACTTCCTAGATGTATCAATCTTTGTGGTGGATAACAAGTTAAAGGTAAAGACCTACAAGAAACCTACAGACAGGAACTCTTTCCTACATTACTCGAGTTTTCACTCCTTCGCCCTTAAGGATAACTTACCCTTTTCGCAGTTATTGCGGTTGAAGAGGAATTGCTCCTTTGAATCGGATTACCAGCAAACGGCCTCACGGTTGGTCCAGGATTTAACTAAGAGAGGGTATCCCAGGCGCTGCCTGATGGAAGCAACATTTAAGGTGGAACAGGTTTCTCGCCCATCGTTATTTCCCCCCAAACAGAAGCAAACCTGGGACAGACTGGTGTGGCCCCTAACGCTGACACCCCACAGCAATCAATTACGCAAAATAGTGAATAAATATTGGAGTCTGGTGGCTGACATACCTGGATTAAACAAAACACCCATGATTGCCTTTAAGAGGAGTCAAAATGTCAAAGATTTAATTATCCATTCTACTTTCTCGGAAGCTCCCTTGGTAAGCTCGCTCACGCCAGGAACACGGGATTGTGGCCACTGTAGTGCATGTAAGAACATCAGTAGGAATAGAACAATTACAAATCTACATGCTGATACACAGATGACTGTGAAATGCTTCACCACCTGCAATTCCTCTGGATTAATTTATGCGTTAATTTGCTCCTGCCCCCGCCCTAATTTACATAGGACAGACAAAACGTGTTTTTCGTCTGAGAATTAGTGAACACAAATCGTGCGTCAGATCCGGCCGTCAGGATTCAATTTTATAATCGCATTGCTTTACACATAAACATGGACCGGACGACCTTAAATTTACCTGCATTGAGAAAGTTCCAATACCTCCTCATGAAGACCAACATCGCGCACTCATTCGCGCCGAAACCCGGTGGATCGTGACCCTTTCCACAGAGTCCCCGCGTGGGTTAAACGAAAGTATAGCTCTCTCCTCCCTACTCCTTTAACTGCCCGACCCCCTTTTCTGGTGTTGTGAATAATGGCTAATTAGATGACTGTTAAATTGCATGTACTAACTTCTATCTGTGCCTTACTCCCCTGAGTTTGGCCCGTGCCTGTCGCATGACTGATCATTGGTATGTATCTTTTTGACTATATAACTATATTGTAAACATTGAAATGCCATATCCAACTGTATTCAATTGCTGTATAGATATATATGCATATTTCTGTATGCCTACATGGGACTGGACTACTGTTTATTACCTGGACCCATTTCTGTTTATTCATAGAATTGTGGACGCCTCGAATGCCAGACAGTGAAATATTGGGTTTTGATAAAGCGCAATCTGCGTGAAACGGAGCAGGACCTGGTGACTTCCGTTAACCCGGCTCCTGGAATATATTTCGATTGGCTCCACTTACTGACAATTGTGTCTTGAATTTCATTTACTCCATTGGGAATTATACTCTATTGATTTGGACATTGTGAACCGTGTGAACTTACGGGGGACCTTAACAGGAATATGTGGGCCTGAATTGTTCTATGATGACACGCCCAAGTTTGACTGTGTATAGACGCTATTGATTTATGTGGTCCGTGAGTATAACTCCACTCTGTTATTATCAAATATAAGTGAAAATATTGAATTGACTGTATTATAGCATTATTGTTTGGTCCTCTACTTCCTTTTTGTACTCTGGTAATAACAGTACTTGTTTACTTTGCAGTACCTTCACCTCATTCACTTCCCAAACAACACTGCAGCCCCCTATAAATCACAGACCAGGCCCAAAATTGACAACAAGGCTTCCTTAACTTGATTTTCCTGACTAGGCCTCAGCTCATGGGATATTGTTAGGCTTCCTCAACTTGATTTTCCTGACCAGGCCCCCAACAATGACAGAACAAGACCAAACTTGGCACACAGACCCCCCAAGATGTGCCCTACATCCTGGTGCAGTTTGAGGAAGGATGGACCATGGATGATGGGACTTGCAGTACTTTAATTCACTTCCTTAGAGCACTGTGGCCCACACCAATGACAAACTATGGCACACAATGCTTTCCTCAAATAACCCGGGCACTGCCAGGTCCCCAAGCTAGTAAATAAATGAATGTAGCTGGAATACCAGGGCCACAACCTCCCAGTCCATCTAAAAGTGAAAGGAACCCAGAAAAAAAACTGGATTTCCACAACTCAATATTTTTTATTCCTGATTTAAAAATCAGTCTGTGGTTACTTAGATAGCAATTTGGAAGGATCATTGGGCACACCTTTCCAGTGAGGCCCTGGGGCGGCCCCGAGAGACCGGGGAAAAGATTAACCCTGGTGCGGAAGATGGACTGGCTGCTATGGAGGTTGATGCCTCTGAGAGGACAGCATGGGCCGCGGCTCAAGTCGACTCCCAGGCCGGCCACCTACCCCCTGTGGATGAATCACCCGAACCATCTGGAGGCCCCGAACACCAACCGCTGAACCCCGAGGATCCCTCGACGCTGGCAGGCACGGCGCTTGTCAAACTGGATATTTCGGCCGTCCTGGCCCCGCCTCCAGAAGCCCATCGCCGCCGACGTCGCCCCGGGAAAAGCTGGGGGAGCCTCCTTGAGGAGACGAGACCCAGCATGGTGGGCGTCCTTGGAGACGCTCACCCAGCCCATGTGCTGAGACCTCAAGATGAATCGTTACCTGGAAGCAGTCGACAGCCGGAAGCCCCGCCTTTGGAGGACTCCACCCCTGGCGCCGACCCGACCAGCGACCAGCGAGTTGTCCGGAGGAGGAGGAGGCGCCACCGGAAGCGGAAGGGTGGCGCTCGAGTCACCCTACAGGCCACGGATCGGAGGCCTAGACCAGTCCATGACCGAAGGGCCCCCAGAACCGGCCTTCCTAGTGACCTGACCAAAGAAGGACGACCAACGCCGAGAACAGCGCCGGCCCTGAAGATGTTCCCCACCAGGACATTCTGGAGCTCCTGCTATAAGCAGTCGAAGCTCCGAGGGCCCCATCGGTCTTCTTCAAGAGACTCTAGGGACAATATGCGGTCGGACCAGAACCCTTGGCGCAGACCCCCATGTGGGTGCCCGCGGTCTCTGGACTCCACTGCTGCTCTTGCACCGGCGCTTCTACTGGGACACCCCCGCCTGCCCCCGTTTGATGGCATGGCGGGACCCTAGGGACACCGTCGCTGACACTCTCCCTTTCCCTCCTCCCCACCCCCACCCTCCCGTTCTTCCTCTGTCTATTCTGTATAAGTTGTCTCGATGTGCCACTGGGCACCCAAACTTCTGTAAACCGCTCCGAGCCTTCGGGGAGTGGCGGTATACAACTTTGACGAAATAAATAAATAAATAAATAATCTACAATGACCATTTAATGCAATAATAATAATACTTTATTCATATTCCACCCTAACCCCCCCGAGGGACTCAGGGCGGATTCCAAACATAAAAGGCAAACATTCAATGACCGAATACCACAACAATAGATCCACCTCCTGCAAGACAAACTAAACCACCTATACTGGGCTTTACAGGCCAATGGATACTCCACCTTGGACATCAGAAGAGCTGCAAGACCTAGAACAAGCCATGAGAGTAGAGACAAAGATCCGCCCAGATGAAAAGCGTTCTTGCCGCACATCAAGGGAACCACCGGCCACATAAGGAAGTTGATGAGGAAAAACAACATACAAACTACCTACAAACCCACTAAGACAATCCAACAAAAGCTACATTCAGCAAAGGACAAGAGGGAGGGATCCTCTCACCTCTGCAGGAGTCTACCGGATACCATGCAGCCGTGGACAAGTCTACATAGGGACCACCAAGCACACCATTGCACAAACATGAATCAAGGAACATGAAAGGCACTGCAGACTACTTCAACCGGGGAAATCGGCCACAGCAGAGCACCTGATGACCCAACCTGGACACAGCATATTATTTGACAACACAGAAATGCTGGACCACTCTAACAACGACCATGCCAGGCTACATGGAGAAGCCATTGAAATCCACAAGCATGTGGACAATTTCCACAGAAAGGAGGAAACCATGAAAATGAACAAAATCTGGCTACCAGTACTAAAAAAAACCCTCTAAAATTAAAACAGTAAATAAGAAACAAAACTCAAACACAGGGGAATACCAGAGAAGAAACAAACAGGAACATCTAATCACCTCTCAAGAAAGGAATTTCCCAGGCAGTAACACCTAAAGCCACACCTAAAAACTGTGAGGTTATCAAATGCTAATCAAGGTGACCCATTGAAACATGGTTGGATTTGGACTGCCATCCCATAATATTTTCAGGCTGTCCCCAGAATCCTCCCTTGCTTCTAGTCACCCATATCCTAAGACTTTCTCTTAGCATGCCGCTGGCACACTGCCAGGATGGAGCTCCGCCGGAAGCAGCCCTGTGTCATATGATGGGCTCTGGCAAACTCTGTCCCAGTAGTGTGCTGGCAGAGCCAGGGGCGGTCTAAGGTCATTTTAAATGGTAAGCGAACATTACTTTGGGGCTCTCCCAAACATTATGGGTGGGGAAAGAGCCCCTTCTTCTGATGCAAAAGGGGTCTCAGAATCCGCCTTAATTTTGGGGGAGAAGAAGGGGCGGAATCGGGGACGCCATGCCGGGCCAAAGGGAAGAGACAGGGGGCGGCTTCTTTGCACAGCGGGGTGTTGCCTCCTCCTCCTACCACCGCACCTTTGGCCCTGCACCGAGCTCCTACTCTTCCTCCTCCCGCATGGGCGCTGCTTCCTCCTCTTCCTTACGCTTCCTCAGCACTTCCTCTTCCTCCCCGGGGGTCTCCCTGTGTTTTTACTGCACCAGCGGCGGCATGAGCAACCTCTTCCTGCGCTCCAGCACGCCACTCTTCTCAGCGTCTCCGCAGCAGCGCTACTACTCTCGTCGGGCTCCTCTTCGGCCATGGAACATCGGCTGGACGCTGTCTGGTGGGCGGGGGAATGCGTCCTTTGCCCAGATGGCGCCCCACGCAGCGGCGTCCTTTGCCTACCGGTAGGACCGCCCCTGGGCAAAGCACTAGGATGTGGGGAAAAATCCATCTGATGAGGTTGTAGATGTAAAACACAGCACATGGTAAAACCCGTTATGGAAGGGATGCTCTGGCAATCTGGCACAAGAATTGTAAAGCGGGGAACTGAACCCCCCCCCCCCCCATTATTCCAAGGTTGTGAAGACACAAATGCTATGGTATGGACCATGGAAATAGTTTAAACCCAGTCTCTGTAGTGCGTATAAGCACCATCCAGTACCTGAACTGGTTCTGGGACTTCATATATAATCATCCACACAGTGAAATCACTTCGTTCTCTGCCAGTTTCACACTGACCTAAGTGTTCAGTGTAGATGTGTCCCTTGAACCAATCTGTGTGTGTGCTCCATTGGCATACATTGAGTTCCTCAGCAGTGGTGCATCGGGGCCCCTTCAGATCACAAGCCAAAATGATGTGATGACATAATCAACTGGAGATTTATACAAATATTAATGTAAGTGTTGATGGGAAACATATGGTCTCTGCAGGACTTTCGCCATCTGGATTCCATATCTTTCTCAAATTCTGTAGCGTATCATTCATCAACAATGCCCTTGTGTTTGGGAAACTCACACCCCGGGGTGATAAAGCTAGGAACTACTTATATCAGACCCAAGAAATGTGCAGTTTAATTTGCATAGTACACTTCCCTAGATTTCCTGAACATCCTACTGGCTGCAATTATTTATTTATTTATTTATTTATTCATTTATTTATTTATTGGGCTTCTAGGCCGCCACTCCCGGGAGGCTCGGGGTGGCTTACAGCAAGCAAGGTACAATAAAAGCACTTTAAAACACATTAAAACACATTAGAGCGCAACACATTATATAAAACAACAGAATGAAAACATCATGATCGAACGGTATACAACTGTATCAGCGGGCTCTGCACTAACGGCGCCTATAGGCCGAAAGCCTGTTGAAAAAGATAGGTCTTGCATGCCCGCCTGAAGGGCAAGAGGTCCTGGAGAGCACGCGTCTCCGCCGGGAGGGTGTTCCACAATGTGGGAGCGATCACGGAGAACGCTCTCCTGCGGGTTGCCGTTAGCCTACATGACTTGGCCGATGGAATTACCAGTAGGTTGGAGTTTTCAGACCGGAGTGATCTCGTAGGGCAATATGGGGAGAGACGGTCCCTCAGATACGCTGGCCCCAGGCCGTGCAAGGCCTTAAAGGTAAGTACCAACACTTTGAAGGTGATCCGGTGCTCGATTGGAAGCCAGTGCAGATCCTGGAAGGTAGGTGTTATGTGACAACCAACTAGCGTACCAGACAGGAGTTGGGCGGCAGTGTTCTGCACCAGCTTGAGCTTCCGGGTCACCGACAGAGGAAGGCCAACGTAGAGTGCGTTACAGTAGTCAAGTCTCGAGATGACCGTGGCTTGGATCACCGTGGCCAGGTCGTTCCGGGATAGATAGGGGGCCAGCCGCCTAGCCTGTCGAAGATGGAAAAAAGCTGCTTTGCTGGCCATGGAGACCTGGGTCTCCATGGTCAACTGGGAGTCCAAATTAGAAAGGGACTGCACAATTCAAACAAGGGACAACTTTGTTTAATGCTTAAAGTTAGAAAGCATAACTCCAACGAGGAGAAAAATGTCATTCTAAGTTTTATTTCCGCTAAGTCTGGGAGAATTTGTTTTGTAGGGCTGCATGGCAATTTTACCCCCACCTCAAATTCCTTGTATTTTTGCTCAGTTTCCTTTCATTGGTTGGATTCAGATGTAGGCTCAGGAAAACAGAACATAAGTGGTGAGCTCCCCATGCCCGGATTACCCATAAGGCCAACATAGGCCATGGCCTAGGGGTGCAAGCCGAGGATTGGGGTGCAGATCACGGACCAAAAAAGAAATAAAAAACAGGCCCATGCCCCTCTTTCCCCCTTTCTCATGCCCCTCCTCACTCCTTCTCCCGGCAAAGTCTCTGCTCCGTCCCCTCCATCTCTCGCTCTCTGGGCTGCGGTGGGGTTGGCCTGACCTCCTGGCTCCTGGGGAAGCCGTGTCCATGGCGACTCGCCCGGCTCCCTCAACGGCAGACTGTAAATTCCTGCAGCCAGAGCCGAGTGGCAGAGTCCGGGATAGGGCGGTGGGAGGGAGGGGAGAAGGAGGAGAAGGAGGCAACTAGGAGGAAAGAAAGTAAAGAAGGAAGAGATGGAGGGAGGAAGTGGGGAGAGAAAGGGCGTTGCTTGGGTGGACCTCTCCCAGGCCCCCAGCACGAGACCACACCAACCCAGGCTCGCTCCTGCACTCTCGGACCAAACTGGGGCGGCCTGCTTGGCCAAAGGGAGCCGCGGGAGGGAGGGAAGGATCAAGGCCAGGGTCTGGCTCTCCTGCCTTCGGGAGCAGCTGAACAAAAGCCGCACAAACCCCAACCTGAATCCTCCCTCGGTCTGCGGGACCGGCACGCCAAGCAGACATCTCTCTCTCTCTCTCTCTCTCTCTCTCTCTCTCTCTCTCTCTAGCTCTCTCTCACACACTCTCTCTTGCTCTCTCTCTCTCTCTTTCTCTCTCTCTCTCTCTCACTCTCTCTCTCTCTCTCTCTCTCGTGTGTGCCTTTGGAGCAAGTTTCCACCTGCTGCGCTCTCCCCAAGCCTCCCCAAGGAGACCTTCAGAGCACAGCGGAGCTTTCCAGCCGGTGGGAATGGGGACCTTGGAGGTGGCGGGATGGTGCCTGCTCGCCTTTCTCTTCTGCTCCGGAGGCACCATGGCAAAAGCCAGCCAAGTGTGGGTCTGACTGGTGTGTGTGTGTGTGGGGAGGTGGAGGTTGTCTTAAAGGGGGCGTGATTCCAAAATGTGGCCTAGGGCGCAAAAAGGTGTTAATCCGGGCCTGGAGCTCCCACTCCCTCCTCCACATGGCAGGCAATTTCCTTGAAAAAAGCCCATTGTACTACACAAGATAAGTGGCAATCTGAAGTAATACTTCCCCACAAAGTTGATTCGACACATTATTGAGTTTTAATTAGTTTTACACTGTCATTTTACTGTATTATAATTAATTTTTTAGAGTACGAGAAAGCAGGATATATTTCTTTTATATCAATAAATGCAACATGAACTAACCTGTTTAAATTTATATTGCCAAATAGCATACTTGATCTGTCTCCCTTCCAGTGCATTCCATAGGTCGAAGCTGATAGAACTGCAGCTTATATTCAAACTCCCAGATTCCACCCATTCAAGGCACTGAAGGTCAAAACCAGCACTTTGAAGGTAATCCACAGGAAGCCAGTGCAGTTCACGCAGGATGGGTGTGATATGGCAGCTCATCGGGACACCCGCGAGCAACCGAGCTGCAGCGTTCTGCACCAGTTTAAGTTTCCGGATTACCGACAGAGGAAGGCCAATGTAAAGAGCGTTACAGTAGTCTAGCCTTGAGATGACCGTAGCTTGGACCACTGTGGCCAGGTCGCGGCTGGACAGGTAGGGGGCCAGCTTTCTCGCCTGGCGTAGATGAAAAAACGCCACTCTGCTGACGGTGGAGATGTGAGCCTCCATTGACAGCTGAGGGTCAAAAGTAACACCGAGGCTCTTAACTGACGATGACGGACATAAAGTCACGCCCTCCAGGGTCGGAAGCTGAACCTCTCTACCGCCCGGACGGCCAAGCCACAGGATCTCTGTCTTAGCTGGATTCACCTTCAACCTCCTGGCTCGCAGCCATCCAGTAACGACTTCAAGGCAGCAATGGAAATTATTCGGTACGGATTCGGACCGGCCTTCCATCCCCAGAATGAGCGTATTGGTGACACCCCAACCCAAGCTACGTAGCAATCGAGCAAGTGGTCGCACATACACGTAAGTCGCCCCGAGCCAGTCGGAAGGGGCGACTAAGACATCCAAATAATAAATAAATAAATAAAAATAACAGAGGGGAGATGATTGCTCCCTCGGGGACCCCACAAAGTAAGGGGGAACCCCCGGAGACAACCTCACCCCTCCTCACTTGCTGAGACTGGTTCCGGAGGAAGGAAGACAGCCATTTCAGGACTGCCCCCCTCACCCCAGCCCCGGCAAAGCGGTGAGTCAAAAGATCACAATCGACTGTTTCAAATGCTGCCGTGAGGTCCAATACTTTGAAGAGACCCTGCATCAGCGATGTCTTTCATCTAGCCAACGTCACTGCAGGCAGTGGCCAACTAGAAGAACCCATGTTGCACATGGAGACCACGGGGACATTGAGAATGGGAGGGGGTGGTAAGAGTGGCTGTCTGGTGGCTTCAACCCAGTTTCAGCACAACTGGGCAGTTGGGACTCCCTCCTGGCTCTGCAGTGGCCAAGGAGAGTCCGACTTGGAAGACCATACCTGGGCCAGTCTGGCCAGATCAGTCCTGGCAGGTCGCTATGGATTTGGTTCTGATTTAAAAGCCACTGGATGGTCTGGACTCTGGCCTACTGGGGTATGGAGCCTGGTAATGTAGCTGCTCCTGGGACTGAGCTGGAGTACTGCTACTCCAGAATGGGCTCAGACAAAGGGTTTACACAAATTTCTCAGATGGTTAATTTGCACAGAAAATAGCATTTTTCTGCACTGAAAACAGCCTTTTCTTTGGAGTGAATAATTGCTCTGTGGAGAAATATTATTTTATGTTCAGAAGGAGTTTTCTCAGCTGAAAAGGGGTTTTTTTTTCTGCACGATGAAAATAATGAGTAAATTTTGCACAGAAAAGAAACCTGAATTGCGAATGAGTGTTGAAACCCATTGGCTTCCCTTGCAACAGGGAGAAAATGACAACAATGGCTCATTGATTCCTTCAAGAACACGATGAGTAAATACATCAACATATAGTGTGCCATAGACAAACAATTTTGCCTAACAGAATGAGCATCTATAGTGTAGAATTAATGTAGTTTGACAGTACTTATGTTGTCGAGATCAACAGCTTTCAAGCCGCAGGTCGTTCCGCGAGTGAACAAGTCCCAACTTCAGCACGCACGCCTGTTCCCGGGTGGAAACCCACACGTCCTTTCCCTTAGCCCCGCTGGAGTCTGTCCAAAAGGTTACTTCTCTTTCTGGCTTTCTCCCCATTTCTCCTGAATTTTTATTTTTTTTCCTCTCCTCCTGCTTCCCGGGCGCCTTAAGACTGCGAGGAGAGCTGCATCCAAGGGAAAGATGCGATAGCTCAAGCGGCAGGGCCAAGGCCGTTTGGGACGGGAGTCCCGGGTTCGGGACCCCCAAAGGGAGGAAAGGAACTTATTTTTGTTTTTACACTTTTACCTTTATTCTCATCTTTCCCCTTCTCTCCCCACTCTTGGGACATTTCTGAGCGCAGAAGGAAAAGTTTTGAGAAAGGAATTGGCCTATGAAGCAGGGGGCCACCTTTGTCTGTGTTGGGCTGACATCAGGAAAGCAGAAATCATAAATAAAGGTTCATCTCTGTATCTGTGCATCTGTACAATATTGCCTCCATGTCTCCCTTGACCCCTTGTAACCCTTCCCTTCCCCTTCTTGCCCTTAGTTAAGAAAGACTGCCTTGAGGGTGTTTACTATGTTTGTCAAGAGGAAATGCAGCTGAGCCCTGTTCCAAAACCTTTGTGGATCACCATATTCATATTGCATGCGGTTTCTGGTGGAGATCTTGTTATGGAAAAGCTAAGCTCTTGTCTTAAGCCCCACGCTTCATCAGTCCTGAGGCGGTTTAACGGTCGGATTTCTAGTCTAACTAAATTAGCCTTTGGAACTTGGACAATAAATGTTTGCTCTTCACAGCGGGTAACACACCTGGCCTCGGAAACCAAGGTGTGCCCCAGAATAAGTTCTTTTGTCACCAAAAGGGTCTGAGTGAATCACCAGGCCTTCTTCCTCTTCTCCCTCATTCACATGTGGATGGGACACATCAATCCAATGACTTCATCATCTCCAGGTGTTGCCCCAGGTCGTTACCTGGCCCGGACTCTTTGTTTTCATTCATATGCCAACCTGTCAGTAATCCCCGCCTAAGCCTTCCTTCCTGGAACTCCATATATGGCCACAGACCTCTGATTGGCCGAAGCCGGCAAATGGGAGCGAGCGCTGATAGGCCCCCTGGAACTGACCGGCTTCCCGCCCATCAGCTGGCCTCAACGTTCCAACCAATCACCAGCGGAGCCGGCCAGGAGGAGGTGGGCGGGAAGTTCAATTGTTTTGACAGTTCTGTAACCTTTAAAAACCAATGTTTTGAATGTATATGCATGCGTTCTTTGCGGGAATCAGGGAATTGCGGTTCGCATCCTCTCAGCTGAGCAGAATAAAACAATTTCGTGGCATCTACCTTGCAGTATTGGTGAGCATAATTGGATCTACGGGAGGCGGGTAGGCTACAAGGATCTAGTCGTTCCGGGCTCGCCAGGTTAACCGAACCCTCGCGGTCTCTGTCCCGCAGTCGGTCTGCGGGGCTTGCCCGGTTGCTCGACAACCGTTCGGGGTGATTGTCCGGTTGTTCGACAACACTTACAGTGCCATAGCTCAGTGCTATGGAATCATGGGAGTTGTAGTTTTGCTTGTTGGACATATAAAAAGAGAATTCAGACTGTGGGATTATAATCACAGGCATGTTCAACATTTAACTTGCTATAAAGATGCCCATTTAAAAATAAAGGCCTGCTCTTTTTACAAATTAAACATTTCTTCGGCCATTTTTACCCTAATTCCCAACGCGTTGACTCATCCCCTGACCCAACGCCATTCTTCAAAGGATAAGATCTCAACATAAAGGGAAACGCAAGGCTGTATTGACGGATTTGAGGGAGCTTGTCTAACACAATGGTCGGCCATGCTTCGGTCAAGCAAGTCTTGGCAGACACAGACAATAGTATTTTTAGCACATGCTTCTAGTTCTTAATTAAACATTTTATCATTAATGATAACCATTGCAGAAATGCTTAGGTTTCTCTTTCCAAAGTAATGTATATGCACAAGAGGCCTGAACAGCCTCAAACCATTTATGACAAAGATGCCTTTTGTTAAAACAGAGGGCAGATTTATGGATTATTCAATAGTTTCAAGCCAGAATAACAATGTATAATTGCTTTTAAAGATTGCTTGTTGTCCTTTTTAATTCGATGACTAAACATATCCATAAATCTGTACCATGAAATAACTTCGTGTTTGTTCTTTCTTTATATCACCCGATTAATGTAAATAGGCACGCTACAGAAGGACCAGGGCGGTGCTAAATGTTGCAAAATGTGATGTTCTTTGCTGCGGAGAATGTTAAATGTCCACTTTTACTATTGAAATTTTGCCAAGTTTTATACTAGATACTAGTATCTAGTATATATCTCCAATTTAAATACTTTGAAACCCGTTAATATTTCGTATTTGAAATATAAACCTCTGTCTCTCTCTGCATTACTTCGCGAACAAAGATTCTTTGGAAGGACTCATCCCATGCTTCTTACAAGCGCATTGATGACTAAAAAGGCCAATCTCAGATAGGCAAGTTTGGTTGCAGAAAGCACAGCAAGAAAGTCTCCTTGGGTGATGTTGTTTCCAAGTTGCGGTTCTTTCTGTGTTGTCATTTCTCTTCGAGACCCATTCGGCGTGTCTTCTCGAAAGAGGCCGCAGCATTGTGGATAGTGCGCCTCCATGCCTCCCGATGTGAGGCCAGGGTGGACCATTGTTGGTGATCAATCTGGCCGAGCCTGAGATGTTGTTTCAGGGAGTCCTTATATCTCTTTTTTGGGGTGCCTCTCTTGCGCTGACCCATGGGGAGTTCACCATAGAGTAGTATCTTTGGGAGGCGGTGGTCCTCCATCCTAGAGACGTGCCCTGCCCAGCGCAGCTGTGAACAATAGCATGGCCTCAATGCTGGTGACCCCTGCTTGCTCAAGGACAGCGACATTATTTATTTATTTTATGTATTTATTGGTTCGACTCTGGAGCCCAGAGCGGTTTACAGAGTTAATAGATAAAACACATAAAATGCAATAGAATACAATAAGACCAATTAAAAACCCCCAGTTTAGTCACATAGTTGGTCCAGTGAATATTTAGGATTGTGCGAAGACAGCATTGATCAAAGCTTTCGAGGAGTCATAGGTGTTGGCGATAGGTGACCCATGTTTCAGACCCATAGAGGAGAATAAACAGTACACACTATCTATTCTCTGTACACACTGATTTTGGTGCTTTGCCTCAGGTGCTTGTTGCTCCAGACTCTTTTGTGAAACCTTCCGAATGCACTTCTATGCCTTTGCTAATCTCTGATCTATCTCTTTGTCAATCATGGCATCTGAAGAGATGATGCTTCCCAGGTAGGTGAACTGCTGGACGGACTTAAGCACGGATTCGCCTATGCTGACGTGGGAATGAGAGTGTTCTTCCTGTGGTGCGGGCTGGTAGAGGACTTCTGTTTTCTTCAGGCTGACTTCCAGCCCAAACAGCTCTGCAGCTGTTGCAAAGCAGATTGTTAGGCCTAACATCCCTAACGTAATATAAATACAAAACTTTAAAAACAAATAAAACCCTTTGTGTCTTTAAAACCATTAAATATTAATATATTAACTATGTATCATGTGTTGCAGGAATAGCAACAGAGGTTGGAAAGTAATGAAAAAGATGTGTGGATCTCTGTGGCCAGGTCCTTTTGCTTCATGAAATAGCAACACCCGATCACTTGTTGGAACAATGTACAGAGCGTTAGAGTAGTCTAGCCAGCCTCAAGATGACAGTCCTCAGGAGGTCTGGTTTGCTGGCACCGATCGCTTGGACCACTGACAGAGCATTACAGTAGTCCAGCCTCAAGATGACCGTAGCTTGGACCACTGTGGCCAGGTCAGGTCGGGACAGGTAGGGGGCCAGCTTCCTCGCCTGGCGAAGATGGAAAAATGCCACCCTGCTGACGTGAGCCTCCATCGACAACAGAGGGTCCAAAGTCACTCCAAGGCTCTTAACGGATGACGACGGACATAGTGTCACGCTGTCCAGGGTTGGAAGCTGGATATCCCCACCGCCTGGATGACCAAGCCACAGGATCTTTGCCGGATTCACCTTCAGCCTACTGGCTCGTAGCCATCCAGTAACAGCCTCAAGGCAACAATGGAAATTATCGGGTATGGATTCGGGCCGGCCGTCTCTGATGAGGTGGTTATTTATATGTTAATCACATGTTTGTTTATGTATTTAGAAGGAACATTCTTTAAAAGCTGCAGAGAGTGAGCAGTGGAATGTTCGCAGCAGCAAGCTGTAAGCAGAGGCTGTTGCCATGACAACAGAGGCCACTCTGGCTTTAGAATGTTCAGTTTGAATCTGACAGTTGGAGAATGTCAGTTGGCCAGCCGCTGTGACCAGAATTAGTTGGGAATTAGCAGTTGCTGAAGCTGCAAGCTGTCTGTAGGAACTGCAGTGTGCAGTTCAGTTCTGTGTGTGGGTTTAAAGAAACCCAAGTGTGGGACAAGTTTAGCCCCAGGGTTGAGAGTAACCCAGTATTAAGTAGTTACTTGTGATAGTAACTGTGTCAGGGGAAGTTAAAACCCCAGTGTTACATTGTTTAAAGTTGCAAGTCTGTACCTCTTCGGAGTTTTGAAACCACCTAAGCTTTGAGCCCATTTGTGTAAAATAAACTGATAAACACTTTCAACAAAAACATCTGTGGAAGTCGTTTATTCACAAAGACCCTCACATCTAGTGGTCAAGCCTTGACAAATGGTGGCAGCAAGTTAAAGATAATAATAAAGAAGGAAAATCTTGATAATTGGTGACAGTCCTGCCACACAGTTTTAAAAGACAAGAAGTAGTCGGCGTGGTTCCAGACTTTACTACATTTGGTGGCAGCGGTGGGATTAAAGGATAGCCTGCCCTGCCATGTTCAAAAAAGGTAAACGGGGTGAAGTTTCATCCATTACCACACCGTCCATCCTCAGAATGAGCTGGGTGTCATCAGCATACTGATGGCACTCCAGCCCAAAGCTATGCACCAATTGAGCAAGTGGACGCATATAGATGTTGAATAATAGAGGGGAGAGTACCAGCTGGGCAATATGAAATTACACCTCAGAAACTCAATGTGATACTTTGTTTTAAGGAAAAGAATAGAAGGAAACACTATTCTGTTCATTGGACTTCAAAACAACACCTACAATGGCTTCCAAAGATGGGCATTTCGTACAGGTGCAAACATGAATCACAGCATGTGGCCAAGGGGAGCGTTCTCTTTGGACTCAAAGGAGCTGCTACTGTTTTGTTGATTGAAAGAGGAAACGGAAGCGTAAACTGCCGTGAGCTACAAAAGGGTTCTTCCGGACTCTATGAATAAGCAAAACAAAGGGACCCTGGGGTCCTGTGGAAAGGAAATGCACTGACAAACTGGTAGGAAATGACCTTCTCAAAAGGACTGAAGGAGAAAGGGAAACGGGGCTTCCTCCCTCTTTCCCAGTTCTCTAAAAAAGGGCAAACAGGAACCTCACTCAGTATGTGCGAATACCCTGATGTGATGCCTTAATGTGTTGGGCTCTGTGTTCACAGCTAATCCCATCTGTGCACAGGGTACCCGAAAGCACGGGCTGTTTTCAAAATGGGGCGAAAGGACATTTTCCTTCCTCTAGCCCAAGTCATTATTTTGAAGAGGAAACCATGGTTACCAGTAATTAGAATATGTGATTAGCTCCCAAGGCTAAGAGTGAGCTGCCATACTGGGTGTCTAAGTGTGTGAATGGCATTCAATGCAAGCCTTGAGTCCATCTGTGTACATTCGTCCTTTATCGGTGAACAGGGCAATTTCCACACAAGTATTTCCATTAAGTCCTCTCTGCGGTCCAGTCAGGCTCTCATTGTGTGCGTCAATTATCTTCGTATAATGCCACGGACTTTAAAGTGAGGATAATCAATTCTCTAAAGCTTGGGTTGAATGAACTACTCAATGCAAAGCTAAGGGGGAATTCCTCCCAGAAAATGGTACTTCACTGTCATCTAATAAGAGAACATGGGCACTGGGATCCTCATTACCTTCCCCTCAGTTGTCCAAAATTTCTGATTATACCATATCACTGCCTGCCTCCTTTTACAGTCCATCTATGTATATAATAAAAACCAGTGTTTGCGGGCGGTGGTGTGGTGGTGCGACAGGAGGAATATGTGGCAGCGTTTCGATTGGCTGCAACTGTGGGATTATTTGCATAAAGGACACCGATTGGCCAGCCCCAGAACTCCAACATTCTATGGCCCCAGACAGCAGGGATTGGTTGCCAGTGAAATGGTATTTGCATAATGGACTCCGATTGGCCAACCACATTCCAACATTCTAAAGTGACTCAGAGGAAAAAAGGCCTCAAAAGCCTCAGTCACCTGGGATCAGTTGGCAAACAAGGGAACAATGGCCCACTTCACAACCTGGTGTGGTTTAGGGCAGGAGGGACCACAAATGATGGGATTTGCAGTACATTCACCTCATACTCTTCCCAAACAACACTGTAGCCCCTAAAAACACATACCATGCCCAAACGTCCCCAGACAGAGGGGATTGGCTGCCACTGAAATCATATTTGCATAACTGACTCCGAATGGCCATCCACATTCCAACATTCTAAGGCGACTCAGAGGATAAAGGAAAAGCCTCAGTCAGTCAGACACTGCAGCCCACAGCAGTGACGGATCTGGACAAATATTGGCAAACAGGGGCCCAATGGCCCACTTCACAACCTGGTGTGGTTTAGGGCAGGATGGGCCATGAATAATGGGATATTAAGTACCATCACCTCATTCACTTCCCAAACAACACTGTAGCCCCTATACATCACAGACCAGGCCCAAAATTGACGACAAGGCATCCTTAACTTGATTTTCCTGACTAGGCCTCAACACATGGGATATTGTTAGGCTCCCTCAACTTGATTTTCCTGACTAGGCCCCCAGGACTCGCAATACCTTCGCTAAGTTCTTGAGACCACTGCAAGCCACATGAGCATCTAATAGGAACCAACCTTGGCATACAATGCCTTCCTCAAATAACTCGGGCACCGCCGGGTCCTCAGCTAATGAGCAATAAAATTCAGAAATGACATCTGGAATTCGGAATTCCAAAATTTGGAATTCGGAATTCCTGTTGGGAGGGCTGCTATCAAAATTGCTTCAAAAGTCGGAAGTAGGCAAAAAAAAACCCCTTCCGAGTGACTACATTCAAGCTCAACAGCAAAAATAAAATAAAATAAATGGCCACTGTCATAAAATGCTCCTATCCAAATTATCCAAATTCTATTTTTATTGTATTTTCAAGATGGTGGTCTCAGAGCAACACAGCAGGGCAGTTCGAAATATCAGAGTAAGAAATAAAGGAGTGGTTATCACGGCATCCTGCTGGGTCCAAGTGTAGGTCAACGCAGGTCCACAGTTGAAACACACATCAAAATGATTTTCCTGTCATTAGGAATGAATGAGTTGGTAAAATGTTGTATTGATGTTTACAATAGGTGGGCATCCTTTATCTCTGCTTGGAATGACCTTGAATAATTTTGAACATTCCTAAATTGGGGACAATATTTATTTCCTAGTTCAAAATGATGAATGGATACGAAAATATTTATTTATTTATTTATAGCATTTTTATCCTGCTTTTTTCATCCCAAAGGTGACTCAGGGCGGTGTACAGATTGGCAACAATTAGATCCCAGAACCACACATACATACATACATACATACATACATATAAATTAAAAACATTTAATATCACACAATAAAAATCCATATAAAAACCAATTAAAACTGTAATAATTAATGTCTACCATTTAAAGTGTTAGTACAAAACAACAGAAAAGCTGACTCATATATAAAAGGTTTGGACGGTTGCTGGGACAGTAAATCCACTTTTAGTTTTATGGCTACTCTCCCACAAACTCTACCAGTTTGTATGGAATACAAATTAGATGCTGGGTGCTGTGATTGAGCCTCCAGTTGCTACTGATAGTAGTGATTCAGAAGACTCTGATGGCTCAGCATCTGGGGAGAGTATGGAACTGGTTGGGGCTGTTTGTAGCAAGAGTACTGGTGTTTGCAGAAAGAGGCTTACTCATGAGTCAAGTGAGTCAAGTGAAGAGGATCACTTGCAACTCAAGAGAGTCAAGCAAATAATTACAGCACCTACAGACTCTGAGACATTTGAGGGGTTCCCTGGGAATGATGGGAGTCAGAGTACAGAGGACACTTCTACTGAAATGGATTGGACTCAAGTAAGAGAAATTCAGAGGGCTTGTGAGGAGCCCACAAGTTCAGACACCTGGGTAGGATTCACTGATGATCAGGATTGGCCCTCAGAGTCCCCAGACAATGGGTGGGATGTTCTAAGTCTTAACCACAGGTGGAAATCTTGGAGGGTCAGTCAAAGGGCAACAGCTGCTGGGAGAGTAACACCAGAGGATGATGATAGGGCGTCGACCTCATCAAGTGCATCTGACTTGTAGTGAGCTTAAAAAGTGGGCATGTTGGGACAAACCTCTGTGGCTAGCAAGGAATTGCCTTTGGGTCCTAGGACTCTTGCATCCTGTCATCTTGCATCTTGCAGCCTTGTTTCCAGACTGATTCTGCTGCTTCCTGTGGTGGGGTGTGAACTCCGCTGGATTGCCCCCCAGTTGGACTGTGGGTTGTGTCTTCGCTTCTACATCTATCTCCTCTCCTTGACCTTGTCCTGGCTCCTGGATTACGTCTCTCCTACGCCCCTTTGGATACCTTCTTGGACAACCCTTGGATGACTTCAATGCTGATGACCTTGGATTGATTCTGACGACGACATCTCCTCTGCTGCCCTCAGCGTGCCTTTCCCTGTTTGTTTTGCTTTGATTTTGCTAAAGAGTTTGGGCATTTTGAACGCAGGCTTTTTCTCCCTGTTTGTTTTCATGCCGGTCAAGGCTTCCTTTTGTGAGCGTTTTCACTGACCATTGAGTGCTTTTGTTTTGCAAATACTTATCTCCAGAGACTCTGTGAATATTAAAACAAACTATTTACACTTCAATTGGGTTTGGCTCTCTGAACTGGCGTCTGCTGCGACAGGTCCTTTACTGCTTCTTTTTCTCATCTTGCAACTTTTCAGTTCTTTTCCTTTGATTTTTGGTTCCATCTAATAATAAAATAATGTTTTTCTATGAATGTAATGGGGGCTATGGGAGACGGTTGTAAATGTTCATGTCATATAAATAACCCCCAAAGTCAGAGTTGTATTGGGATATGTAGGAAATTATCCGGCAACACAATGGAGCCAAAGTTCCCCAAAAAAACAGAGCCTCACTGTCCACATGTATTTTTTTCATGTTCCTCTTGGGCACATGGAAATAGCTTTCCAAATGTGGACAGTACAAACTGGGGAGTGCTATTAATAATTGTGTTAAAGTCAGCTTCATAGCACTTGGCACACATTCTCACTGAAATTGCACAGAAACCATGCGCACTGATATTATGACAAAAGTTAGAGAAACAGAAAAGCCTGGCCTAATCATGAAGACAATATGGAGTGACAAAGCTTCCTCTATAAATCCTCCGAAGCACTTTTTCTCCCTGTTGGATTGACCTCCCTACATCACTCATGTCTTGACATACCCTACCCCTGTACACCCCCATTGTTTTTTTTTTTAAAAAAGTATTACATTTGGCCCTGCCATAGTGCCGGAGCTCCAAATACATGCTGCACTGTCCCGCAAACACATGGACCGTCTCCATTGAACCTCGGCGGTACTCCAACGGTGGGGTTCCGGCCTGCCCGGGCCCGGAGGTCCACCACCTCCTGCTGCAAAGCCTGGATCTCCGCCGCAGTGGGTGCCGCCATCCCTGCTCCGCGCTGGCGGCGCCTCGGTCGTCTCGTGGTGTGATTTAGGGGCTCGTGGAGTTTGCTGGCCAAATGTCACAATGCAGGCCCTGACTCCAACCCGTAATCACACACACACAGACGATGTCAATTAACTATTTATTAAGCACAAAATTAGAAGCAGGTGAAGAAGATAAATGTCCAAAAAGTTGAGATCAAATAGTCCAAGGTAAAAAGCAATCAATGTTCAAAGGTATTCAAAAACCAGGATCAAAAGCAAAGTCCATAAAAACAAAGCGAATCAAGCAAGGCAACAGAGTCCGTGGTAAGCAAGGTAAATCCAAAGTTCATGGAAACAACAGGGTTCCAAGGTAGTACTTGGCAAGGCAAGCCCGTCCCTAGCTCCCAGGAGGACAGCAAGCAGCTACGTCTCTCCAGCTCCGACGTGGCCAGCAAACTGAGGAATTTTCCCACAAAGTGCCTACTTAATTCCCTCCTTTGTGGGACCAGCGCCTTTCCAGGCTTCGCTTCCAATCTCTCCGTGTAGCCTCAATACTCTCCCTTTGGTCGAATCTCCGCTCAGGAATGGCGCCATCTGCGCCGTTATCTTCCTGGGAAACTGGCTCGGCCTTGGCTTCCATGTCCTCCTCAACATCTGGCGTAAACACCCGTTCCTGCGAACCGAAACCTCCCGGTCTTTCATATTCCGTATCTGATCCGGAATCAGGAGAGGCTTCGTCATCAGAATAGGCCTCCGGCCAGGTGTCATCCCATAGCAGGGTGTCTGTTGGTGATGTGGGCCTTTCATCCCCTCCATCACCTTCATCGGGGTCTAAAGCAAATGGAACCCCTGGGGCCGCAACCTGCCCTCCTGGCTGAGACGGGGGCAGATTGGCCTCCTGCCCCCGGCTGAGATGAGGGCTGAGTTGCTACACTGCCATAGTGTTTTTTAATCTCTTCTGCGTTAATGCCCACCTTTTAAGCTCACTACAAGTCAGACCCACTTGATGAAGTCGACGCCCTATCGTCACCCTCAGGTGTTACTCTCCCAGCAGCTGCCGGAGGCTCAATCACAACAGCACCCAAGAGATGTCGCAGTGGGAAAAGGCTATTGGTATGACAGAACGGGAAACTCCATTGGAATCTTTAAAAGGCTTTCCTCTTGGAACATTACACGCTACACCAAACTATAAAACCACCACGCCTGCACTTTCTACCTTCAGCATGCTGTTGTAAACACTTGTCCTAAGCCTGGGAAGATGATAAAACAGAAACAGCTTAATCCACGGATACATTTCATCCCAGTCGTGGCAATCGGTGTTCTGCCTCCATCTTTCTCTTTCTCTCTTTCTATATCTATTTGCCAAAGGGGAAAAACATCCACATAAACATGTGGCTGGGAGAGTTCACAGAGATAACACCTTCTTTGGAAGAAGGAGAGGAGAGACCCCAGAACATCTTTTGTGCCGTCCTTTGAAGAAAGACCTTCATGACCTTAGAAAACCTCCAGCTGCAGCCGATACAAGTGGGCGAAGCGTCCCAGGGAAGAACTGCGAGAGCCCTCTGCAGGCTGCAGGGGTACATTGACACCACTTAGTTACAAGGATCGCTCTTGGCAGATTCTTACTTGGGAGGTGTATAATGTTCACTTTAATCTCTCTTGATGTCTGGTTGAAAGAAATAGCTTGTTTGCTATGTATCGTGCAGTGGGTGTGCGCACACAAGAGTAAACCTTCCTTTCATTATTGTTTCCCCTTTACTTCGGACACTCCCGGCCCATTTCAATAACCTATAGCAGTGTTTTTCAACCTTTTTTGAGCCGCGGCACACTTTTTACATTTAGAAAATCCTGGGGCACACCACCAACCAAAATGACACAAAATGACACTCTGACACAGTAATACATATAGTTAATATGTTTTTAAATGTATTTATACACTCAGTGTAAAACCTGGGCCTGTTTCAATGAACACAAGATAGATATCCTGGCAGGAATGGCAGAAAGACACAAACTTCCCACACAGAACTCCCAAAACCAAGAGAAAATACTATAAGAGTTTGGTGGGCATTGACCTTGGGTTTTGGAGTTGTAGTTCACCTATATCCAAAGAGCACTGTGGACTCAAACAATGTTGGATCATGACCAAACTTGGCATGAATACTCAATATGCCCAAATATGAACACAGATGGAATTTGGGGAAAATAGACCTTGACATTTGGACGTTACAGTTTCGAGGGGGGGGGGCCTCGAAAGACCAGCAGTCTCCCTCTCAGGTTGCCCACTCCCTCCCTGCCAGGCTTGAATTGGGGTCGTGGGGAGCAGGAGCCTCACTCACCACCTGCGCAGCTCCTCGGGGGTCAGCGGGGTGGCCCGGGTGAGCATGTCAGGGCTGGCGAAGCAGGAAGGAAGGCAGCGGTGGGCAAGGAGCTGGAGGGAGGCTGAGAGCGGTTTCGCGCGCACCGGGGAGGAGGGGGAGGAGCGGGACCGGTGCTGGACTGAACCATCCGGCATTAGGCCCTGGGGGAGGCAAGGGAGGTCTCTACTTGGGGAAAGGGAGGCGGGCCTTCCCAATGCATGGAGAGGGAACGACCAAGTAGACAACGGGTGGGGAGGGGGGGGTTGTCATTTTGTGCCTTTATCGAGGTAGGTTTCTTAGAGTTTTTATACTTCAACACAGTAGACTCTCCGCCCTCCCCTCCTGGAGGTTCCAATTTCCCACGGCACACCTGATGATCGCTCACGGCACACTGGTGTGCCCCGGCACACTGGTTGGGAAACACTGATTTAGAGCCAGCGCTTCCAAATATTACTTTTTTCAACTTCTCAAAATCTCCCATTCCCAGCCAGATGCTCACTGAGAAGTTCAAGAAGTTATAGTCCAAAAAAGCAGTCCCCTGGCACCCTCTTGGAGATGAAGAAGAGGCTAAAAGAGAAAGAAAGAAAAGAGCCACTTTTGCACTGATCTGCTTCTTCTCTCAGTCTACTCTTAGTGTTATTTCCACGGTGTTCTGACACTGTTAGCGCAATATTACTAGAATGAAGTCAGGAGAATACTATAGAACAGTGATTTTCAACCTTTTTTGAGCTGCTGCACATTTTTTACATTTACAAAATCCTGGGGCACACCACCAACCAAAATGACACTCTAACACAGTGATACATATAGTTAATATGTTTTTGAAAATGTATTTATACACTCACTTAGTGTGAAACCTGGGCCTCTTTCAATGAACACAAAATAGATATCCTGGCAGGAATGGTAGAAAGACACACACAAAGCTCTTGCTCAACAGCTGTCAGTCTCTCTCTGCTGTGATCCCAAATTGCCACTGTCACTTGGCGCGCAACTGCAGCACTAACTCTGACTTTCTTTACTTAGCTGCGTCTGAGCAAATCCAAGATGGCGTGACCATAGCACTCTAGAATCACTTCTTAGGTGATGCGAGAGTGCTTTGGTTCCATTTCTTAAAGGGACAGATGTGCCTTATAGTTTATATATTAATGAAGTTCGAAAATAATTTCCCACGGCACACCTGATGATCTCTCACAGCACACTAGTGTTCCGCGGCACACTGGTGGAAAATCACTGCTGTAGAAGATGCAGAAGCTCACAGATGTTGACGTAGGCTGTCATAACGGCTTCAAAGCAAAGGGGAGGAACCGTCCAGGGCTCCATTCCATTGGTGACCACATGCTGATAATTAACAAGGCAGCAGCCAAGGGTGGTAATGGGTGCTGTCATCCCATTCTCTGTTGCCAATTCTTCTCCCCTCTTTTTCGTTCGCACCCCCACCCTTGAATCCCAGAGAGAAAGCCAGAATCCTGCCAAAAGACAGGTCATCTCTCGGCAGCATGCCAACTTCCTTCCTCTCCCTGATCACCATGAAAGCAACGCTACCATAGTTTCCCTGATGGTCTGGCAGAGGAACAATAACATGGCTGAAAGGAAGTCAGGAGAACACTGCTCAAGGCAAAGGCATTTGTGAGTTGCTCATCGTAACTGGTGAGGCGTTAAGTAAGGCGTGACTAAAGAGAGAACAAAATTACCCCCCAAACTACCTCATATGGAAAGCAA
Source organism: Anolis apletophallus (assembly GCA_030556195.1). Lineage (NCBI taxonomy): Eukaryota > Metazoa > Chordata > Lepidosauria > Squamata > Anolidae > Anolis > Anolis apletophallus. The sequence goes on from JARBWK010000009.1 coordinate 1,869,927, forward strand.
CGAAGGAATTGAATATCACTGCATGCTTATTCCAAAAACTGAGAAATCACCCATTTTTCTTTAGTTTTCTAAAATAAAAGTATAAGTTTATAGTCCAATGTTTAAAGACTTACGGGCATCATTCTATCTTTGACACGGTAGATCACGTATTACTGACTCATCGGTTAGCCATGACGGGAGTCAGGGGGACTGTCCTTAAACCGGGGACAACGTGTGGAAGTGGCATAAGAACATAAGAAGAGCCATTTCTTCAAGACTAGGGACAACGTGAGAAAGGATCTCGATGGCCTCTGGGAGACTCCCATTAAGTTGTGGGGTCCCCCAGGGAGCTATCCTCTCCCCTTTATTGTTTAATATCTATATGCGTCCACTTGTTCGACTGGTTCGTGATTTTGGTCTGGAGTGCCATCAGTACGCTGATGACACCCAACTGGTGCTGAGAATGGATGGCAGGCCGGACACCGTACCCGATTGTTTCCATCAATGCCTCGAAGCCGTGACTGGATGGCTACATTCTAGCCGGTTGAAGGTGAATCCATCGAAGATGGAGATCCTATGGCTGGGTCATCCTGGTGTCGGTGAGTGCCGGTTGCCTACTCTGGATGGCGAGCGGTTAAGCCCGTCACCTTTGGTAAAAATCCTGGGGGTCCAATTGGACCCACTGCTATCGATGGAGACCCAGGTCTCCACGGTTAGCAGGTCCACATTCTTCTATCTCCAACAGGCTAGGCGACTAGCTCCCTACCTATCCAGGAATGACCTAGCTACGGTGATCCAGGCGACGGTCATCTCGAGGCTAGACTACTGTAACGCCCTCTACATCGGCCTTCCCTTGTCAACAACCCGGAAACTAAAGCTGGTGCAAAATGCTGCTGCTAGATTGCTGGTGGGAGCATCGACAAGAGAGCATATTACACCAATCCTACAGCAATTGCACTGGCTACCAGTAGAGTACCGGATTGTCTTCAAGGTGCTGGTTTTGACCTTTAAGGCCTTGTATGGTCTAGGGCCAGTGTACCTGAGCGACCGCCTCACCCCATACGTTCCCCCGAGATCGTTGCGTTCAGAAGAACAAAATCTCCTGGTGATCCCATCAATCCGTTCCTGCCACCTTTCAACAACAAGACAAAGAGCCTTTTCTGTGGTGGCGCCAACTCTATGGAATGAGTTACCAGATGGAACATGTGCTATCACAGAGTTGTCCCCCTTCCGGAGGGCCTGCAAGACGTTCCTTTTAGGCAGGCTTTCAATCTAGGTGCCTCCTGATAATCCTGTCCATACCCTTGTGTTTTTACATATCCAAACTGTTTTATGTGTATTTTATTGTTTTATGTAAACTGCCCTGAGCCTGCAGGGAGAAGCGGTATATAAAAGTGAATAATGAATAAATAAATAATACATAAATATCTGTATGCCAACAGGTCAGCTTGGTTTCTTTTATTATTATTTTTTTCAGCTACAGCCCTGGGGAAGTGGAAAGGAATCTATGAACTTCATCACATTTTCACACACTTCTAAAACAGTTCATAGACTAAACAACACGGATACTATCATACGACACAAGGAGACTTCTGTCTGTCACCCATGCTGCTTCATCTATGAATTATCTCTGAAGTGTGGGGAAACACGGGAAACTGGGGTCAGTTAGAAAGAGTCTTTTGAGCTCCCCGGTGTTTATGGAAACAGGAGAAAGAAGGGAAAACTAATTGGGATTGGATGTATCAAATTACCCGTATTGAATCACTTTCAGTGGTGTGGAGTATTGGGTGTTTCTATGAATGGTCTCCTAGGATCTCCTCACATGTGTCATTGCTGAGAATCATGGCTATTGCAGTGGCACCCACCCAAGGACCTGTCACCCCATCCCCGCACCATCCCGGCTTTCGGCCAACCTCATCACAGGGGAGGTAAGCATCAGGCAGCCGGCTTGACCCTCTCATTTCTATGGAAAGACCAATGCCTCTTGTCTTATGAAGCAGAGCTCCAAAGCTTTGCACAATCCGAGGCATTATCGTTTTTAGGCTGTAGAAAGTGCTTCCAAAATGTTTTCAGGTGGTCCAATGAGTGCAAAAGGCTCTCCTCCAGTCTAGGGAGCATGTTGAGGGTGTCATTTCCAACCACTGCTTCACCGCCCCCGAAATGCTTGCCATTCTACTTCCAATGAGTAGCCTGAGAGGACCTCTGGCTGCAAAGCCATGACTGCCCATTGCCACACCATTTGCTTCCTTTTAACCCCCCCCCCCCAAATAACTGCACAGTTTTGCAAGTAATTCCAGTCATTGATAGTTTTCTCTTCTTGATTAAGTGTTTCTTTAACATTTACAAGGCTTCCTTTGTCCATTTTGCAAAAGTTTCAGCTCATGTAGGCTCGTTGTGAGAACTCACCCATTTATGCTAGGCCGAGGCCTGTGTAGCAGTTTGGCATCCATGCTAAGATAGGGTAACCAGGAAAAGGGGAGTGACTTGGAACCTCCTCAGAGACAGAGGGAGAGGGAGAGGGGGGGAGAGAGAGAGAGAGCTGCCTGGGAGTGGCTCAGAGTGAGGGGGAGGAGCCAGCTATCTTAGGAGGGGAAAAGTGTAGCTTTTTCAGTCGGTTGGGAGAGGAGAGTGAGCAGTCAGTGAAGACAGAGGTGTCTTGGAAAGCTGGCAGGAAAAGTTTTGTGAGGAGCTGACAGGCAGTCAGACCCAGGCTTTTGATCTCTAGGGGCTTAGGGATTGGCTCACATCTCTGGGAAGCCAGCTACAGGGAACTCTAGAAGAGAGTTAGGTAGCTAGGGTGCTTCTGAAGGTCTGAGTGGATGCTCAGGGAACTAACTAATTCAGTTAGTTGAGGAAACTCACTATTAGTCTTAGGGTTAGAGTGAGGGAGTTATTGTTGTGAAAGACATCACATCTGTCTAGTTCTGTTTCTAAGTTTTAAAGATACAAGTTTAAGAAACCATCAAGCTCTAGTACCATTCTGTATAACCAATTATGCTTTTGAGCCTTTTAAAGTTACCTGTTACAACAATAAACATTTTTTGTTAACTTTCAAAGAAAAGCCTCCATTGTGCCTCAATACATCAGCGTGTTCCAGTTCCAGCATTCCCACAGTCTAGGAGAAGAGATTTCGCCTCAGTAATCCTCTCCGTTCATGTTTAGCATAGGATCCTAGCTTATCTCCAACTTTAACAAAAATCCTAAAGACATTTTAGGTTGGTGGCAGTGTTAGCAGAACGGCCAGTGGTCAGGAAGGGCCAGTCGTGACATTTTAGTGACCAGCAGTGCGATTTCATAAAAGGCCTGCCCTGCCACTGTGGTCCAACGTCTGGGTCGTTACACTCGTGCAGCTCTAAACAAGGTTTACCTGTCAAAAGTATGCCCCCTTTTTCACAAAGTAGAAAAAGACAGGGAATTGCAATATAAATATTGATTGTTATTAATATTTAACTGTTTTTAGGGACAGTGCTTGTCAACTTGTAAAGTGTAGATGTAATTAATTACAAAGCTCCACTTCCGTGAGATTCTGGACTCATGAAGTTGTACAATTATTCTAGGGGGGAAAATAGCATGGGAGAAATGAGCCCTTGCCTGGCTGGCCAGCTGCCTGG
>JARBWK010000009.1:1873616-1984868 GCA_030556195.1 Anolis apletophallus
AGTTGGTAAGGTGGTCCCAGTTTTTCAATAGGTTTAACTTCAGGTTACAGCACATTAAAGGCAAGGAGAACGTTGTGGCTGATGCTTTGTCTCGATATCCCAGTGTAGGAGAGAATGGGTTGCATAGAGAAGGTGAGGTTTTTTCCCAAGAACAGTGGGGTTGTGCTGTGCAAACCCGGTCGCAAGGATCAGCGGTGGTTAAAGAGGAGGTGGAAGTTGTGGATGAGTGGAGCTTGGAGTTACAGGGGAGTTATGTGGATGATCCGTGGTTACGGGAGCATGAGAAGGAATGTGTGTTGATAAAGGGATTGTGGATGGTTGGCGGTAAAGTTTATGTCCCCAATAAGTTGCGGGTGAAGGTGTTGGAGATGATGCATGATCACAAGACGGCTGGACATTGGGGTATGACTAAGACTGTGTTAGCTGTGAAAAAGAGGTATTGGTGGCCTGGTATGAAGATGGAAATAAGGCAGTATGTGGAAGGCTGCGAAAGGTGTGCTAGAAGCAAAGCTCCCTCTGCTAAGCCGCCGGGATTGATTCAAGTGGTGGCTAATCCGGTGAAACCGTGGACACATGTTAGCACAGATTTTGTAGGTGGGTGCCGTGCAGCCGGGTTATCGTTACATTTGGACGGTCTTAGATATGTTTTCTAAGCAGGCTCATTTCATTCCCTTGAGGGGGTTGCCATCAGCAGAGCGCTTGGCGGAGCTGTATGTGCAGCATGTATATAGGTTGCATGGTTGTCCGGAACAGGTGTTGAGTGACAGGGGAGTCCAGTTTACAGCTCAGTTTTGGGGAAGGTTCTTAGAGGTGCTAGGTGCCCAAAGACGGTTGACCTCTGCTTATCATCCTTCTTGTAATGGCGCGGTGGAGAGGATGCATAAATCTTTAGGCACATATTTGCGAGTGTTCAGCAATCAGGAACAGAATAATTGGTCTGATCTTCTGCCATACGCCGAAGTAGCTTACAACAGTTCCATACATTCTTCGACTGGGAGGTCCCCATTTGAGGTGGTTTATGGGCAGGAAGTGGCTCCATTGCCTCAACTATTGAAAATGGAAGGAGAAGGAGAAAGGGTGGAATGGAAAGGGCAGGCCAAGGAGGTTTGGAAGGAAGTGACGGAAGCTTTAAGAAAAGCACAACGATCCTATAAGCTGTTCGGAGATCGCAAGCGGCAGGAGGGGGAGGAGTATGGCGAAGGGGATTTAGTGTGGCTATCTACGGAGAATTTAAAATTAGGATATAAGTCAAAAAAGTTGAGTCCGAAGTATATTGGGCCTTTCAAGGTGGAAAGGGTTGTGAACAAGGTGTCGTACACCCTGCTATTGCCTAAGAGTCTAGGGAAGGTTCACCCCACGTTCCATTGCAGTTTTTTGAAAAAGTATGTGAATCCATTTCCCCCACGGGATTGAATGTATCTTGTTTCCTCAGGGGGAGGACGAGGTGGAGGAGACCGTTATGTCAGGATTGGGAAACCTGAGCTTTGGGGAAGACCAGGTTCCCAACCCGTCATGAGGCAGCAGCGACCTTTGCCTTTATTCCTGGCGCGACCTTTGTCCTACTTTTCATGAGACTGCTGAGTCAGGCTGGGAGTGAGGTAACTTCCAGGAGCCTAGGAGGGAAGTGAGGTAACTCCTCCAGGCTTGGACATTGGACAGTGGGACTCGTGACGCTGGCTCTGTGACCCTGGGGTCATGCCCTATGGACTACTGGGATTGCTGATTCATGGAAGGCTGATGAAACCTCCTCTGGACATTGCATGGAAGGGGGAGGGGCTACCGGGGTATATAAGGTGTGTTTGGGTGGCTGGGCGGTGCTTTAGCTTCACGGGTGCCGTACCTTCAATAAAATCGTGTTGGACCAAGCTGACGTCTATGCGTGATCCCTACCGAAGTTTGGAGAGTCGTTACACCTGGAATATGGAAGAGGAGCTGTCCACTCGGCAAGATTTCCTCTCAGATAAATTAAGGAACTGTAATCCAATCAAGATGGATGAAGCAAAGGGCAGGGCCTAGCAAAGACTATCACCAGAAATAGGGCAGTGGGTGAATAACTAATAATAGACAGTAAGAAAATATGAAAATGCTAATCCAAGGAATAGTTTGAAGAAGGCATGAGTTAAAAGGGGGAAAGGAAGTGGCATGCTTGTTGAATAGAGAGCAGAAAAATAAGATTTTTTTTCTTCTTGGGCTCTGTGAATGCACGCTTATGAAGGCCTGCCCGCCAAGCAGGCCCCAATGGAAACTTCCCAAGTTTGAATTTTTCAAGTTTTGGTGGTAGCTCCGCCCAGCCCTCCCTGAGTTCATAAAAGCGCCCTCGTGCGCACCACTACATTCCTTTGTTTTCCACCACACGGATAACATCGGAACTTCTCCAAAAGTTTTCTGCGAGAGAGTTTGTCTCCTGGTATGTCCACGACGAGCTTCAAGCACTGCGTTGCTTGTTCCAAGAAGATCCCAGACTGTGACGGCCACTCAAAGTGCCTCTGGTGCCTTGGCGAAGGCCACGTTGTCTCGACTTGTGTTCATTGCCAGGCACTCACCGCACAGTCTCGGAAGAGCAGGGCGCAACGTCTTCGTGCCATCATGATGGAGGAAGCAATCGCCCCTGCCCCATCGTCTTCGGCGGGAAAATCCGTGGCGACTGCCCGGGCTCCCTCGACATCAAGCTCTCTCCCAGCTGGGAAGAAGCATTCGTCGAAGTCTAAGACTAAATCCACGACCTCGACAAAGACGTCGAAACCGAAGACAACCGACACGGTGACCACCGAAATCATGCAGCCGACTTGCTCCCGACGGCCATCGGCGAGCTCGATCGCTTCGGGCCTATCCCAGAGGTCAGCGATCTCCATGACTCCCTCCACAAAGGCCATGCAGATTGCCTTCCGGAGGTCGAGTGAGGAGGCCCGTAGAGCAGAGACACACCAGACCATGCCTCTCACTCCGGGGAAGTCTCTGGAGGCAGTCGCCTCGAGACCACCGTCTCTCTTTAAATAATAAACAACTGCAGACAGACAGAGAGAAAAAGGCATTTAAAAGATGAGGGGTTTAATGGAAATTCTAGAGACATCTATCTATCTATACATACCTATAATAAAAGTCAATGTTTGCAGTGGGAGGTATGGCGGGAGGTGTGGCGGGAGGTGCGGAGGAATATATGGCAGCTTTTTGATTGGTCGCCAATGTGAGATTATTTGCATAAATGCCTCTGAATGGCCAGCCACCCAGCATTCCACCACTCCTAAGCAGCACAGAGAGGAAAAGAAAGGCAGACATAAATGGCTGGAGTTGAACTTAACCAGTTGACAGTTTTTCCCGTTGGAAATGGAATGTTCAGTACCTTCACCCAAGACACTTCACAAAAAACACTGCAACCCCTACAAATCACAGACTAGGCCCAAAATTGACAGTAAGGCTTCATTAACTTGATTTTCCCAACTAGGCCTCAGCTCATGGGACATTGTGTAAGGCCTGAATTGACAGTAACCAACCTTGCAATGATGGCTCAGGACCACACTTGGCAAACAAGGGACCAATGGCCCACTTCACAACCTGGTGTGGTTTAGGGCAGGATGGGCCACGAATGATTGGATTCGCAGTACCTTCACATCATTCACTTCCCAAACAACACTGTAGCCCCTTTTAATCACATACCAGGCACAAAATTGACAGCTAGGCTTCCTTAACTTGCAGTTTGAGGGAGGATGGACCATGGAAGATGGGACTTGGAGTACTTAAATTCACTTCCTTAGAGCACAGTGGCCCACACCAATGACAAATCACTGCAACCACTGCAACCCTCATCCAGAAAATGATCAAGACCAAATGTGACACACACAGCCCCCAAGACCCACTCTACATCCTGGTGCTGTTTGGAGGGGATGGACCATGGCCAATGGGACTTGCAGTACCTTCACTAAGTTCCTAAGACCACTGCAAGCCACATAAACATCTAATAGGAACCAACCTCGACACACAATGCCTTCCTCAAATAACCCGGGCACCGCCGGGCCCTCAGCTAGTTATTATGTATTAGAGACTCTATATACTTAGATATTCACATCTAATGCTCCCTTTAGGTTAGAAATACTATACCTTTGATATAGGATATTTTAAATTTAACTATGATACAGTAAGGCATTTGAGAACTCGAAAGCTAACAATGCCAAGCGAGATTAGTACACCGAGCAAACCAATCTGACAATCATACAGTATGTTGCATTAGTCACTTTTGCGAAAGGCTTTGTGCTCTTCGGGGCCCTTCTTTCCATCTCCAAGATGGAGGTCAAGGATGCCATTTCATAACCTTCTTTGTGACGTCCCCTTGCTGTTATTTTATCTTCCCTAATTGCCACTTCAAAGATAGTCATTAGAAGCAACCCCAGACCTCCTCCTGTTTCCGTGAATGGAGATGAGGTGAACTGTTGCTCTTGCCTTCATTGAAGAAAAAACAATATTAAAGGGAACACCTGCTTTTTCTTTCTTGGGAATGGAAGGGGTTTAGAGGAAGGTGGTGAACTGAACAATAAAGACGGAGGAGAGAGAGCTGGAGGTGGAGGTCCCACATGCTATTGATACTTCCCAGAATGAAAGGGGTGTGAAGTCATATAGACGCAGGAACAAAAACTGAGGGAAATAACCTTGGAAAGAGCAGGAGCTTTGAGGGGATAGAATAAGGTTTTATCTATCCTACAGTCTACTGGAACAGTGTTTTTCAACCTTTTTTGAGCCGCGGCACACTTTTTACATTTACAAAATCCTGAGGCACACCACCAACCAAAATGACACAAAATGACACTCTAACACAGCAATACATATAGTTAATATGTTTTTGAATGTATTCATACACTCAGTGTGGAACCTGGGTCTGTTTCGATGAACACAACATCGATATCCTGGCAGGAATGGCAAAAAGACACACAAAGGACTTGCTCAACAGCAGTTATAGTTCACCCGCAATCAAAGAGCATTCTGAACTCTTGCACCAATGACGGAATGGAATCAAGCTTTCCACACAGAACTACCATAACCAAGAGAAAATACTATAAGAGTTTGGTGGGCATCGACCTTGAGTTTTGGAGTTGTACTTCACCTATATCCAGAGAGCACTGTGGAGGGGAGGGAGGAAGACGTGGGGCGAGTCTGCGCAGTAGCGCCCACAGGGGTCATGTCTTCCCCCCTCCCTCAGAAGCGGCAGCGTGAGCCAAGCGAAGCAAAGCAAGCAGAGCGAGGCTGGGAAGAAGGGAGCCCGAGTGGAGAAGAAAAAGTGTTCGGCAGGAGGAGGAAGAAAGGGTATTAGAGGTCCCAATTTCCCACGGCACACCTGATGATCGCTCACGGCACACTAGTGTGCCACGGCACACTGGTTGGGAAACACCTACAGGATAAAAAGCAACTCTTATTTAGTTATTTATTATTTATTTAAAACACGAATCCCCCATGACGCACTTTACCTCCTGGTGCAGTTTAGGGCAGGATGGGCCACAAATTATGGGATTTGCAGTACCTTCACCTGATTCACTTCCCACAGACCACTGCAGCCCCTACAAATCACAGACCAGGCTCAAACTTGCCACATAGAGTACTCATGACCCACTCTACATCCTGCTGCAGTTCTAAGGGGGATGGACCACTGATGATGGGTCTTGCAGTACCTTCACTCACTTCCTGAAACCACTGTGGCCCTCATCCAATGACCAGTGCAGACCAAACTTGGCACACAGAGCCCCCATGACCCACTCTATATCCTGGTGCAGTTCGGAGGACGGTGGACAATGGATGATGGGACTTGAAGTATCTTTACTCATTTCCTGAGACTGCTGCGACCCTCATGCAATGACTGATCAAGACCAAACTTGCCACACAGAGCCCCCATGACCCACTCTACATCCTGGTGCAGTTTGGAGGAGGATGGACCATGGATGATGGGACTTTAAGTCCTCCACTCACTTCACAAGACCGCTGCCAACCTCATCCAATGACTTATCAAGACCAAACTTGGGACACAGAGCTCCCATGACTCATTCTACATCCTGGTGCAGTATCAAGGAGCATGGACCATGGATGATGGGGCTTGAAGTACCTCCACTCACTTCCCAAGACTGCTGCCAACTTCATCCAGTAACTGATCAAGACCAAATTTGGAACACAGGACCCCCATGACCCACTCTACATCTTGGTGCAATTTGGAGGAGGATGGACCATGGATTATGGGACTTGAAGTACCTTCACTCACTTCCTGAGACCACTGCAAGCCAAATAAACAACTGATAAGGACCAACACAATGCCTTTCTCAAGTAACCTGGGCACCGCCGGGTCCCCAAGCTAGTTAATAATATTATCCAGTTTAGCCTTGCTTCAAGCAAAGATGGGAAATGTTTTCTGGAAACCCCAGAGCATAGTACAGCTCCAGGGGCTGTGTGAACAGCTGAACTGGGTTCAACATGAACTGGTCTGCTATCCAGATGGGACACTGTTACCATCACCCGTTCCCTGAACACATCGGCATATGGGAAAAGGGATGATCATGCCAATTTTGCTGCCACTACCACCCCCATTTATATACAATTGGTCCCTTTTTCTTCTTGGTTATATGTTCACTAGGCATGAGAAAAAAGTTATGAAAATGAAAAGAAATCGGAAGGGATTTGTATGTATGGGACTTTCAAGTTTATACGGATCGCAAGGCCAATCCCGGAAGTGGACTTTATTTTTCACACTCCCTGGGCCCAAAATTTCGTTAGATTATTAAATATTTTGGATGCCCACCCAACAGGAAAATTTCCCCCTCCAAAATAGCTTTGCAGACATAACTCACAGTCAAATCGGGGCCTTTCCATGCTTGAAGCCTAATTAGAGTGAAAGGCCTCCTCCAGGAAGTGAAAAAGGAGCCGGAAACCATAGAGAGATCCAGATCGGGACTCCTAGAGGGACTGGAGGACTGATGAAAAAAGCGATTTAAACACCCAGGAAGGGGGTTTATATAGAAGGACAGAGCAGAAGGACATAAGAACTGCTGAGAGAAGGGCAGCAGGAGTGAAAAGAGCACGGAGAGGAGAAGAAAGAGTTCAGAATCAAGAAAAGCCATAGAGTTCAAACGGAGGTCCTAGACTGCTATAGTAAAACTGAATGGGAAAAAGCTGGAGTGAGGGGAGAACTCTAGCAAGGCCTGCACCAGAGGTATTTAATAATATTAATAATAATATATTAATGCATTATATCTCCCTGCAAGGAAACCAAGGGAAATGTTGCCCCTTGATTTGCCTGTGCTTAAAACAGTATCAGTCCTGTTACATAAGTGAAGACAAGGAGATTGCTGAGCAGCTAAATGACTTCTTTGCCTCCGTTTTCACACAGGAGGACAGACAACATATGCCTGCAGCTGAGTCAGTTTTTTCAGGGAGGGAATTAAATGAATTAAACCAGATAGAGATAAACAAGGAAGATGTTCTCACATGCCTTACTAAACTAAATGTCAACAAATCACCAGGGCCAGATGGCATCCACCCCAGAGTTCTTAAGGAACTCAAGTGTGAAATTGCTGAAATTCTAGCCAAAATATATAACCTTTCTCTAAGATCAGGCACTGTACCCGAGGACTGGAGGGAGGCAAATGTAACTCCGATCTTCAAGAAAGGATCCAGGGGTGATCCAGGAAATTATAGGCCAGTTAGTCTAACCTCAGTTCCAGGCAAAGTGATGGAAACCATTATTAAAGCAAAATTACCAAGCACATAGAAGAACAGGCATTGCTGAAGGGAAATCAACATGGTTTCTGCAAAGGCAAATCATGTCTTACTAACTTGATAGAATTCTTTGAGGGTGTAAATAAACACATAGATAAAGGGGACCCAGTCGATATTGTTTACCTTGACTTTCAAAAGGCTTTTGACAAAGTCCCTCACCAAAGGCTCCTAAATAGGCTCTTCAGCCATGGAATCAGGGACAGGTCTTGTCCTGGATTGGAACCTGGCTAAACTGTAGGAAACAAAGGGTGGTAATAAACGGACATTTCTCTGGGTGGAAAGAAGTGAGAAGTGGCATACCCCAAGGTTCAGTTTTAGGACCGTTACTTTTTAATTTATTCATAAATGATCTGGATGTAGAAGTAAATTGTGAGGTAGCAAAGTTTGCAGATGACACTAAACTGTTCAGGGTAGTTAAAAATGAAACTGACTGTAAAGAGCTCCAGAAAGATCTCTCGAAATTGAGTGAATGGGCAACAAAGTGGCAAATGCATTTTAACCTAAACAAGTGTAAAGTCATGCACATCGGGCAAAGAACCCCAAATACACTTATCAACTGATGGGATCAAAGCTTTCTGAGACAAACCAGGAAAGGGATCTTGGGGTTTTGGTGGACAGCTCAATGAAGATGTCAACCCAGTGCGCAGCAGCAGTGAAAAAAGCAAATTCTATGCTTGGCATGATCAGGAAGGGAATCGAAAATAGGTCGGCAAATGTTGTATTGCCTCTCTACAAATCGATGGTGAGGCCACATCTGGAGTACTGTGTACAATTCTGGTCTCCGCACCTCAAGAAGGATATAACGGAACTGGAAAAGGTACAAAGAAGGGCAACAAAAATGATCCAAGGGATGGAGAAGCTCCCTTATGAAACCAGGTTGCAACGCCTTGGTCTTTTCAGCCTTGAAAGACGGCGTTTAAGAGGTGACTTGATCGAAGTGTATAAAACCATGCATGGGATAGAAAAGGTGAAGAAAGAAAAAATATTTTCTCTGTCACCCAACACTAGGACTAGGGGGCACTCCCTAAAGCTCCAAGGTAGGAAAGTTAGGACTAATAAAGGGAAATATTTCTTCACCCAGAGGGTCATTGGGTGATGGAACTCACTTCCAGAGGAGGTTGTGACAGCTGTCAGCCTGGACAGCTTCAAGGCAGGATTAGACAGATTCATGGATACCAAGGGAATCAGTAGCTACTGAAATGGACATCCAAGTGCCACCTCTGTGTTGATGGAGGCAGGCAGGATTTTCCCCGGGTACTGGTTGTGGGGGTCGGGGCAGGTGAGGGTTTTTCTGCTAGAGATCCCCGTGTACAACTAGTGGGCCACTGTGTCACACAGAATGCTGGACTAGATGGGCTGAGGCCCGATTCAGCATGGCTCTTCTTATGTTCTTATGTTCTTAGTCCTGTTTCCCTGCTTTGCCTACTTTAGAACTACTAACGAATTTCGTTAGTAATTATGTTACATTTTAGAAATTATTGGAATTTTTTTGTAAGTCTTTACTAATCAAAAAAAATCCCCCCCCCCCCCCATTAGATTTTTGATTCCCTATTTTTGGGTTCGAAACCATGCCTAATGTTCACCTCTGCTGATATCATAATGGGGCACTTACATTGATCAAGAGCTTGCACAGAACTCTGTGTCCAGCTGGGAGCGGCAGCAGTGAGCTAGTAGCCCAGCGGATTGACATGGTCTCATTGTAGCAAGTCCATATAGATGCCTTTACAGCATCATAATGGGTTTGACAGAGTGCATGTAGCCTTCTCTGTTCTCCCATGGTTCTCTCTTGCAGTTGACTGAGGAACCACAGCATGATCCCAATTTCACTCACAGGGCCCACCCAGACAGCCCCTTTAATGCAGGATTTTCTGTAATTAAAAGGGGGCTGTCCAGATGATGTCCCTGAGAAAGACAAATCAATTAATGTGTTAGTGGGTTTATCCCATGCCTTCTTGAAAGGCACAGGATAAACCCACTACTTCCACTGTCTGGACTGCTCCCTCAAACGTTCTGGGCTTTTGAGGGGGCAGTCCAGACAGTAGTCTCGAAGTTTTCTGGGCTAAATTGGAACACCAACCTCCTCCCCAAAAGCCCTTTTAAAGGTTCCTCTCCCTCTTTCTCCTGGTTCATCATTTCTATGCACCAGGAGAGCTCTGGCACCACTCTAATGGAGGTGGGTAAGTACTAGGGCTGTTTCCGAATTTCCGATACTTCCAAATTTCGGATGTTTTTCGGATATTTCCGACTTTTGAAGCAATTTTGAGAGCAGCCCTGCCAAAAGAAATACCGAAATCAGAATTTTGGAAGTCCGAATTCTGGATGTCATTTCCGAAATTTCTTGCTGATTGCTCATTGGCTGATGGATAACAGCTGACTCCCCTTCTGCTGATTTTTTTTGCCCATTTTTGAAGACTGATGACATTTTTGAAGACTTCCGAAGACTTCCGAATTTCGGAAATACTTCCGAATCAATTCCGAATTTTTTCCCAAACAAAATGGAAGTCTATCACATCCGAAACTGAAGCAAAATTAACATCTGAAACGACTTCCGAAAAGCATTTTTCAGTTTGGAAACAGGCCTAGTAAGTACTCCAAAAGGGCTTTTGGGGAGGGAGTTAGAGTGTCCAGGTATTCTCCTGGAAAGTTCTGGGAGAACATCCAGACACCCACCCCTGGGTGGTTCTCTCCCTTCTCCCCATTTTTGAAATACTCCTTTTGTTTCATAAACGCAGGACCCTCTGAGATTAGCCTCGTCCCGTGTTTATAGAACGTATGGCATAACTATATTTCATATTTCATAATTGGCTGTCACTGTTGGCCTCAGAAACCAACACACGGCTACAGTTATTTCATTTGTTTACCATCCAGAAGACTGAAAACTCTCATGGGAAATCTACATATGGCCCTTTGTCAACAAGGAAGGGTCGTTAAGGACAAATTCCTGTTTTTCAACAAAGAACTTGCTTTGGCCCGAAAGGTCAAAGCCTTGTATCTTCTTTAACATATGGACATAATCTAATCAAGAAAACTCCAGCTGCTTGTTTTGAACAAACATCCCTGCCCCTCGCTTCCCATTCACCAAAGCGAAAGCGGCGCTGTTTCACGATTGGTTACAGCTGGCTTCCAAGGTACCAACCAATCAACATGAAGCCTACAGCATGCAGAGGTGGGAAAATGTATAAAAATGGCATATGTTTTCAATGTAACTTTATTTTATTTATTTATTTATTTATTTATTGTTGGGCTTCTATGCCGCCACTCCCGGGAGGCTCGGGGCAGCTCACAGGCGCCGGATAAAAACAGCATATTAAAACAAATTAAAACACGGCAGAGTAAAACACAACTAAAGCAACATAGTTAAGAACCTGATGTGAAGAGCACAAACACAACAGGTACCAAAAATTACACGTGTGACGGGCAATGCATAGGCAAAACCTACAGGCCAAAGGCCTGTTGGAATAAGTAGGTCTTGCAAGCCCGCCTAAAAGGCAAAAGATCCTGGATGGCTCGCGTTTCAGCGGGAAGGGCATTCCATAGTGTGGGCGCGATCACGGAAAATGCCCTCCTTATGACTGCTTTGCGACAAGGAATCTGCAGTGGTCATCCTTCTCAGCTGACAAGAATTAAAAACTTCAGTGGCATCTTCTTCCGGACTTCTTTGGTGAGATCATTTGGGAAAGGGATTTTAGGTTGCTTTTAAAACTTCACCAGAGGTTCTGCTGAAATCCTCGTTTTAGGAGTACTTCTGGGCCTCTGCCCTCTATGGGCCAGGCTGTCCTAAATCGTTCGGCAACATGGGAACATTTCATTTTAAAAATGCAAATGTTCTCGGGTTAAAAGGCTGTCTGGAAGCACCCAGAGTCTTGCACGCTGTCACTATGGATTCCCCCCTCCCTACAGAATTTAGTTAAAAGCTCTCACTCATTAATGTTTTGGAGATGCCAAGGGCTAAAAACATGAAACTAGTGTGGAGGTGAATACCACGTTTGCTTGATCCAGCAAGGCTATCCTTTGATTGAATGCTTTAAGTCATTAGTTTAAGTACATATATATAATGAATCAATTAAGAGCAAACAGCTCTTTTTCCATAACTTGTAAAAACCCAGCTAAGAGGCAAGAATCTTATTTTTGGCATCCGTCTTCCTTGTAGTAGATCATGAATGGCAATTTCACAGGACATTATACCATACAGAGTAGAGGAAACCATTTGCCAAGCCTTAGAAATCCCAGGTAAGCAATTTCTAAGGGTTAAAGGAGACGATGCATAGTGACAGTAAAAGCTACCGAGAGCTGTTTGCCAGCGCTTTGAACTCTGCTGAGCAAGCTTCTCAAAACTGGTTGGAAAGAAATTACAAAGTTATTCCTGCTCATTAACTACAAGGCACGCTGTGATGTAAGGCAGAAAATACCTTATATTGCTGACATTTTAACATATGTTGCTGCACCAAATAGTAGTCTTGCATGGCAATTTTGTGGTGCAAATTCCACATCTGGTAAGGCAGATTTAGACATACACACATGCACACACCAAAGTTTACATTATTCAATTATTTATGCATTATTTTATTTTCTTCACTGCCATAGCGTTTTCCAAGTGAATTAAGCCCCACCTATAGAGACACTGGAAGAACTCTCTGCTGTCTCTACCTATAAAGAGTTCTGAGGGAATTGCAGGAGACAGGTGTTATTATGAAGTTGCTGAGAGGGTGTTGCAACCTAGACCTGGAGGATCCCTCAGTAAACCACCACGAAGCAGCCGTGATTAAATGCTTTATTTAGAATAAGGAAAAAAGCAAAAAGAAGGTATGAATATAGTCCACTGATGCTCCCAGCATCAAGGTATTGCCGGGCAATAGTTCTTAAAAGAGTTCAAGGTCCAATAAATGAAGAAATAGTCTTGAAACCCCAATGGGCTTAAAACCGGAATACGTTCTTGGCAAACACGGGCTTGGCTGAATACTTGAGTACGGTGACGTGGAGGCTTTGAGGCCTGGTCCTGTACTTGAGTTTCGTGGAGCTTGGCAATGGAAGCTGAACATTGTCACACCTCAAGGGCCTCAGGCATCACTTTTGCTTGAGCGGACCTTCTGCCGTGATGGCATCAAGGAGCTATCCAAGCCAGCTTGTTACACTCTCAAACCTTGCCCTGGGCCTCCCGGCCTTTCCCGTGAGAAGCTAGAGACGAATGCATAACATAGGCAGCTCAAGGTTGTACCAACCAGCCTCCCTGATAGCAAAGCGCTCCGAAGGAGCCGAGAGTCTGCCTCCCTTCTGTCCAGCTGTGAGCTGCTAACGAGCTGCGCATTCCTGAAAGACTGAGGTATCATAACATATGGATGACCATCAATCATGGAACTGTGACACTTGACGTACATAGATCAAGGCCAGTGAACACTATAATTGCCAAAGGATGCCCATTGCGGGCATCTCGTACCAATGCCGCGCTAAGGAGACACTACTAGAAGAAAGGCCACATCCGGCCTTCCAGCAAGCTTGTGCCAGCCAGCTAACACCGGGCTGACTTGATCCTGCGTTGTGCCTTGTTCCTTGCTCACTGCCACGACTACGTGCTGATCCAGTGTTGTTCCTGCAAAGACTTTATTGCTACATAACTTTATTGCTATTGAGGAGCTGTTCCCTGCCTCTGTATTCGGCGGGGATCCTTTAAGAGACTTTCCGTTGCTTGTTCCTGTTTTCCCTCCGCTTGGGATCCTTTGGTGCGGATTATATACTTGCCACCGTTCCTGTTGATTGGTGCTACCTGGAGGCCTTATATTGCCTCAGGCTCTTTCCTATATCTACCTATTCTAAATAAAACCCATTGTACCATAGCTGCTGCGTGGTCTTTCCAGGAAGGTCAGGTTCCAAGGGCCCAGGGGGGCGACAAACGTTGGCGCGAGATGTCGAGCACCAATGGGAACCAACTTAAATAGGTCTCTTAATGTTTTGGTCTTGGAGGTGCTGACTTCGGCACAACTCTTTCCCAGGAACAGTTCATGGGCCTGACTTTCCCAAGCATCCCGAGGAAGGCAAATATGTCAGCTCATTGGCGGCTGCACCTGAAGAAAGGGGGGATAATGAGGCTTTGCTTTCCCAGCGTTCCTTATCAGGTTGGGAAGGAAGAAGGCTGCGTCTGGCCTTGACCGCTGGCTGACGCGGAGGCCTCTGCAAAGGTTCTCTCTCAGGCCTGGCTGGTGCCTTGGATTTAACATGGCTTCTCTCTGGCTTGGCTTTGGAGTCAGGCTGGGGCATGACAGAGGGAGATCATTGGTAGGTGCAAATCAAATATCAATAGTTGATTGTATCATTTTTTTTCTTTTCTCACCAATTTATTTATTTATTTAAAAATTTTGTACCTCGACCTTCTCACCTCCAAGGCGAGACTCAGACTGGCCTAGACCAGGGCTGTCCAACTTCTACCGGGTCCAGGGCCGGAATAGAGGTCACTGATGACCTTGGGGGCCGCTTGGCCCCGCCCCCAGGCCCCGCCCCCAGGCCCCGCCCCCAGCCCAGGCCCTGCCCTCTCCTAAAGCTGTCATTCTCCCGGGCAGCACGTCACAGGCCTGCCGTGATGCGCTGCCCTTGGCACCGCCTACTCTTCCTTTTCGGCGGCCCCCCCGCCCTTCCTAGGGTGGGGGAGCTGCCGAAAAAGTGCAGAAGGCGACGCCAAGGGCAGCGCGTCATAGGCCTGGCTGGCGTGACGCGCTGCCCTTGGCGCGCCTACTCCTCCTTTTTCGGCGTGGAGAGGGATGGATGGAGGGTGGTGCAGGAGGAGGAGCTAGCTCTCTTCCTCCTCCCTGCCCCGCCTCCCCCCCCCGGCCGCCATTTTTTTAAAAATTTTTTTAGAATTTTTTAAAAAATTTAAAAATGGCGGCTGGGGGCATAGCTGGGGCCATGCCCAACAGGCTGGGGGGCTGGATCCGGCCCCAGGGCCACCAGTTGGACAGCCCTGGCCTAGACTAATGGCCACTCAATTAATATTTGGGTGTTTGCAGAGTCTTTCTCTTCTATCTTGATAAGACACATAGGTAATATGACTTTAAGATCATGTCATTTGAGTGTTTTGTCTGCCAGGCCAGTGTGTATAATCCAACAATTGTACATGGTGTCATCACATGGGAGGGAATCAAGGGCCAACTGATCCAACCCCATGCTATGCAGGAATCTTCAACTAAAGCACTCTCAAAAGATGGCCATCCAACTCAGGCAGTCTAATAATAGCTTGTGCAGTTAAGAATGTATCCCCAATTTTTATGTGGAATCTTTGTCCTGGGATAGGAATCTATTGTTCATGTTCTTGTCTTCAGAGGAGCAAAAAATAAGCTTGCTCCGTCTTCTACATGGCATCCCTCCAAACATGAAAGATGGGCACCATGTCACCTCTCAATCTTCTGTTCTCCAAGCTAAATATATTTATTTATTTGCCATGCTTCTATATCGCCTCTCTCAGCGACTCGAGGCGGTGAACAAGCGGGAACAAGTGCCCATATACAAAACATCACAAGATAAAAACAGTCCTATAAAAACATAAAATTAACAGTTAAAAAATACAAAATACAAATCTCAGCTCCACAACCTTAAAATCGGTTTCTGTTTCGTTGTCATAGTAATCCTTGATCTCGAGTAAAGTCCATCTGCGAATGCTTGCTTGAATAGCCAAGTCTTGACTTTCTTGCGAAAAGTCAGGAGGGAGGGGGCTGATCTGATGTCACTAGGAAGGGAGTTCCAAAGCCGAGGAGCCACCACTGAAAAGGCCCTGTCTCTCGTCTCCACCAGGCGCACCTGCAAGGCAGGCAGGACCGAGAGCAGGGCCTCTCCGGATGATCTTAAGGATCTTGAAGGCTCATAAGGAGAGATGCGTTCGAACAGGTAATTTGAACCAGAACCGTTTAGGGCTTTAAAGGCTAAAGCCAGCACTTTGAATTGTGCCCGGTAGCAAACTGGTAGCCAGTGGAGCTGGCACAACAGGGGAGTTGTGCGCTCCCTGAGTGCCGCTCCTGTTATCAACCTGGCTGCTGTCTGTTGAACCAATTTAAGCTTCTGAGCAGTCTTCAAAGGCAACCCCACGTAGAGAGCGTTGCAGTAATCTATACGGGATGTAACCAGAGCATGGACTACAGTGGCCAAGTCAGACTTCCCAAGGTACGGGCGCAGCTGGTGCACAAGTTTAATTTGTGCGAATGCTCCCCTGGCCACTGCCAAAACCTGGGGTTCCAGGCTCAGCGGTGAGTCCAGGATCACACCCAGACTGCGAACCTGCGTCTTCAGGGGGAGTGTAACCCCGTCCAACACAGGCTGTAACCAGGGCCGTAGCCAGGATTTTGATTCGGGGCTGAGTTTGGTTCGGGGGGGGGGGCTGAGAATGGGTGGAAGAGGGTCTACCCTAGCAAACCTTTTGTATTGTTATCCCAGTAACCCCATTAATGTGGGATATAATGAGCATGGTGATCAGATCATGATATGAATAAATATAACAGTTTAAATGATGTACCGGTAAGGCCTTCTCGCGGACCACCCTGAAAATTTCGGGGGGCTGAAGCCCCTTAGCCCCCCGGCTACATGCCTGGCTGCAACCCTATGCCCTATTCGGCCTTTCGACTGACCATGAGTGCCTCTGTCTTGTCTGGATTCCATTTCCATTTGTTCACCCTCATCCAGTCCGACACAGCGGCCAAGCACCGGTTCAGGACCAAAACAGCCTCCTGAGTAGTATATCCAACTCCCTAATTCAGTCCTCAGAAAGCTTCAATTTTTGGACCTTTGACCTTCTTGGTTGCTCTCTTTTGGACATGTTGCAACTTGTCGATATCTTTCTTGGATATACTGTTATGAAATCTTCAAAGCTTGTATAGATTTTTGTGTCTTTGGGGCCTAATAAAGGTATCGTCACAGTATGGATTTTGCACTACAGCGGCTTAGAAATATGGGAAAGCCCTATATGATAATTGTATTGCCTTTATTCAATTGGAGATGCAGAGTGATGGGGGAATGTATGAAAGACATATAGAAATGCAGTTCATCCCAGGATCAGGTAAGGCCAATTCGAGAGGTGGATGAGAATTTAAGTTGGTTGAGGTGGGGTTATAGCAATTTAGCCTGAATTTATTTAATTAATGGACTAAAAACAATGAAAAATCATAGTGAGGGAGAAAAGAAACCTTGCCGATTAAAAATGTAAACATACAGCAGGAAAGTGCTGGATCCGGTCCAGCATTTCTTTGTACAGCATCCAGCCAAATGCCTCTGGGAAGTTCACAAGCTCCCAGGTAATGGCTTGTTGGAGCCCCGTTGCCTCCAAACCCTGGGGGATATAGATCCATCATGACTGGCACTTACGGACAGCTTTGGATGTGTGTACGCACCTTCACGTTGCCTTCGACAAGTTGATCCCATGAAGTTTATAAGATTTCCTTACCAAAGGAATACTCAGATATGATTTGCCTTCTCCTTTCTCTGATATATAACCTACAGCTGTGTTTCCCAACCTTTTTTGAGCCGCGGCACACTTTTTACATTTCCAAAATCCTGGGGCACACCACCAACCAAAATGACACAAAATGACACTCTAACACAGTAATAGATATAGGTAATAGGAATTTACTTTGAGTTTTGGAGTTGTAGTTCACCTACATCCAGAGAGCACTCTGGTCTCAGGACCGGCGAAGGAAGGCAGGTGCTGCGGCGGCGGTCAGGGAGCCAGAGGGAGGCCAAGAGTGGTTTACCGCACACCGGGGAGGAGGTGGAGAAGGGAGGGGTGGGGCCCTGCAGGGAGCCATTCTCCCGGTTTGTGGCTCCTCCGGGCTTGGCAGAGCCGCGAACGGGAGAAAGGCTCCATGCAAAGGTCAGACCCTGCCTGGGAGCCGGGGTTGGCCGGGTCGCGTCTCCCACCGGGCTTGGCGGAAGACGTGAGCTGGACAAACTCGGCTCCCAGGCAGGGCCTGGGCCCTGTGGGGTGCCGTTCTCCTGGTTTGTGGCTCTGCTGGGCTTGGCAGAGCCGCGAACCCGGAGAAAGCCTCCACGCAAGGAACAGGCCCTGCCTGGGAGCCGGGGTTGGCCGGGTCGCGTCTCCCTCCGGGCTCGGCGGGAGACACGAGCCAGACAAACTTGGCTCCCAGGCAAGCCCTGGGCCCTGTGGGGAGCCTTTCTCCCGGTTCGCGGCTCAGCTGCGTTCGGTGGAGCCACGAACCGGGAGAAAGGCTCCCGAGGTGCCCAGGTTCCCGCCTTGTCCTCGGAGTGAGCCCACAGGATAGACTCTATCCTGTGGGCTCACTTCCGGAGGAGGAGGAGAGTGTCACCCGGCCCCTCCCCTCCTGAGCCTCCCCTGCCTCTCTAGGTCCTAGAGAGGGTCGTGTTTCCCAACCGCTGTTCTGCGATCAGCTGGTGTGCTGCAGGAAAACCTCTCTCAGCAGCCGCAGGAGGGGGAAGGAAGGGGGGAGAGAGGTTTTCTCGCGGAACACCAGCTGATCTCTCACGGAACACTAGTGTGCCGCGGAACAGCGGTTGGGAAACACTGACCTACAGAACTTGGTATTCCTTCAAGTACTCACCAGGCCTGACTTTGCTTAGCTTTCAAGATCAGATGGGCTCCGATGCATTCAGGGTTTATGCTCCTGGGAAAAAAATGCTTTGCATGAATATCTTTAAATCATATTTATTTATTTATTTCAAACATTTGTACCCTGTCCTTCTGGAACCCCCCCCCCAACCCCCCGGGGGGGGGGCTCAGGGTGGCTTACAACTGACAACAATCTGATACCGACATATTATTATCCATGAATATTATATAGAAACAGTTTGGGGCCCGAAGAGCAATTTCTCAGGTGTGCAATGGATTGTGTAAGGATTTGCCTTTTCTTAAGAAAACTAAATCATTTTGATTTATTTCCGACTTTACCTCAAACGCTGAGTCAAAATGGAATGGTGTTTCCAAAAACAAAACAAAAAATCATATCATGTATAAGGAGGTCAAGGTCAAGCCGGAATTTTCTTGCCCACAATTACTTTTATGCTACTATTCACAGTGCCTTGTACTTTCCATGATTACCATGCAATTGCATAATGACTAATGAGCCCGCCATTCAGTGAATCCAAACACATTAAATTATTTCACTGGCATTCTGCCAATAAAATACGAATGTATGCACATTAACTGAAAACCTCTATAACATTAATATACATGTCATATATACCAAAATTGCACACCTAGGTGCTCTACCATATTCCTTGATCTGCTAGGAAATTTAATTCCTGCAAGTAATGTTCATATATGCCGAATTACCGCACCATTCAATATTAGCTTCTCTCTCTCTCTCTCTCTCTCTCTCTCTCTCTCTCTCTCTCTCTCTCTCTCACACACACACACACACACACAATGATTTTAGGGTTTGGATGAAATCCAGAAAAGGATTTCATTTACTGGCAGTCTTTTATACATATTGTCTGCAAGGGAAAATGTAAGAACAAAGTGATCAAAACAAATTGCACGTACCCTACAGCAGTGTTTCCCAACCAGTGAGCCGTGGCACACTAGTGTGCCGTGAGCGATCATCAGGTGTGCCATGGGAAATTGGGACCTCCGATGCCCTTTCTTCCCCCTCCTGCCGAACACTTTTTCTTCTCCACTCGGGCTCCCTTCTTCCCGGCCTCGCTCTGCTCGCTTTGCCTCGCTTTGCTCACGCTGCCGCTTCTGCGGGAGGGGGGAGGGAGGAAGACGTGACCCGTGTGGCCGCTACTGCACAGACTCATCCCACGTCTTCCTCCCTCCCCTCCACAGTGCTCTCTGGATATAGGTGAACTACAACTCCAAAACTCAAGGTCAATGCCCACCAAACTCTTATAGTATTTTCTCTTGGTTGTGGGAGTTCTGTGTGGGAAGTTTGATTCCATTCCGTCATTGGTGCAAGAGTTCAGAATGCTCTTTGATTTCGGGTGAACTATAACTCCCAGCTGTTGAGCAAGACCTTCGTGTGTGTCTTTCTGCCATTCCTGCCAGGATATTTATGTTGTGTTCATCGAAACAGGCCCAGGTTTCACACTGAGTGTATAAATACATTAAAAACATATTAGCTATATGTATTACTGTGTTAGAGTGTCGTTTTGTGTCATTTTGGTTGGTGGTGTGCCCCCGGGTTTTTGTAAATGTAAAACATGTGCCACGGCTTTAAAAAGGTTGAAAAACACTGCCCTACATAATAAGCAATCGTAAATTAGAGGTGTTCTTATTTCAAAGCCTGATATTTCTAGCACTGCATCCACCAAACCGTAAAATATTGCAGGGAGATTAATCTATATTTGGAGGGATTCTACCACTTCAACTTTTTTTGGTAGCATTGTATTGTTACATTCTTTCTTTCCATTATTCATTTAAAACACTTTTAAAGGTTCAAACGCCCACTGGGTGTCTTCCTCCTGTGAAAATAAATCAAATTGTCATAAGATGACATAAAAAGAGTGGACAGTCTATTATCTATATATATAAAGGAGACACGGTCGTGCAAAGAAGGATATAGACAACGAAACTATAAGTCGCAGAAACACCAAACTCAACAGCTGACTGGCCCACAGACAACAGTAAAAAACCGGACCTAGCTACCTCACAACACCCTAAACCCCCAAAATACCAACGGAAATCCCACCCGGCCTCTGCGCTGCCAGCACGAGCGTTTAGAACGTTCGCACATCGCAGAACAAGCTGAGGAGGAGCAAGGGTGCCGCCTCCGTCCTCCCCTCAGCCCCTCCTCTTTCCGCCACCCCCTGCCGCCGCTTTCCGACACCTCCCCTCTTCCCCAGCCCCTCCCACCTCCTCCCGCCCCCCACCTCCTCCCGCCCCCCTGCCGCTTTCCGGTGAGGAAAGCGGGGGGCGTGGCAGGGGGCGGGACACCCCTCCCCCCTCTTCCCCAGCCCCTCCCACCTCCTCCCGCCCCCCCACCTCCTCCCGCCCCCCTGCCGCTTTCCGGTGAGGAAAAGCGGCGGGGCGTCTTCCCAGGGCGGGACACCCCCTCCCTCTTCCCCAGCCCCTCCCACCTCCTCCCGCCCCCCACCTCCTCCCGCCCCCCCTGCCGCCGGTGAGGAAGCGGCGGGGCGTGGCAGGGGCGGGGACACCCTCCCCTCTTCCCCAGCCCCTCCCACCTCCTCCGCCCCCCTGCCGCTTTCCGGTGAGGAAAAGCGGCCCCGGGGACACCCCTCCTCTTCCCCAGCCCCTCCCACCTCCTCCCGCCCCCCCCCCCCCCCCCCCCCTGCCGCTTTCCGGTGAGGAAAAGCGGCGGGGGGGCGTGGCAGGGGGCGGGGACACCCTCCCTCTTCCCCAGCCCCTCCCACCTCCTCCCGCCCCCCACCTCCTCCCGCCCCCTGCCGCTTTCCGGTGAGGCGGCGGGGCGGCAGGGCGGGGACACCCTCCCCTCTTCCCCAGCCCCCCACCTCCCCCCCCCCTGCCGCTTTCCGGTGAGGGAAAAGCGGGCGTGGGGCCACCTCCCCTCTTCCCCAGCCCCTCCCACCTCCTCCCGCCCCCCTGCCGCTTTCCGGTGAGGAAGCGGCGGGGGGCGACACCCTCTTCCAGAGCGGGGACACCCCTCCTCTCTTCCCCAGCCCCTCCCACCTCCTCCCGCCCCCCCTGCCGCTTTCCGGTGAGGAAAAGCGGCGGGGGGGCGTGGCAGGGGGCGGGGACACCCCTCCCTCTTCCCCAGCCCCTCCCACCTCCTCCCGCCCCCCCCCCTGCCGCTTTCCGGTAAGGGCAGGGGCGGGGACACCCTCCCTCTTCCCCAGCCCCTCCCCCTCCTCCCGCCCCCTGCCGCTTTCCGGTGAGGTAAAGCGGCGGGGGGCGTGGCAGGGGGCGGGGACACCCCTCCCCTCTTCCCCAGCCCCTACCACCTACACCCCCCCCCCCACCTCCTCCCGCCCCCCCCTGCCGCTTTCCGGTGAGGAAAAGCGGCGGGGCGTGGCAGGGGCGGGGACACCCCTCCCCTCTTCCCCAGCCCCTCCCACCTCCTCCCACCCCCCCTGCCGCTTTCCGGTTAGGAAAAGCGGCGGGGGTGGCAGGGGCGGGACACCCTCCCCTCTTCCCCAGCCCCTCCCACCTCCTCCCCGCGGCATCCTCTCCTCCTGAGGATTTGGTGCTGCCGGTGCTCCCTGGGCAGCCACTTCAGGTAAGGAGCCCTCCCCCCTCCCCCCACCTTACCTTTCATTCAGCCCCAGTCCCCTTCCAAAGGCCTGGGCTAACTTGGGCCTTTCAGGGGTTTTCGGACTTCAACTCAACAGGCCCAAGTTTGCCCAGTTGTGGGAGTTGAAGTCCAAAACACCTGAAAGGACCAAGTTTGCACAGGCCTTTGAAAGGGGCCTGAGGCTGTGAGTGTGGGAGTTGAAGTCCCAAAACCCCTCAAAGGCCAAAGTTCTGGACTTCAACTCCCACAATTCCTCAGCCCTAATCCCCCTTCAAAGGCCTGGGCTAACTTGGGCCTTTCAGGGGTTTTGGACTTCAACTCCCACTGGCCCACTTTTGCCCTGTTGTGGGAGTTGAAGTCCAAAAACCCCTGAAAGGACCAAGTTTGCACAGGCCTTTGAAAGGGGCCTGAGGCTGTGAGGAATTGTGGGAGTTGAAGTCCCAAAAACCCCTCAAAGGCCAAAGTTCTGGACTTCAACTCCCACAATTCCTCACAGCCCCAATCCCCTTCCAAAGGCCTGGGCTAACTTGGGCCTTTCAGGGGTTTTGGACTTCAACTCCCACAGGCCCAAGTTTGCCCAGTTGTGGGAGTTGAAGTCCAAAACACCTGAAAGGAGCAAATTTGCCCAGGCCTTGGGAAGGGGCCTGAGGCTGTGAGGTGTGGGAGTTGAAGTCCCAAAAACCCCTCAAATGCCAAAGTTCTGGACTTCAACTCCCACAATTCCTCACAGCCCCAATCCCCTTCCAAAGGCCTGGGCTAACTTGGGCCTTTCAGGGTTTTTTGGACTTCAACTCCCACAGGCCCAAGTTTGCCCAGTTGTGGGAGTTGAAGTCCAAAACACCTGAAAGGACCCAAGTTTGCACAGGCCTTTGAAAGGGCCTGAGGCTGTGAGGTGTGGGAGTTGAAGTCCCAAAACCCCTCAAAGGCCAAAGTTCTGGACTTCAACTCCCACAATTCCTCACAGCCCCAATCCCCTTCAAAGGCCTGGGCTAACTTGGGCCTTTCAGGGGTTTTGGACTTCAACTCCCACAGGCCCAAGTTTGCCCAGTTCTGGGAGTTGAGTCCAAAACACCTGAAAGGACCAAGTTTGCACAGGCCTTTGAAAGGGGCCTGAGGCTGTGAGGGTGTGGGAGTTGAAGTCCCAAAACCCCTCAAAGGCCAAAGTTCTGGACTTCAACTCCCACAATTCCTCACAGCCCCAATCCCCTTCCAAAGGCCTGGGCTAACTTGGGCCTTTCAGGGGTTTTGGACTTCAACTCCCACAGGCCCAAGTTTGCCCAGTTGTGGAGTTGAAGTCCAAAACACCTGAAAGGACCAAGTTGCACAGGCCTTTGAAAGGGGCCTGAGGCTGTGAGGAATTGTGGGAGTTGAAGTCCCAAAAACCCTCAAAGGCCAAAGTTCTGGACTTCAACTCCCACAATTCCTCACAGCCCCAATCCCCTTCCAAAGGCCTGGGCTAACTTGGGCCTTTCAGGGGTTTTGGACTTCAACTCCCACAGGCCCAAGTTTGCCCAGTTGTGGGAGTTGAAGTCCAAAACACCTGAAAGGACCAAGTTTGCACAGGCCTTTGAAAGGGGCCTGAGGCTGTGAGGAATTGTGGGAGTTGAAGTCCCAAAACCCCTCAAAGGCCAAAGTTCTGGACTTCAACTCCCACAATTCCTCACAGCCCCAATCCCCTTCCAAAGGCCTGGGCTAACTTGGGCCTTTCAGGGGGTTTTGGACTTCAACTCCCACAGGCCCAAGTTTGCCCAGTTGTGGGAGTTGAAGTCCAAAACACCTGAAAGGACCAAGTTTGCACAGGCCTTGAAAGGGGCCTGAGGCTGTGAGGGTGTGGGAGTTGAAGTCCAAAAACCCCTCAAAGGCCAAAGTTCTGGACTTCAACTCCCACAATTACTCACAGCCCCAAACCCCTTCCAAAGGCCTGGGCTAACTTGGGCCTTTAAGGGGTTTTGGACTTCAACTCCCACAGGCCCAAGTTTGCCCAGTTGTGGGAGTTGAAGTCCAAAACACCTGAAAGGACCAAGTTTGCACAGGCCTTTGAAAGGGGCCTGAGGCTGTGAGGTGTGTGGAGTGAAGTCCCAAAAAACCCCTCAAAGGCCAAAGTTCTGGACTTCAACTCCCACAATTCCTCACAGCCCCAATCCCCTTCCAAAGGCCTGGGCTAACTTGGGCCTTTCAGGGGTTTTGGACTTCAACTCCCACAGGCCCAAGTTTGCCCAGTTGTGGGAGTTGAAGTCCAAAACACCTGAAAGGACCAAGTTTTGCACAGGCCTTTGAAAGGGGCCTGAGGCTGTGAGGGTTGTGGAGTTGAAGTCCAAAAACCCCTCAAAGGCCAAAGTTCTGGACTTCCACTCCCACAAATCCTCACAGCCCCAATCCCCGTCCAACGGCCTGGGCTAACTGGGGCCTGTCAGGGGTGTTTGGGCTTCATTCCACAATTCCTCACAGCCCCAATCCCCTTCCAAAGGCCTGGGCTAACTTGGGCCTTTCAGGGGTTTTTGGACTTCAACTCCCACAGGCCCAAGTTTGCCCAGTTGTGGGAGTTGAAGTCCAAAACACCTGAAAGGACCAAGTTTGCACAGGCCTTTGAAAGGTCCTGAGGCTGTGAGTAATTGTGTGAGTTGAAGTCCCAAAAAACCCCTCAAAGGCCAAAGTTCTGGACTTCAACTCCACAATTCCTCACAGCCCCAGTTCCTTCCAAAGGCCTGGGCAAACTTGGCCCTATCAGGGGTTTTAAGCCACAGCAACGCGTGGCCGGGTACAAGTTATTATTATTGTTGTATTTATACCTTGCTTTATCTTCCCCAAAGAGGACTCAAAGTGGCTTAATCCAATACAGTGTTCCCTCGTTACTTCGCTTTTTGCGGACTCACTGTTTCGTGAGTTTATGAATGGTTAACGTTGCCCAGAGCGGCGTTCCAATTCCACCTCCTGGGAGAGAGGCAGCCAATCAAGAGGGAGAGGAGATACAAAGCAGTATGTAAATCACGGCCTTATAGCCTCTCCTTATAGACCGGACTCCGCACCCTCTAGTTTCCTTCAGTGCCTTGAAGCCGTGACTGGTTGGCTGCGTGCCAGCAGATTGAGGGTGAATCCAGCAAAGACGGAGGCACGGTGGCTGGGGCGAGCGGATGGTGGGGTGGCCCAACTGCCTAGCTTGGATGGCCAGGCACTATGCCCATCACCATCAGTAAAGAGCCTTGGGGTTGTTTTAGACCCTTTGCTGACAATGGGGGCTCAGGTCTCCACTGTTAGCAAAACCACTTTCTTCTACCTGCGGCAGGCTAGGCGGCTGTCCCCTATCGATCTAGAGACGACCTTGCCAGGGTGATCCTCTAGATCAGTGTTTCTCAACCTTCCTAATGCCATGACCCCTTAATACGGTTCTTCGTGTTGTGGTGACCCCCAACCATAACATTACTTTTGTTGCTACTCCATAACTGTAGTTTTGCTACTGTTATGAATCGTAACGTCAATATCTGCACCAAATTTGGCAAAAATACCAGATACTCCCCAATTTTAATAGTGGTTTGGCGGGATTGATTTTGGTCATTTGGGACTTCTAGTTGCTGGGATTTATAACTCATCTATAATCAAAGAGCGTTCTGAACTCCACCAACGATGGAATTGAACCAAACTTGGCACACAGAACTCCCGTGACCAACAGAAAATACTGGAAGGGTTTAGTGGGCATTGTCCTTGAGTTTGGGAGTTGTAGTTCACCTCCATCCAGAGAGCACTGTGGACTCAAACAATGATGGATCAGGACCAAACTTGGCATGAATATCCCATATGCCCACTGGTGGAGTTTGAAGACCTTGACATTTGGGAGTTATAGTTGCTGGGATTTATAGTTCATCTACAATCAAAGAGCATTCTGAATCCCACCAACGATAGAATTGGGCCAAACTTCCCACACAGAACTCCTAAGACCAACAGAAAACACTATGCTTTCTGATGGTCTTTGGCGACCCCTCTGACACTCCCTCGCGACCCCCTCAGGGGTCCCGACCCCCAGGTTGAGAAACACTGCTCTAGATCGATAGGGGGCCAGCCGCCTAGCCTGCCGCAGGTAGAAGAAAGCGGTTTTGCCACGGTGATCCAAGCCACGGTCATCTCGAAACTAGACTACTGTAACGCCCTGTACATTGGCCTGCCCTTGTCTGTGATCCGGAAACTTAAGCTTGTCCAGAATGCCGCTGCGTGACTTCTGGCTGGAGTTCCAGTGAGATGCCACATGACTCCCATCCTCCAGCAGCTCCACTGGCTCCCGGTCGAGCACTGGCTCACTTTCAAGGTGATGGTGTTAACTTTCAAGGCCTTATATGGTCTGGGGCTGACGTATTTGAGGGACCGTCTCTCCCCCTACCAACCCCAAAGATCACTTCATTCTGAAGATCAGAACCTCCTCGAAGTGCCTAGTCATAAAACCACCCACTTAACATCCACTCGGCGCAGAGCCTTTTCTGTGGTGGCGCCATCTATTTGGAATACTTTGCCAACCAAAGTCCGTGCCTTGCGAGATCTGTCATCCTTTTGCAGGGTCTGCAAGACCTTTCTCTTTCGGTTGGCATTTGACTTGTTGGAATTGTAACTTTGTTTTAGTTTAATTGGTTGTTTTATTTTGTCTTATCTATATATATAAAAAGAGAGTGGTCGTGCAAAGGACTTTATGCACGGCCAAACTAAGCCCCCCAGATACACCACTCCAACGAGACACCGTCCCACAGACCACGAGGTATTGCCATCACACAAAAACCCACCTACCTACCTTCCAACCCCCCAAAATCAGCCCCCAAAACCGCCCATTGACTCCCGTTCTCGCTGGCCACGAGCGCAGAACACAGTGAGAGCCATCGCGCAGGCGCACTACAACCCCCCCCAACACCACAATGCAGGACAGAGAGACAGCAAACACACACGCACTCTGGCGCCCCCAACCCCAACCCATTCCGTC
Source organism: Anolis apletophallus (assembly GCA_030556195.1). Lineage (NCBI taxonomy): Eukaryota > Metazoa > Chordata > Lepidosauria > Squamata > Anolidae > Anolis > Anolis apletophallus. The sequence goes on from JARBWK010000009.1 coordinate 1,900,476, forward strand.
CCCTCTCCCCACACACCATCAACTTCACCGCGCAGCCGCTCTCTGCCGCATCGGTCGCTTCTGCGGCTCTCCGGGAAGCAACACTGCAAAAAACAACAAAAACTACAAAAAAACATGGCGGCGAACCACTTCCGGTCCAGCCGAAGGCTCCGACGGAAGTCAATCCGTCAGAAAAAGGGTCCGGCCGGAAACTGATGCCGCATACCGGAGGTTCCGCCCCGCCTGGCCCGAGGAGGTGCCTCCAGGAAAGATGGCGGCCGCCCGAGCAGCGGCTACCACAAGGAGACCTCCTGGTTACTCCGAGAAGACGCCGCGCCCCTGAGCCTGCCCTCCGGAGGACGGACGGGGTGAAGAAGGACGAGGCCTGGGGACGCAGCCCTCGCGCTACTGCCCTCCGGATGGCAGAGGGTGAAGAGGAAAGGATCGGGGTCGCTGCTGCCGCCTTCTTTTCCCTCCTCAGCCTCCTTCTTCTCCTCCATCAGCCTCAGGACCTTTCCTTCTCCCCCTCAGCCTATGGCCCCAACCCCCCCCGTCAGCCCCAGGCTCCTTCTCTTCTCCCCTCACCCTCAGCCCCTTCTTTTCCTCTCTCAGCCTCAGACCCCTTCTTCCCCCCTTTCCCCACCTCATGTGTATGTACACATGCACACACATATACAGTACCATACACACGCATACATATATAAACACACATACACATATATACATATACACCCACATATATACACTACATACACACATATACACATGCACACACCCACCAAGACCATAAGTAGCATCATTTCAAACCCTTATATACTCAGACTTCCCCGCATCTCCTAAATAGGGCACAGCAACGCGTGCCGGGTACAGCTAGTGTTTTATATGGACTGTGAGTCGCTCCGAGCCCTCAGGGAGTGGCGGCATACAAGACCAAATAATAAATAAATAAATAAATAAATAAATAGCAAAAAAGAGGTGCTCAGTGCCTTCAAATCTCTCCTTGCGTCTGCCTCACCCTCGAAATGTGATAAACATATATAGCATCCCTAGTTCGCAGATTTTCACTTTCACGGGTGGTACTGGAATGTAACACCCGCAATAAGCGAGGGAACAAAATTAAATAGTGGCATTCAACTCTGTGCAGTATCTTCTGATTAAAACAATTCTGCAGCTCAAGACTCGTAACCTTATATATTTTCCAAAAATATTACCTAGAACAAATAATGGTAGAGGGCTTGTTCTGCCTCTGTGTTGCTATGAGGATGGATTGGAAGGAATTATAACACAAAAACAGATCAGAGGCTACATGTAAATTAAAACAACATTTTATTGAAACAAATTGAATTTCCTTTCCCTTATTTGCCAATGAAAGTCTTTGTGAAAAGGAAATCTCATAAGCTTCTGCAGCCCTGTTCTTAAACTATAATAATAACAATAATAATAATAATCTTTATTTATACCCCACCCCATCTCCCCAATGGGGACTCGGGGCGGCTCACACGAGGCCAAGCCCAAACAACAAATTACAATAAAATAAAATCATAGTTAAAACCATTCAAGGATTGAACAATAAAACCAGTCTCGACAGTCATATCACCATTGCCGTTTGTCCCTTAAAGTGCTGCTACATCTATTGCCCAAAAGCCTGGTCCCAAAACCATGCCTTTAATTTCTTTTGGAATACCAGGAGGGAGGGGACCGAGCTTAATTCAGTTGGAAGAGTGTCCCATAGTCGAGAAGGCCCTGTCCCTCGTTCTCGCCAGGCGCATTTGAGCTGTTGGCGGAAGCGAGAGCAGGGCCTCCCCGGATGATCTTAGATTGTGAGGCAGAACGTACGGGTGGATGCGTTCAGACAAGTAAGCTGGGCCAGATCCGTATAGAGCTTTATAGGTCAAAACCAGCACTTTGAATTGGGCTCGGAGATGGACCGGCAGCCAGTGGAGTTGGCATAACAGGGGGGTGGTATGCTCCCTGTATGTCACCCCAGTTAGTAGTCTGGCTGCTGACCCATGCACTAACTGAAGTATCCGAACTGTCTTCAAAGGCAGCCCCACTTAGAGAGCATTACAGTAATTTATATGGGATGCAACCAGAGCGTGGACTACCATGGCCAAGTCAGACTTCCCAAGGTATGGGCGCAGCTGGCACACAAGTCTTAGTTGTGCAAATGCTCCCCTGGCTACCACCGAAACCTGGGGTTCCAGGCTCAGCGATGAATCCAGGATCACTCCCAGACTGCGAACCTGCGTCTTCAGGGGGAGTGTCACCCCATCCAACACAGGCTGTAACCCTGTGCCCTGTTCGGCCTTACGACTGACCAGGAGGACCTCTGTCTTGTCTGGATTCAATTTCAATTTGCTAGGCCTCATCCAGTCCAACACAGCAGCCAAGCACCGGTTCAAAGTCTGGACAGCCTCCTTAGCGACAGGTGGGAAGGAGTGACAGATCTGGATGTCATCTGCATACTCCGAAACTCCAGATGATCTCCCACAACGGCTTCATGTAGATGTTAAATAACATCGGGGACAGTACTGAGCCCTGAGGGACTCCACAAGACAACGGTTGTGGAGTCGAACAGGTGTCACCCAGTAACACCTTCTGAGACCGACCCTCTAGGAAGGACCGGAACCACTACAGAGCAGTACCTCCAAGTCCCGTTTCTACGAGGCATCCCAGAAGGATACTGTGGTCAATGGTATCGAAGGCCGCTGAGAGGTCCAGCAGAACCAACAGGGACACACTCCCCCTGTCGAGCTGCCGGCGTAGATCATCTACTAAGGTGACCAAGGCTGTTTCAGTACCGCGTCCCGGCCTAAAGCCAGACTGTGCCGAGTCTAGATAATCCGTGTCTACCAAGAACCCCTGAGGTTGTGAAGCCACCACACGTTCCATGACTTTGCCCAAATCGGGAAGATTGGAAACTGGCCGAAAGTTGACTAATTGAGTGGGGTCCAGTGATGGTTTTTTCAAGAGCGGTTTTATCACAGCCTGTTTTAGGCTGGCTGGAATCTTGCCCTCCTGTGAGGAGGCATTGACCACCACCTTGACCCACTCTGCCAAACCCCCTCTGGCTTCTTTGATCAGCCAGGATGGGCAGGGGTCTAGGATGCATGTGGTAGGCCTCATCTCTCAAGGATCTTGTCCACATCCCCGAACTGAACCAATTGTAAAGATTCCATTAAAACGAGACACACAGATGCTTGTGTTACTGACATCTGTCAATATCCCAGCATGCAAATTATATCTGTCACACAGTCAGTTGGGGAAGAAGAAGTCAAAATATATTTATTTATTTATTCATTCATTCGGCTTCTATGCCGCCACTCCCGGTGGGCTCGGGGCGGCTCACAACAACAGCAACAACATAGGATAAAAACAGCAATACAGGATAAAACAAGCATAGAAACATCATTAAGGTATCAAGATACAACAGTTAAAAATGACCAGGGGTAGAAATCAATTCCTAACAGGGGGGTGTGTCCCACTAGCCTACACGTGGAAGGCAAGCTGGAAGAGGTGGGTCTTACACGCTCACCTGAAGGGGAGCAGGTCATGGATGGCGCGCGTGTCCGCCGGAAGGGGCGTTCAAAGTGTCGGTCACGTTACCAAAAGCCCTTCGGCGGGTGGCTGTCAACTTAGCCGCCTTTGCAGAGGGGATGGCCAGAAGGTTGGTATCCTCAGAACGAAGAGATCTCATAGGGCAATATGGAGAGACGGTCCCTCAGATCCGCCGGCCCCAGGCAGTGCAAGGCCATAAAGGAGAGAACCACCACTTTGAAGGTGATCCGGTGCTCGATTGGCAGCCAGTGCAGATCCTGCAAGGTAGGTGTTATGTGGCAACCAGCTGGCATGCCAGACAGGAGCCGGGCGGCAGTGTTCTGCACCAGCCTGAGCTTCCGGGTCACCTACAGAGGGAGGCCAATGTAGAGCGCGTTACAGTAATCTAGCCTCGAGATGGCCGTGGCTTGGATCACCGTGGCCAGGTCGTTCCGGGAGAGATAGGGGGCCAGCCGCCTTGCCTGTCTAAGATGAAAAAAGGCAATCTTGCTGACCGCAGAGATCTGGGTCTTCATGGTCAGCTGGGAGTCCAAATGGACCCCCAGGCTCTTTACGGAAGGCGATGGGCATAACGCCACACCGTCCAGGGTCGGAAGCTGGACATCCCCACCACCCGGGCACCCGGCCACAAGATCCGTCTTCGCCAGATTCACCCTCAACCTACTGGCTCCCAGCCATCCAGTAACGGCTTTGAGGCAGCGTTGGCCCGCACGGGGGCGGATCCGGGCCTGCCCTCCATCCTCAGAATGAGCTGAGTGTCATCAGCGTACTGGTGGTACTCAAGCCCATAACTCCGCACCAGCTGTGCCAGCGGCTGCATGTAGATGTTAAATAACAGAGGGGAGAGGATGGCCCCCTGAGGAACTCCACAAACTAATGAGGAGCCCTCGGAGGCCACCTCGCCCCTCCTCACACGCTGAGACCGCTGTTGGAGGAAGGAGGCCAGCCATTTAAGGGCTGTCCCCCTCACTCCAGCCATGGCCAGGCGGTGGATCAAAAGATTGTGGTCGACCGCGTCAAATGCTGCCGTGAGGTCCAATAACACGAGCAGCGCAGACCCGCCTTGGTCGAGCTGGCAGCGGAGTTGGTCTGTGATGGAGACAGGTCTCCTTAGGATCCTGTAATACAGACCTTTGGTATATCGGAAGGATAATTATTCTTTCCTGTCAAGTCTGGTGTTTATTAACCAGTCATTTATTTCTCAGGAACAAACTATGATTGCCTATTGTGCTTTAACTACAAGGCATCTCCTCAAAGGAGGACTTGAAAGGTGAGCCTCAAGGGGGGTGGGGATTGTTTTGCAAGGGAGGGGTAACAATTTTCTCCTTCCACATGACCATAAAAAGACAGATGGCAGAATATATCATTCATTATACAACAGGTGGGGGCCGTGTCAATGTCAAACTGAGCACAAATACAAGAACAGTATGAACAATAGTCATCAAATAAACAATAGTCAAAATCACGTGTTGTCTTTATCATTCATATATCAACAGGTGAGTATTCACACACAGTATACATACAATATGAGCACAAGGCGTGAATGAACACTCTGGCAGCTGAGGAGGAAACCACTGTGAGGACTCGTGGAAAACAAATTCAAGCCTGTAAATCAGGTGTTTAAAATCACAGTTCCCACAGGTGGGTGTTCCACGAAGTACCAAGTGGTAAGAATGGATATGCTCACAGTTAGGGGCAGAAACTCCCCAATGAAAGTCTCCGAGGTGCCAAAGAGTTCTGGAAACGGCTGCAGCCCGGGATCTCCGCTTTAGAATGTAAACAAATGCGGCCGGGGCTGCTGGAGCGGGAAGCCGCTGCTCTGTTGCAAACTGCGAATAGGAGTCCCAATGGAGATAAGTCGCAGTGGGAGAGATAGTTCCACACAAATTAGGCCGACGAGGGGGCAGGTGCCCAGGCCAAATCTCGTTTCGACCTCCCAGGTCTTTCTCAAGGCCAGGTGGAGATCCAAAAGATACAGTGTAACATACACATCAGTGGCGGCTGTTATACATAGTCTGAAAGATACAACATGAACAAACAAAGCATACAATTCAGAATCCACGCGTGGAATAAAATCATTGAATAGGCATATAGAAGGCTGGAGGAGTACACTACCTGGATACTATAGGCTCAATAGTGCAGACGGAAAGGCGTCTAGTGGCAAGAGCAAGGATTACAATCATAGCTACCTGCTTATAAAGGTTAAAGGAATGCAATTCAGGTGAGTAAAGCTGTTACACTGAGTTTTTCGTTGAGACCCAATGGGATTTCTGTGCGATAGTCAATGATTGCACGGGTTTCTGCCCGAATCAAAGCAGCATGAAGGTCTCCATGTGGGGGGGGGGGTTGATCTTTTCGATGCCAAAGAACTTCAATGACTCAGGTCCATGAGAGAATGTTTTACAGTGGACGTAAAAAGGCGAGTCTTCTGATGCGTGTCTCACTTTAGATTTATGTTCAGAAAACCGCGTTTTGAGCATTCTAGAACTTTCACCTATGTAAATTTTTCCACAAGGAACGAGATTTGGCCTGGGCACCTGCCCCCTCGTCGGCCTAATTTGTGTGGAACTATCTCTCCCACTGCGACTTATCTCCATTGGGACTCCTATTCGCAGTTTGCAACAGAGCAGCGGCTTCCCGCTCCAGCAGCCCCAGCCGCGTTTGTTTACATTCTACAAAGCGGAGATCCCAGGCTGCAGCGGTTTCCAGAACTCTTTGGCACCTCGGAGACTTTCATTGGGGAGTTTCTGCCCCTAACTGTGAGCATATCCATTCTTACCACTTTGTACTCCGTGGAACACCTACCTTTGGGAACTGTGACTTTAAACACCTGATTTACAGGCTTGAATTTGTTTTCCACGAGTCCTCACAGTGGTTTCCTCCTCAGCTGCCAGAGTGTTCATTCACGTCTTGTGCTCATATTGTATGTATACTGTGTGTGAATACTCACCTGTTTATTGATATATGAATGATAAAGACAACACGTGGTTTTGACTATTGTTTATTTGATGACTATTGTTCATACTGTTCTTGTATTTGTGCTCAGAATATATCATTCAACAGATGCCAGAAATACTTGAGTGTGTGTAGCAACAGGCAAAGGGCCGACTGAAAAATGATGATGCCCAATCTTTAACAGAGAAGGCAGGCAAGTGATCTAGAGGAGTGTTTCCCAACCTTTTTTGAGCCATGGCACACTTTTTACATTGACCAAATCCTGGGGCACACCACCAACCAATATGACACAAAAATGACACTCTAACACAGTGAGTGATACATATAGTTATTTAAATGTATTTATACACTCAGTGTGAAACCTGGGCCTGTTTCGATGAACACAACATAGATATCCTGGCAGGAATGGCAGAAAGACACACACGAAGGTCTTGCTCAACAGCTGTCAGTCTCTGTGTTTAGAAAAAATGTGTCCATATAGCTTCAAAGCAGTCCACGAGTACTGTTCTTATGCATCAATACACCTCATGGAACAATAATGAGGCTTCCACCTTCAATGTATATGCTCCTGCATCATTCCAGGTGGGCATTAGATGAGTCCCTAGTGTATAACTGGTGAACAGGAGAGTTTTTACATAGTCACTAGAAAGGCTATCATGTCCAGCTAATGCCAAATGTAGTAATAGTTGGTACACAAAAACACGAAAACGGCCGAAGGAGGCGGCGCCCCAGCCGGCCCTTCCTCCTTGTAGCAACCCAGTTCCCTTTCGTGCCTGGGGGGCAGGGGGCAGCACCGGGGGTCCCACTTGCATCAGGGCCAGCTGCAGTTGTTGAGGACACGGAGGAAGGGGCTGATGAGTTAGCTGGGCCTTCCTCTCCCACAGAGAGCTTGGCCTGGGATGATGAATGGCCTGACGGCTATGCTAGCTGGGAAGTTCAGGCTGACCCTGAGAGTGATGATTCCGATCATTATGAGAAACCAGGTGGTTTCGGGTCGCAGGAAAGGATCAGGGAAACAGCGGAGGATGAGCCCATGGAAGCTGAAAGGGAGTTCAGCTCTCATGAAGATAGCGACCCAGGTGCTGGGAGGCAAGGACGGAGCTCTGATAGGAGACGGAGCATTGAGTCCAGCAGGAGAGAATGGCACCGAGCCTAGAGCGCCAGAGAAGCGCTAGATCCCGTAGCACAGATTGGCGCAGAAGCCTAGAGCGTCGGGGGCCTCGCCAAGGGATTAAGTATAGGATCCGTGGGAACGGATCCTCAGTAGCTCGGCCACTTCTATTCTAAGCGGAGTGAAGCGAGCGGAGTTCCAGGAGCCAGGTTGCCGGCTCGTGCCTTGCCAAGAAGTTTCTTGGGATTGTTCATGAACTTTGCCTTGTTCCTTTCCCACGGACCAAGTCCTTGATCCGCATAGTTGTGCGGAGCCTTTGCCACGTTTGCCTTTGGATTTTACCTACGAACTCTTTACCTTTTTGGATTGAACTTTTTGATACTTTTTATGGACAATTTACCTTTTCACATGTTTTTTATTCTTCAATAAATAGTTAGCTGATTACCGTCTCTGTGTGTGTGATTAAGGGGCTGGGCCGAGACCCTGCATCGTGACACTCCTCCTCCTTCCCCCGTAAGCAGCAGCAGCAGGAGTTCGGCAGGAGGGGAAGAAAGGAGGAAGAGAGGTTTTCCCGCGGCACACCAGGTGATCACTCACGGCACACTAGTGTGCCACAGCACAGTGGTTGGGAAACACTGATCTAGAGAGTTAATAGTCTTACCATTATTTCAGATATATATATATATATATATATATATATATATATATATATATATATCCTTCCTCCCCACTCACATCCTTTAGATGAAAGCAGCATTTATAAAATTTAGACTAGAAATATATGCATTGATGGCTATGTATCAAAAGAAAAAAGTCACAAGGGCTTAGTGAAGAGTGACTCACTAAACTGTGATAAGTAGGAGGACCTTGGCTCATGCTGAAGTTCAGTACATTTGGTATCCTTGTCTCTTATTCTCTCTCCCTCTCACTCATTTTTCCCCCTAGAGATGGAGATAAGTGAGCCAGCTTACCATACTATATAGAGACCAAAAGAAGTAAAAACAGCCACTTTTTTCTCAACTTACTCAAATTATTTGAAGTCCTTAGGTGTGGGAGTGAAACAGGCTGGAGTGATGAAAGAAGCACCACAATGAGTTTGACTGATTAACAAAATATTATTACACATTCTGCGAGTCACCATGGTTTTTGCAGCAGGATGACTAAATGTGTCAACCAAAAGAGAACACGGGGAGGAATCCCATTTAGGGCATGACAAAGAAGCGAGTGAGTCACATTCTGCCGGCCCCCGTCAGGAGAGATCCACGACATTAGACCACCTGCAGGGGAGCGCATGGCATCATCTGCCCACCTGTGTCAAGGAGTATTCTATCCAAAGTCAGCCGCGGTCACTTGACATATGAGGAAGAAAATCTCAGTAGCACTTTTCTTCATTCATGGCAGTATACATGGAATAATAGCATATGAAATAGATAATGTACGAGGGCGGGTCAATAAGTCTGCGACTTTTTGAATTTCCCACGTCTTAACTGAAAGGGCAACACTGCTCCTGTCAACAGGCACCTGTCAGTTGACTCCTGTCAAAATTTGAACAAGCTACGTCATTTAGTTTGTGTTTGACAGCCATTGATAGCAGACTACCGCGGGATTTGAGGAGAAAATGGGAAAAAGTGAATTTCGTGTGCTCATTAAGCATTATTTTTTTGCAAAAAATCCCCCATCACTCAAACCAAGGCTAAGCTTGATAAATACTATGGGGACTCTGCACCATCAAATTAAATGGTAAAAAAGTGGTTTACTGAATTTCTTTGTGGCCGCACAAGCACGGAAGATGACGAACGTTCTGGACGCCCAGTTGAGGTCTCTACACCCAAAACAATTCAAAAAATTCACAATACATAGTAATTTATGGAGCCAAAGTAAAAATATCGTCAAATGATAGCCAAGTATGATAAGTTCACCTTAGGGTCACCAAAAGCCAGAAACAGCTTGAAGGAACAGAATAACTACAATATAAAGCATGATATCTGTAGAAATCTAACGAGGGAGAGGAGGAGGAGGAGGAGAGGGATGCTAATTAGAAGAATCCAATTACGTTAACTGTTACTGAAATAATAAAATTAAATGCTAAACTATTGTAAGCAATTATTCTTTATAGCTAACCATGTTATGCAAATAGAAATGCTTGCCAGCGACAGCTAGTTTCCCCCTTTTGCTTTATTTGCAATCCTAGAGACAAGTGAGTTGCAAATGATATTTAAAATGAAATTCAACAAACAACTGGTTCCCACTACAAAAGGAAAACATTGTTTTGCATTGCACTTACGAGTAGCAAGCAAAACACTTATTTCCTACAATCACTTTTTTATGTATGCAGGTACAGGTGGCCCTCTGTATCCAGGTGTTCAGCATCCACAGATTCAATCTAACATGGCTATATTGGAACACATAACAAAAGAAAACATTTCTTTATTATTATTATTATTATTGCTGTGTGGTGATGTAAACACATGCCCTTCTGTGGCCTCCCACCATTTCACAGATCCTTAATATCTCCCCAGCATTAACTTGCATTGTTTGCCATTTTATATACAGGACACCATTTTCATGTGCCACTGGACATAGTGGGACTTGCACATCCAGGGATGTGGGTGTCCAAGAGGGTCCTGGAATCAAAACCCAGTGGATATTGAGGGCTTGTGATATATGGATGCCCCTGGCTGCCCCTGCGCCCATGGTTCAATGCCGTTGCTGGACGTCACAGAGATTCTGTCCCGTGCCCGAACCCCCCTCCCCCGCCATCGTGGCCAGTCCGGGGGGGGGCAGGGTGGATGAGCGGTGGACAGGTGAAGATGGCGGGTGGCCTTGAGGACGCCGAGGCCGGCCGGACGTCGTCTCCCCCTGAAGCCTGGAAGCCTGGGAGGAGCCCACAGCAGGAAGTGCTGAGTCACCCCAGGAAGCAGAGACATCGTTGGAGACGACATCGGAGCAGGAGTGACCGCCACGAGCGGACTTCCAGCCTCTCTGGGGAGTACAGGAAGCCCTCCCAGCCTGGCCACCAAGATCCTCATGCCCAGGTTACCTGGGAGGTTCCCTACCAGGACCTTCTGGAGCTCCATCTACAGGTGCCGAGAACAGTCCTCAACGAGATGCCAACCCCGGAGGGTCATCCTGGCAACCAAGAGATCTGCGCCAGAATCTATGGACCCAGAGGCCAAAGTTGACCATCTCCTCTCGGAGCTAAGGACTCTTTATGACTTGCTGGACCCCCCGAAACTCCCTCCTTTTGATGGTTGAGTTAAGGCGGTGTTAATTGACAACCTGTTTGCAATGGACATGGCCATTGCACTCCCCCCCTTTGTCTTTATCTGTAGTCCTCTCCACCTTTCCTTTATTGTTTGTTCTGTTCTGCTCATTCTGTGTTTTATTTTTCACCAAACTTTGTAAACCGGTCCGAGCCTTCGGGGAGTGGCGGTATAGAAGTTTGAAATAATAAATAAATAAATATAATGGTGGCACACAAAAGGTTTCGTTTGCCCCATTTGATCCTTTGTTACAAATTAAATCGTAAAAAATCTCCTTACCTGCATAAGGGTATTTTGGCTTTATGGAAAATTTGGACAAACTACTAATTGTGTAGTTGTGCCCCACCTCAATGTATTGTTGTTGTTATTCTTATTCTTGGTGGCCTTGGGATGACAGATCTGCTCTGGTTTGAGCACAGACCTTTGATGGGCTAGACATGGTGCAAACTGATGTCTTCAAGGAAGACCAGCCTCTTGGAGAGCGCCACTGATATTCTGAGTAAACCTGACATGGAAGCGATCAACAAGTTCATCCCAACTGCTACCAGAGAAATAATGGATTGCACCCAAACCTTAGCATGCTTACTGCAGATCCGTTGAACTTAATGCCATTTCACAGAGAGCGCATTTACACTGTAGAATTAATAGAGTTTGACACCCATGACTCAAAGCTTTGGAAGTATGGGACGTAGGGTGCTGGTGCCTTGATAAACTAAATGATGTTGAGCTGCATTATTTTAGCCAGCTCGCATGAACCCTTAGTCTGACTTATTTATTTATTATTATTTTTATTTATTTGTCGCCACTCCCGTCAGGTTCGGGGCGACTTACAAGTGTTAAAAAGACCATAAAATACAGATAAAAACACAAGATTAACACTATACAATTAAAATTATACAATAGTGCACGGGCACCAGAAATTACTCCCATGGCCTACGGCTGCATAGTAAAGGCCTGGGGTTATTTACTGACCGGATGCCTGTACAAACAGAAAGGTCTTCCAAGCCTTCCAGAAGGCTAGTAAGTCAGACAACGTGCGAATTGCGGGAGGAAGATCGTTCCAAAGTACTGGAGCGATGACGCTGAAGGCTCTCCTCCGCGTTGAGGTCAGGTGAAGGGTTTTACAGCTTGGTATCGCAAGAAGGTTCAGGGACTCTAGTCGCAGTGGTCTTACGGGACAATAGAGGGAGAGGCAGTCCCTTAGGTACACTGGCCCCAGGCCATTCAAGGCCTTAAAGGTCAAAACCAGCACTTTGAAGGTGATCCAGTGCTCTTCTGGAAGCCAATGCAGTTCTCGCAGAACGGGCGTAATGTGGCAGCAAGATGGTTAGCCTGCCGCCATTAACGAAGCCATTCCAAATTTTGTAAATTTTTACAAATTAATTTTGAAATATTTGCGGAAATTTTCGGAAGTCCATCAGATTCGAAGCGCTAGCGCCCCCTACATCCGCAATGGGTTTTGAACCATTTTGATCTTGATCAACCAGGCCTACATTTAACCGGTATTGTTACCACTTCATGTACTCATAATGTGCAACACTGCAATAGTACTATTTTTGAAAATTGTGGTGGAAATGTTAAGTAAGCAAAACATTTCAGTTTCTATCATAACAAAAGTTGACGGTCAAAGCACTACACACAGAAATAGACATATGTGGGTACGTTTAACGGATCTCTCAAGCATATGCTGATCTCTCCAGTACCATGAGATAAAAAACCCCTAGGGATCCTATGACAGCAGTATTAAGAGACCACATTAACACAGCCAGGAAGTACAAGCCGATAATCAGATGACAGGGAAAATGGCAGGGAGGATAAATCCAGTTCTACAGGGAGCCTTTGTTCGGAAGAGCAGACACCACTGTGTTGTGATGCGATTTTACAAGCTTCACTGACACTGGCATTGAGTAGAGCCAGCCAATGTAATAGCTACTTACTGAGTATAGGCAGGCATTTTCTTTATATCAATGCTCCCGCCTTTGTAAATCCTGAACGAAACCTATGTAACCATACCCAAAACAAATGTTTATATCTGTAGGATATTTATTTATTATTTATTTATTATTTGGACTTGTACGCAGCCACTCCCCGTGGGCTCGGAGCGGCTTACAATCAGGTAAAACACACAGAGGTAAAAGCATACATATTAAACTAGCTTAAAAAGGATTTCTGGCCTAGCAGTCAAAAGCTAGCCAGAAAAGGTGAGTCTTGCAGGCCTTGCGGAAGGAGAGACGGACCTGCATGGCCCGCACATCGCTAGGAAGAGTGTTCCATATTGACGGCGCCACTACAGAAAAGGCTCTGCGCCGGGTCGATGTAAGACGGATTGCTTTACGGTTGGTACTTCAAAGAGGTTCTGTTGTTCGGAATGGAGTGCTCTCTGGGGTTGGTAGGGGAAAAGACGGTCCCTCAGATACAGAGGCCTCAGACCATGCAAGGCCTTGAAGGTTAACACCATCACCTTGAAGGTGAGCCGGTGCTCGACCGGAAGCCAATGAAGCTGCTGGAGGATAGATGTTATGTGACACCTCACTGGAGTCCCTGTGAGAAGTCGTGCAGTGGCATTCTGGACTAGCTTAAGTTTCCGGATCACTGACAAGGGCAGGGCATTACAGTAGTCCAGTCTCGAGATGACCGTGGCTTGGATCACCGTGGCCAGGTCATCTCTGGATAGGTAGGGGCCAGACGCCTAGCTTGCCGCAGATGGAAAAAGGCGGTTTTGCTGACGCTGGAGACCTGGGCCTCCATCGACAGCAACGGGTCAAAAACGACCCCAAGGCTCTTTACTGAGGATGTCGGGCATAATCCCTCGCCATCCAAGCTAGGCAGTTGGGCCTCCCTGCCCACCGGACGGCCCAGCCACAGTACCTCCGTCTTTGCTGGATTCACCCTCGATCTGCTGGCACGGAGCCAACCAGTAACGGCTTCAAGGCACTGTTGGAAGCAAGAGGGTACGGAGTCCATCCGGCCTTCCATTTTCAAAACGAGCTGTGTGTCGTCAGCGTACAGATAACCTTCCAGCCCAAAGCTTCGAACCAGACCAGCAAGTGGTCGCATATAGATGTTAAATAATAAAGGGGAAAGAATGGCACCTTGAGGGACCCCACAAGTAAGGGGAGCCCTCTCAGAAACCAAACCACCCCTTTCCACTCGCTGTCCCCAGTTGTGGAGAAAGGACAACAGCCATTTCAGGGCTGTCCCCCTGACTCCAGCAACGGCAAGGCGGTGGGCCAAAAGATTGTAATCGACCGTATCAAAAGCTGCTGTGAGGTCCAATAACACAAGCAGCGCTGACCTGTCCTTGTCCAGTTGGCATCAAAACTGATCTGAAATGGCGACCAACGCAGTCTCCGTCTCATGAAATTTCAAAACAGAATCTCTTGACTCAGGCCTTGAAAACATAGGTACTCCATGTTGGGATGCCATTCCCATCAGCCACAGACTGCGCTGTCAGTTGTTTCAAACAATTGGGCTTTTAATATAATACCTGAGAGGTCATAGCTTCCTCACCTATATTCTCCGTTGAATGCTTCTTTTCTTTTCAGAGAGTTCAACCCAATTGATGTTACGGAGCATTATTATGGCCCAATTTCCTTCATTTCCTTCCTATATAAAACCCCTGATTAAATCCTGGTAAGTGTACAAGTGCTTAGACATTTGTTCCGATCATCTCGGAGAAAGATGTGCTTCTTGGTTTGGAATCGACACTCTAGATAAAATGTAAGAACATATACTTCACAATCCTTCATAGAACTAAGTTCCCAAAGGGAATAAATAGAGCGGCTTCCTAACAATAGTGAAATTCAGCATAGAACCAAACCGATAAATGCACTTAACTGAGTAATGGACTGAAACTACAGTACAACTCCATTGTGTATGGACTTGATATCCATAGTTTCCTTTACCGACAGTGCAAAAATATTCCCTCTTGTTTGTGAACCTGTGTGGATCAGACAGTGCTATTCGATGATATGCTGTCTCTCCAGGATGGGGGTTGGCGGCACGGTTTTGCAGTGGCTCCGGTCCTTCTTGGAGGGGCGGACCGAGATGGTGGAGATGGGGGACTCTTCTGTTCCCAGGGTCTAAAAAGGCTTTAAAGGTTGGACAAAAGCAAGCTTTGACCCTGGGAATAGAGTTAAAGTCTTCCCACATGCAGGAAAGCCTTGGATCTCTATGAGAAAGAGTGCAGGACTCAAAATGTGGTGAACCAAAACAGGTTTATTGGTATGCAATCAGAAAAACTGATGGTTGAAAGCTTAGTTGGTTGCAAAAGTCCTTTAAAAAAAGGGAGTCTATCACTATGCCTGAATGTGCAACGTGACGGTACCTCTGTTAGATCCAAGGAGTCCTGTTGTCCTCTGGCTTGAAGGCACACGAAGTCCTGATCAGGCCCCAAGAGCCCAGCCTCTGGCGAGAAAGGATTCTCCTATATGCTGAAGATTTGGTTGAAGACGTAGGTAGACAGTAGGTGAAATGAGATTGCCTTTTCCCAGCAACCTAACTTCCAGCCTTGCTTGTCCTTGTGTCCTTTGGAAAAGAGAGAGTGGAAGGGACGTCCCACCCCTTAAGTAGACTCCGGGGAAGGGTGGAGTTGAGGGCAGGTCCAGGCCCGGAATACCCATAAGGCCACCTGAGGCCATGGCTTCAGGCGGCACGTTTGGGGGGGGGGGCAGCGGATCCGTACCCCCAATTTTTTTTCTTAAAAAATCCCCCCAAAAATCACCAAAAAAATCACCAAAAAAAAGCCGCCCCCTCCCTTTGCTCTGTTTTAGGAGGGAGGGAGGGAGGGAGGGAGGGAGGGAGGATCGGCTCCGCTCCTTACTCCGCCCCTCCCTGCCTCCTCACCGGATTGAAGGAAGCAGGGCGGGGTGAGGAGGAGAAAGAGGTGCCCTTCTGCCGCGCGTCCTGCGCGCCGCCAACCCCTTTTCGGCGAGGCTGGCACGACTCCTCTCTGCCTCCTCCCTGGTGTAGTGTCGCCAGGCAGGGAGGAGGAGGAGGCGAAGCTGCGCCGCCGCCCCTCCTCCCTTGCGTGGCATGGCGACGCAAGGGAGGAGGGGCGGCGGCGCGGCTTCTCTCCGCCTCCCTGGCGTGGCGTGGCTTCGCCTCCTCCTCCCTGCCTGGCGACGCCACGCCACGCCAGGGAGGAGGCAGAGAGAAGTCGCGCTGCCGGCCCTCCTCCCTTGCGTCGTCACGCCACGCAAGGGAGGAGGGGCGGCGGTGGGACTCCTCTCTGCCTCCTCCCTGGCGTGGCGTGGCGCCGCCAGGCAGGGAGGAGGAGGCGAAGCCACGCCACGCCAGGGAGGAGGCAGAGAGGAGTCACGCCAGCTCTGCCGAAAAGGGATGGGCGGTGCGCAGGACGCGCAGTGGGAGGGCGCCTCTTTCTCCTCCTCACCCCGCCCTCCTTCCTTCAATCCGGTGAGTAGGGGCGGAGCCGGGGGGCGGGGAAGGGCAGAGGCAGACCCTTTGGCCTAGGGCGGCAAAAGGGCCTGATCCGGGCCTGGGCAGGTCACCAGGTAGGAGCCAGGATGCAGCCCCTCCCCTGTGGTGAGCACATGGCCAGACAAAGGGCTACAGAACAAAGAGCCATGCACGTGAATGGCAAACCAAATACAGGTATAAACAGCCCCCTAGGGGGCGTCACAGGGACTCCTGTTCGACTCCCTGGCCAGTATCCTATGGGGTCCCCCAGGGTTCAATTCTGTCCCCAACCCTGTTTAACATGGGAGAGGTCACCCGGAGTTTTGGAGTTTGATGTCACGTTGAACCTTGCAAATGCAGTGACCCTAGTGGCAACAGAAAACTAAAAGGGAGAAATGTGTTTTCTTTCTTCTTCTTTGCATCTAAATTCAGATCAGCTTGACAGCTAAACATGCAATTAGCTGAGGCACACAGAGCTTAATTCATGCAACCTTTCTTCAAGAACAGAAAGAGCTTTTCTCCTGGTTATACAAACCAAGTGCCACCAATTTGTCATTCATCGTGTCACGCTTGAAGGTATCGCTTAAAGCTTGCTTACTCATCCTTTACTCATCCTGCCTTATCTCATTGCCTTTAATCAGCAGCTGCTGCTCTTACTGAGTACAAATGTCATCAGTTGCGACACGCGGGCGAGGAGAGAGCTGGGCTGTGTATAAACGTTGTAGGCAAGTGCACAGGGGGTGAGATACAGTTGTCTTCACTCCCGTCCCTCACAGAGAATGATGGGAAGGGAAGAACAGACAAGATAGCTGGTCTATATAGGACAAGAAGCCCTGTGGTATATCTTCAACCTCTAATTTCTTCCATGAGTCATTAACCTTCCAGGTGGTCTGTTTCCAGAAAAATCTTCAGAAATGCCTCCTAGAAATTGAGCCAGCAGAGCTTCCAGAAAGTTCTATTCTGAGGGAAGTTGTGCCTTCCCTTCTTTGAAAAAGGGAAGTTGGTGGAAGTAGGGATCTCTGGGGAACATGTGGAAGGAGACGGTCCCTCAAGTACACTGGCCCCAGACCATATATGGCCTTAAAGGTCAACACCAACACTTTGAAGATGATCCGGTGCTCGATTGGCAACCAGTATAGCCGCTGCAGAGTTGGAGTGATGTCAGTCAGGAGTCTCGCTGCAGCGTTCTGCACTAGTTTGAGCCTCTGGATCACCTACAAAGGAAGACCAATGTACAGGGCTTTACAGTAGTCTAGCCTTGAGATGACCATCTCCTGGATTACCATGGCTAGGTCGTTACCGGTAAGATAGGGTGCCAGCCACCTAGCCTGTCGCAGATGGAAAAAGGCAGATCTGCTGGCAGCAGAGACCTGAGTCTCCATTGTCAGCAGTGGGTCCAACTGGACCCCCAGGCTCTTTACTAGAGATGAAGGGCGTAACGCCTCGCTGTCCAGAGTAGGCAGCCAGAGCCCACATCCCCCCGGACGACCCAGCCAGAGGATCTCCGTTTTCGATGGATTCACTCTCAACCGGCTGGCTCGTAGCCAACCAGTCACGGCTTCAAGCCATAGTTGGAAACAATCGGGTACAGAGTCCGTCCGTCCGTCCATCCTCAGCAACTTCCCTCATTCCGAGGGAAGTTGTGCCTTCCCTTCTTTTATAAAGAGTTGGTGGAAGTAGGGACATAATGAATATTTAGAACTTTCTGGTTTTTGAATTCTCAAAATACCCTGTTCAAAAAACGAAAAGATGCCACAAGAGGTATTTTCCTTCACAAAAAGGAAGTTATGCAAAAAAAAAATCTGTTTTGTTTGTTCAAAATGTTATTGTTTTACATGAATAGCACATTTTTTGCACAGATGAAATTTTGGGGAAAAGTTGACACATGTAAAAGAGCATCCATAATTTCACCCAAAAATAGATTTTTTTAAAAATTGCATTATTGAATGGACACAATATAAGCACAAATTTGCAGCTTTGGAGGAAGGAATATCTCCAGACTGAGCTGTTACTTCAGGAGGGAATTTCTCATTGGTCTTGAAGCTAGTTGCTTCATTTGCGGGAAAATTATCTATTGCTGAAGAAGACGGGATTGGATCCTACGGTCCCTTCCAATTACTGCCCAGTTTCGCACTTATCATTCCTGGGCAAGGTGGTTGAGAGGGCAGCAATGGAGCAGCGGCAGTCCTTCCTAGATGACGCAACTTGGCTAGACCCCTTCCAGTCCGGCTTCCGTTCTGAGCATGGGATGGAGACGGTGCTGGTCTCCATCTCGGATGAGCTGCGTTGCCAGCTGGATCAAGGCGGATCGGGGCTGCTTGTGTTATTGGACCTCACAGCAGCGTTTGATACAGTCGATTATGATCTATTGACCCACCGCCTTGCCGGGGCTGGGGTAAGGGGGACAGTTCTTAAATGGGTGACCTCCTTCCTCCAGAACCAGCTGCAGCGAGTGAGGAGGGGCGAAGTTGTCTCCGGGGGTTCCCCGCTTCATTGCGGGGTCCCTCAGGGGGCAATTATCTCCCCTCCGTTATTTAACATCTATATGCAACCACTTGCCCAGCTGGTACGTAGCTTTGGGCTTGGGTGCCATCAGTACGCTGATGACACCCAGCTCATTCTGGGGATGGAGAGCCGACCCGAATCCGTACCCGATAATTTCCATTGCTGCCTTGAGGCCGTTACTGGATGGCTGCGAGCCAGTAGGTTGAGGGTGAATCCAGCAAAGATGGCTTGGTCGTACAGGCAGTGGGGATGTTCAGCTTCCGACCCTGGACGGTGTGACACTATGTCCGTCGTCATCCGTTAAGAGCCTTGGGGTGACTTTGGACCCTCCTCTGTCAATGGAGGCTCATGTCTCCACTGTCAGCAGAGTGGTGTTCTTCCATCTTCGCCAGGCAAGGAAGTTGGCCCCCTACTTGTCCCGGCATGACCTGGTCACAGTGGTCCAAGCTACGTTCATCTCGATGCTAGACTACTGTAACGCTCTTTACATTGGCCTTCCTTTGTCGGTGATCCAGAAACTCAAGCTGGTGCAGAACGCTGCAGCCCAACTCCTTGCTGGGGTCTCGGTAAGCTGTCACATCATGCCGATTCTGCGCGAACTGCCCTGGCTACCTCTAGAATGCCAAATTGCCTTCAAAGTGTTAGTCCTGACTTTTAAGGCCTTACATGGTCTGGGGCCAGTGTACCTGCGGGACCGCCTCATCCCGTATTATCCCACCAGATCTCTACGCTCTGAAGAGCAAAACCTCCTGGTCGTTCCCAGTCCTAAGACATATCGCCTGACTGCAACCTGTCACCGGGCTTTTTCGATCGTTGCTCCAGTACTTTGGAACGCGTTGCCTGCCGACGCCCGCGCTATTCAGAGCCTCCTTCCATTCTGGAAAGCCTCCAAGACTTTGTTATTCCAGCAGGCTTTCGGAGTCGGATGAATTGCAGCCTTCCTTTGTGTATCGCCATATTGCACTATTTTTTTTACTGCCACGGCGTTCTTTTAATGTGCGGCTTTTTGTGATATTTTAATCTGTTGTTTTAATTGTGGTTTTTAACTTTTTAGCTGTGTTTGGCTGTTTCTTATTATCATGTTGTAAGCCGCCCCGAGCCATTGGGAGGGGCGGCAAACAAATACGAATAAATAAATAAATAAATCTATTTCTCTCTCTCCAATCCTCCCAGCTTTAAAATATAACCAGGGAATATCTCCTTATTCTTCTTATTAAAACACTCTATAGCCGTGTCTTTCAACCTGGGTGTCATTAAATGCAATGAAAGGGGAAATGAACCTGTTACACATGAAAGGGCTTTGTTGACGTGTGGGATTTCTGATCTCTTTTCCAAATACTTTTAATGATCAAGCCTTTGCAGTTGAGAAATCTTCTTGACCGTGATCTGCTGGCACAACTTGACTGGTTTCTTCATATTGCCTTCTTCCTACCCTACCCTTCAAAGCAAGGGCGTTTCAGAGGGGTTGCCCAAGACCCTCAGAAAACATGGTCTTGGGAACTCCTTGGGCAGAGGAGTTTGAAGATCTCTCCACCTGTTCTCTTCCTTTTTGGTGGCAAATCCTCCCACCAAAAGCTCTCCTCCTGCTGTGATCGCTTGGTCTCTCGGCTGGCCTCCCAGCCAAGGGGAGGGCAGTTTCTGAGAGTCCAAGAGGGGGAGGGAAGAGCAAGTGTGCTCTCCTCTAAATCCCTCTCAATTCCTCCCAAATCCCTCTAGTACAGGGGTGCCCACACTTTTTCAGCATGCGAGCTACTTATAATAAATCTAAGACACAAAGATCTACTGAGAGAGAAGCAGGGCGGAGCTGGGGCGGGGCCGGGTGCAGCTTGGCTCCGCCCCCTCCATCCCCTCTGTCCCCTGGCTGGAGCTCTACCACAGCTTCTCCAGGGCAGAGGGGGGTATGCCAAGCCAGTGATGGCTAGCTATGCCACCACTGGCTTGGCATACCCCCCTCTGCTCTGGAGAAGCTGTGGTACAGCTAAAGCCAGTGGGGAGGGGGCGAGGCCTGCCGCCACTTGGCTCCGCCCCCTCCACCCCCTGACTGCAGCTCTACCACAACTTCTCCAGGGCAGAGGGGGGTATGCCAAGTCAGTGATGGCATAGCTAGCCACCACTGGCTTGGTAATACCCCCCTCTACCCTTCTCAAGGTTGCAGAAGCTGTGGTAGAGCTAAAGCCGGTGAGGAGGGGGCGGGACCTGGTGCAGCTTGGCTCCGCCCCTCTAGAAGTGCCGCATCAGCTGGGATCGACTCCAGATGGCCTCAGGATCGACCAGTCGATCGCGATCGACGTCCTGAGCACCCCTGCTCTAGTATTTTCTCTTGTCATGGGAGTTCTGTGTGGGAAATTTAGTCCAATTCTATCGTTGGTGGGGTTCAGAATGCTCTTTCATTGTAAGCCAACTATAAATCCCAGCAACTACAGCTCTCAAATGGCAAAATCAATCCCCCCCCCAACATTACCAGTATTCAAATTTGGGCATATTTATTTATTTATTTTCCAATATTTCTATCCCACCCTTCTCTACCCCCGAGAAGGGTGGGATAGAAAAGCAAGCAGAGCGAGGCTGGGAAGAAGGGAGCCGGAGGGGAGAAGAAAAAGTGTTCGGCAGGAGGGGGAAGAAAGGGCATTGGAGGTTCCAATTTCCCACGGCACACCTGAGGATCGCTCACGGCACACTAGTGTGCCCCGGCACACTGGTTGGGAAACACTGGTCTAATGCACTCCACTGAACTCTTTTTTTTTTACATATATAGAAATGGAGAAAAGACACTACCTGATGAAAATACAGTATCTTACTGTGTGTGATTCATTGTGTACCACGCCAAATCAGCCCTGAAATAGGTAGCGCATAGAGATGCCCTTAGTGCTGTTCCCTAAGCACCGTTGCTTGCTCTGATAAATTCTTTGACCCTGTTTGGCATTTATAATCAGAAAGCTATAAAACTATGACTATAAATTAGCTACTTTAAATATATAGCTTCCAAACTCTTGATATGATCCGATCCAAAGAAACACTGTGATTCTAAAATATTATTCTAATATCTTTGGAAAAAGGTGCTGGTCTGACAAAGAAGATTGCCACTCACACATGACAACTTAGCTGGGTGCAACTTTTATCACAAGACGATTCTGCCCCAGATAAGAGTAACCGACCAGGTACGACATGATGGGATTGTCACCACGCAACCAGGCTTTAATAGGTCACCTGAGCGCACACTCTAAGACGAGCCACTGGTTTTCTGAAGTCCTTATCTTTAATCACAGCAGTCACTGGTGTAATTGGGAATACACTCATTACTTCAAGGGTTTCAAACTGCAGGTCGCTTGACTGACATCAGTGCTTTTTTTAAAAAGGGGGAATTAACGGGAATCAATCTAAATTAGCATATTCAGGCTCTGCAGGCTGGCCATTAACGGATTCATTAATTAGAATAAAGTAGAGCACTACCCACTGTTAGAAAGCAGGCTTTGTCATAAGTGAAGGTAATTAAAAGGATAAGTAAGAAACTACCCAAAGTAATGTGGAGATACTACCCTCGAGCACTCTTTGGTTGGGGCAGTTTGGAGCAAGGACAAGCTGGTACTTCAAAGGTAAGGCACCACCACACACACCTTGAATGTTCAACATCCTTCCGTTTTGACATTCTTCATTCTTATATGTGAGCATGAATTTTTTTAAAAAAGAATCCTAACAAAAGCCAATTGGACTGGCAGTGAATACTGTTTCATGCGCCGGGACATGCTCTTCCATCATTAGCTGAAAAAGAGGACAAGTTTGGAGACCAAGATCAGCCGAGGTGAGATACACATCCTCGTTCTTCAAAGGGAGGAACCGTCATGGTACAAGAGCTTCTACTACGTATAGGTTTTGTGGAGACAAAGTCCCATACTGTGATGATTCTTAATAGTCCAGGGTTTTCCAAACCAAGAGCCCGGCCTCATCTGGGGCCCAATTTCTAATTAATCCAATGGGATTAATTCCCCTGGCATGGGCACCCAAAATTGAGATGCAGAGCACTCAGGGGGCTCCCTCTTAGTTTTGCTTGGGAGCAGGGCCGTAGCCAGGATTTTGATTCCGGGGGGGCTGAGTTTGATTCAGGGGGGGTCTGAGGCTGGGTGGAAGAGGGTCTACCCTAGCAAACCTTTTGTATTGTTATCCCAATAACCCCATGAATGTGGGATATAATGAGCATGGTGATCAGATCATGATATGAATAAACATAACAGTTTAAATAATGTACCAGTAAGGCCTTCTCGCTGACCACCTTGAGAATTTCGGGGGGGGCAAAGCCCCCTTAGCCCCTCCCCCCCCGGCTACATGCCTGCTTGGGAGGCACAAAGGCATTATTCCATTCTGCCCAATATCTCTTAAAACTAGCGAGCCTTCAAAAATGTGATGATATGATTGGATTTTCAGGTGCAAAGAAAAAGTCAGATATTAGACTAGATTTTTATTTATTTATTTATTATATCGACTTGTTGGTCGCCCCTTCCATATGGCTCGGGGCGACTCACAGAAGTTGGAACACAGTAAACATGATAAAAACACAGTAAGCACAATAAAATACACTAAAAGACAATAAAATCACTTTAAAAACTAACATCATAACTAAGCGCTGAATAGTAACGGCCATACGCTACATATTGCGTAGTGCAGTGGAAACCCTCAATTTAATCTTGACCAAATGCCCATGTAAACAGGAAGGTTTTACGAGCCTTGCGAAAGGCCAACAGATTGGGCAGTGCCCGGAGAGTGGGAGGGAGAGCATTCCATAAGGCCGGAGCAATGGCGCTAAAGGCTCTCCTCCGCGTTGAGGTCAATCGGAGGGTTGTGTGGCTTGGAACCGTAAGCAGGTTCAAAGACTCGGATCTCAGTGGTCTTATAGGACCATATGGGAAGAGGCGGTCCCTTAGGTACACTGGCCCCAGACCATTCAAGACCTTGAAGGTCAGAACCAGCACTTTGAAAGTGATCCGGTGCTCTATTGGCAGCCAGTGCAGTTCGCGCAGAAGAGCCGTGATGTGGCAGCGAGATGGTAGGCCTGCCACCAGACGAGCTGCAGCGTTCTGCACCAGCTTAAGCCTCCGGATCACTGACAGCGTAAAGAGCCAACGTAAAGAGAATTACAGTAGTCCAGTCTTGAGATGACCGTGGCTTGGACCACTGTGGCTAGGTCGTGACGGGACAGGTAGGGTGCCAGCTTCCTCGCCTGCCGGGGGTGGTGAAAAGCTACTCCCCTGACGGTGGAGATATGCTTCTCCATCTATAGGTGGGAGTCAAGGGTGACTCCCAGACTTTTGACCGATGGCGATGGGCGAAGTATCACACTGTCCAGGGTTGGAAGCTGGAGCCCACCCGTGCCCGTACGGCCCAGCCACAGGATCTCCATCTTGTCCGGATTCACCTTCAACCTACTGGCTCGCAGCCATCCAGTGACGGCCTCAAGGCAACGATGGAAATTATCGGGCACGGAGTCGGGCTGGCCTTCCATCCCCAGAATGAGCTGGGTGTCATCATTTTAGCAGGTCATAGCTAAAATAATTATTTTGACCTCGCTTGAGGTTGAATCTACAGAGGTGATAGGCAACTGTTCCGGCTTAAGGTTCCCATGAGAAGATGTTGATATTTTAATCTAAAACGCCTACCACAATGTCCTAAAAATGCATGTGGGCCATTATACCGCATTTTCAGCAATCTCTACATGAGTTGAAGACCACAGAAAAGGGCTTTTCCCAAGAGCAACTGAGCCAATAGTCAAAATCCACATTGGCAAAACAACCCAGATGCCTGGAAGGCGCAGGGCGAAACGGTCGTCATAACATTCATTTGACATTTGTGAGCAAAGAATGTGTAATTGTCTCAATAAAAATTAAAGTGTCAGGAAAGTGACTCTGAAAGGCAAAACACCTTTCCCATCTCTGGCGCATGATCTGGATAAACCAGGGATGGGAAAGGTGTGGCCTTCTAGAGTTACTTATAAATCGAGATATTTCCATACACCTTGGTGAATAATTCAGTGAAATAATTATTTCTCAGGAGAGAGCCTTATCTTTAGATAATTGTGTATTTTGCTCTGACAGCCCTTGTGGTTGAAGGATACATTATATATACTGTTTCGTCCACTATCTACATTGCAATATAATGCAGTTTCACAACACAGGTTAACTTCATTGATCTGAATTATATGGCAGTATATACTCATATAACTGAGTTCAATTCCGTTAATCTGCACTCTGAAAATGCATTAACATGGCCAAGAAGGGGAAAGGTATCTGCCTGCATTGAGACCCCTCCAGTACAAATTATCTACAACAGAAACAGGTAAAAAAGGTAAAGGTTTTCCCCGACATTAAGTCCAGTCATGTCTGACTCTGGGGGTTGGTGCTCATCTCCATTTCCAAGCCGAAGAGCCGGCATTTCCCTAGACACATCCAAGGTCATGTGGCTGGCATGACTGCATGGAGCGCCATTACCGTCCTGCCAGAGTGGTACCTATTGATCTACTCACATTTGCATGTTTTTGAAATGCTAGATTGGCAGAAGCTGGGGTTAACAGCGGGAGCTCACCCCGCTCCCCGGATTCGAACCTGTGACCTTTCAGTCAGTAAGTCCAGCAGCTCAACAGTTTAACCACTGCGCTACCAGGAGCTCCACAACAGAAATAACATCTGATAAACAATGGAGTTTTTTTTTAAAAAAAAACCAGTGTATTTTGAACATTTTGGTCAGCCAGTAGACTTATTGCTCTTTTGTGAATGTTGGATTTTGTTCAATTTTGCTGCACAGCCAACACGGCTATCCCTGAATATGTTTCCTGAATTTGAACTTTTCAAGAAAGTGTATTTCCCACGACAGCTGGCCCATTGCAAAAATAGCCTCTTAATTTGATGTGGCTTGCTCCCCCCCCCCCCCCCCAATGACTTGCAGATGGGCGCTGTCGTGACTGATAGGCCTTATATGGCAGTTCTACTACACATGCTTCTGCTTTCATGAAATCATTGGCACGAGAGAGTGTTTAAAAATAAAAGTGAATGGAAATCAGATTGGCTTTTACATTTTTTTTTCTCCTATGTACTCGAGCCAAGAAAAGGAAAATGGATGCAAGACCTGAGCCTGCCGATTTGTTTTATTGCGGTAACACACTCTCCTACTGTTAGCCTGAATCAAGCCCTGGCTGTGAGCTATTACAATGCCACTCTCATCTCTCCTGGTGGACGGCTGGCTATTCAACCGCTTCTTCCACGACCAGGGCCCAGGTCCTGGCTGATAAGCCATCGGGCCACCTGTTCCCTTGACAAGGAGACAAAAGCGGTGTGCCTACTGTGACATATTTTATTTTATTTTATTTTATTTTATTTTATTTTATTTTATTTTATTTTATTTTATTTTATTTTTTATTTATTTATTTATTTATTTATTTATTTATTTATTTATTTATTTATTTATTTATTGGGCTTCTATGCCGCCACTCCCGGGAGGCTCAGGGCGGCTCACAAGCAGAATACAAAACAACATATTAAAAACAGATTAAAACACGACAAAGTACAACAACAGTCTAAGACTAACAGAATTAAAAGCCTGATGTGCAGAATACAAAGCGCAACAAGTGTGGGAAGTTGCAAACATGCCGGGCTATGCAAAGACAGAGTCTATAGGCCAAAGGCCTGTTGGAATAAATGGGTCTTGCAAGCCCGCCTGAAAGGTAGGAGATCTTGGATGGCTCGCGTTTCAGCTGGGAGGGCATTCCACAACGTGGGCGCAATCACAGAGAACGCCCTCCTACGGGTTGCCGTTAGTTTCGCTGACTTCGCAGATGGGATGTCGAGCAGGTTGGTACCTTCCGACCGCAGTGATCTCGTAGGGCAGTATGGGGAGAGACGGTCCCTCAGATACGCTGGCCCCAGGCTGTGCCAGGCCTTAAAGGTGAGTACCAACACTTTGAAGGTTGTCCGGTGCTCGATTGGAAGCCAGTGCAGATCCTGCAAGGTAGGTGTTATGTGACAACCAGCTAGCGTACCAGACAGGAGTCGGGCGGCAGTGTTCTGCACCAGCTTGAGCTTCCGGGTCACCGACAGAGGAAGGCCAACATAGAGTGCGTTACAGTAGTCCAGTCTCGAGATGACCATGGCTTGGATCACCATGGCCAGGTCGTTCTGGGATAGATAGGCGGCCAGCCGCCTTGCCTGTCTGAGATGGAAAAAAGCAGAGAGCTGAATTTTGAGAGTTGGTTGTTCCCAAAATGTCACCTACTTCACATAGTTTGGATCACTTTGGCAACAGGCTCCCGGGGCTGAAAATGCTGTTGCTTAGTGCCAGATCAGTGAATGAGAAATCATTTTTGAGACACTACATTACACTAACCACCTTATCATAAAGGCCAACTGAAGCATCCCACTTCAACTGGCATCGAGTGAGGAAAGAGGGAGCAGCAGAGCAAATCTGTCACCCTGTGCTCAGCTCCCTCTCGTGATGCTTTCCCTATCACTGGCTGCCATTTATTTTCCGGTCCCAATTCAAGGTGCAGGTTATTACCTACAACAGGCCTGTCCAACAGGCACCCCGTGGGCCGCACACGGCCCGCCAGCCCCTAGGACCCGGCCCCCCAACCCTCAAGCAACAAAAAAAATCCAAAAAAAATCCAAAAACAATTCAAAAAAAGTGCGCAGGCGCGCAGAGTGCGCATGCGCCCGGAGTGACGCTGTAGGAGGGAGGGCGGAGCAAAGGGGGTCTCCCCTTTGCTCCTCCCTCCCTTTTACAGCATCACACCGGGCAACAGAAATGGCAAAATCGCCGTTCACCGGGCAAGAGGGTTCTTCTTGCCCGGTTTGACGCTGTAGAAGGGAGGGAGGCGCAAAGGGGAGCCCCTCTTTGCTCTGCCCTCCCTCCTACAGCGTCACTCCAGGCGGCAGAAGCGGCGAAACCGCCCCCTGCGATCGGCCCCGCCCCCCGCCCCGCCCTCACTGCGGCCTGCCAGGTGCTCAGTCACCAGAATTCCGGCCCTTGGGCCCGTAGATGTTGGACAGCACTGCCCTAAGGAATTTATTTTGCTAGGAGAGTGGGAGATCTCCACTGGAGATAAGGAGGAGGAGTCATCTGACGTGGAGAGGGGGCTAAACAAGGGAAGTGTGTGTGTGTGTGGGATTGGAAATTGGAAGAGGCGAGGATGGAAACTAGGGAGGGAGTCTCAAAATAGAAACTGTAAAGTATCCTTGGGCTTCACAGCAGTCTGGTCAACTGGATGAGATCCATTTCAGCTAGATCCTCCATGGTTAGTCGGGTTGCGTTTTTCCATCTTCGCCAAGCTCGGAAGCTGGCCCCCTACCTGTCCCTCCACGACCTGGCCTCGGTGATCCAGGCGATGGTCATCTCAAGGTTAGACTGTAATGCTCTGTACATTGGCCTACCTCTGTCGGTGAACTTAAGCTCGTGCAGAACACTGCAGCCCGGGTACTCACAGGCATGCCTGTGGGTCATCACATCACACCCACTCTGCAGGAACTGCACTGGTTGCCTGTTGAATTCCGGATCACCTACAAAATGTTAGTCTTGACTTTCAAGGCCTTGTATGGTCTGGGGCCAGTATACCTGAAGGACCGCCTCACCCCATATTGTCCCATGAGATCACTGAGATCTGAAGTCCAGGATCTTCTCCTCATTCCGAGTGACAAGATTTACCGTCTTACTTCAACGAAAAGAAGGGCATTCTCCATTATTGCCCCCATAATTTGGAACTCCTTACCATCGGAGATCAGGTCACTCCGTGACCTCTTAGCATTCCGGAAAGCCTCTAAGACCTGGCTGTTCCAGCAGGCTTTTGTAAACTAAGTTGACATAACCATTTCTGCCAATCTTGCATCATATGCTGGTATCTGATGTTTAATTGTCAATGTTTTATTGTTTTTATGTTCATTGTTTTATGCTAATGTACTATTTGCTGTATGTTGTTTGTATTTGTGAGCCGCTCCGAGCCACTCCAAGAGTGGCGGCCAAGAAATTGAATAAATAAATAAATAAATAAATAAATATATATAGAGATGGGCTTTACCATTCCCTACCAGATATGGTGCCATATGTGAATAGCTAGCCATATGTGCAGAAATGGCTGTATCTTACGCAGAAAATGCTATTTTCTATATAAAAATATCACATGCAATTTTCTTTTGCTGAATGACTCCCAAATTCTGAATGGACCTTAGCCCGACAACAATAACATACTTTACTTTCTTACAGCAGGAAGAAAATTGCTACACATACGGTATTTATTGCGTCTCTCAAAAATGAAACCAGCAAATGATTGAATATCTGATTTTAAGGAGTCTTGTTTCACTTTCAAAATGCAGTTTGCACATGTTCACTTGAGCTCAGTATTAGAAAGTATTCTGATCATGTAACACAGTTCTTACTAGGGTTGGTTTAGAACCCAAAAATCGCGGTTCTAAAAACCAATTGGGGGGGGGGATTTTTTTTATGCTTAACGTAATGACTTACAAAAAAATTTCAAAAAAATCTTATTTGATATGTTATTACTTACAAAATTTTGTAATAATTTCTAAATTGTCCAAAGCAGGGAAACAGGACTGACACTGTTTTAAGCACAGGCAAATCAAGGGGCAACATTTCCCTTCTTCTCTGGAGTGCAATTCACTGGGACCTATTATTATTATTATTATTATAAAATGCCTGGGCCTGCTTGGAGGGAAATATAATGAATTATTATTATTATTATTATTATTATAAAATGCCTGGGCCTGCTTGGAGGGAAATATAATGAATTAATATTATTATTATAATAAAATGCCTGGGTTTCCTTGGAAGGAAATATAATGAATTAATATATTATTATTAATATTATTAGTATTATAAAAGGGTGTCCTTGTAGGGAAATTAATGAATTAATATATTAATATTAATATTATTATTATTATTATTATTATAAAAGGCCTGGGTGTCCTTGCAGGGAAATATAATGAATTAATATATTATTATTAATATTATTATTATAAAAGGCCTGGGTGTCCTTGCAGGGAAATATAATGAATTAATATATTATTATTAATATTATTATAAAATAGTTGCCCACCTCTGGTCAAGGCCTGCTTCTCTAGTGCTCTTCTCACTCCAGCTTTTCCCCCTCAATTTTCCAAACACCTCTAGGAATCTCCGTTTGTCCTCTATGATTTTTCTTGATTCTGAACTTTTCCTTCTCCTCTCCGTGCTCTTTTCACTCCCTGGTCCCTTCCCCCCACAACCAGTACCCGGGGAAAATCCTGCCTGCCTCCATCAACACAGAGGTGGCACTTGGATGTCCATTTCAGTAGCTACTGATTCCCTTGGTATCCATGAATCTGTCTAATCCTGCCTTGAAGCTGTCCAGGCTGACAGCTGTCACAACCTCCTCTGGAAGTGAGTTCCATAACCCAATGACCCTCTGGGTGAAGAAATATTTCCCTTTATTAGTCCTGACTTTCCTACCTTGGAGCTTTAGGGAGTGCCCCTAGTCCTAGTATTGTGTGACAGAGAAAATATTTTTCTTTGTTCACCTTTTCTATCCCATGCATGATTTTATACACTTCGATCAAGTCACCTCTTAAACGCCGTCTTTCAAGGCTGAAAAGACCAAGGCGTTGCAACCTGATTTCATAAGGGAGCTGCTCCATCCCTTGGATCATATTTGTTGCCCTTCTTTGTACCTTTTCCAGTTCCGTTATATCCTTCTTGAGGTGCGGAGACCAGAATTGTACACAGTACTCCAGATGTGGCCTCACCATAGATTTGTAGAGAGGCAATACAACATTTGCCGACCTATTTTCGATTCCCTTCCTGATCATGCCTAGCATAGAATTTGCTTTTTCACTGCTGCAGCGCATTGGGTTGACATCTTCATTGAGCTGTCCACCAAAACCCCAAGATCCCTTTCCTGGTTTGTCTCAGAAAGCTTTGATCCCATCAGTTGATAAGTGTATTT
This sequence comes from Anolis apletophallus, assembly GCA_030556195.1. NCBI lineage: Eukaryota > Metazoa > Chordata > Lepidosauria > Squamata > Anolidae > Anolis > Anolis apletophallus. The sequence continues at coordinate 1,931,233 of JARBWK010000009.1, forward strand.
GGGGTTCTTTTCCCGATGTGCATGACTTTACACTTGTTTAGGTTAAAATGCATTTGCCACTTTGTTGCCCATTCACTCAATTTCGAGAGATCTTTCTGGAGCTCTTTACAGTCAGTTTCATTTTTAACTACCCTGAACAGTTTAGTGTCATCTGCAAACTTTGCTACCTCACAATTTACATCTACATCCAGATCGTTTATGAATAAATTAAAAAGTAACGGTCCTAAAACTGAACCTTGGGGTACGCCACTTCTCACCTCTTTCCACCCAGAGAAGTGTCCATTTATTACCACCCTTTGTTTCCTACAGTTTAGCCAGGTTCCAATCCAGGACAAGACCTGTCCCCTGATTCCATGGCTGAAGAGCTTATTTAGGAGCCTTTGGTGAGGGACTTTGTCAAAAGCCTTTTGAAAGTCAAGGTAAACAATATCGACTGGGTCCCCTTTATCTATGTGTTTATTTACACCCTCAAAGAATTCTATCAAGTTAGTAAGACATGATTTGCCTTTGCAGAAACCATGTTGATTTTCCTTCAGCAATGCCTGTTCTTCTATGTGCTTAGTAATTTTTTCTTTAATAATGGTTTCCATCACTTTGCCTGGAACTGAGGTTAGACTAACTGGCCTATAATTTCCTGGATCACCCCTGGATCCTTTCTTGAAGATCGGAGTTACATTTGCCTCCCTCCAGTCCTCGGGTACAGTGCCTGATCTTAGAGAAAGGTTATATATTTTGGCTAGAATTTCAGCAATTTCACACTTGAGTTCCTTAAGAACTCTGGGGTGGATGCCATCTGGCCCTGGTGATTTGTTGACATTTAGTTTAGTAAGGCATGTGAGAACATCTTCCTTGTTTATCTCTATCTGGTTTAATTCATTTAATTCCCTCCCTGAAAAAACTGACTCAGCTGCAGGCATATGTTGTCTGTCCTCCAGTGTGAAAACGGAGGCAAAGAAGTCATTTAGCCGCTCAGCAATCCCCTTGTCTTCACTTATCGTCCCTTTCTTACCATTTTTCGTCAAGTGGCCCAACTGCTTTTCTAGTTGGGTTCCTGCTTCTGATGTACTTAAAGAAGTTTTTGCTATTTTTTTAATGTTCTTAGCTATATGTGCCTCAAAATCTCTCTTGGCTTTCCTGACGGTTGCTTTGCATTTAGTTTGCCAGAGCTTGTGTTCCTTTCTGTTCTCCTCAGTAGGAAGAGCCTTCCATTTCTTAAATGAGTTTTTCTTCTTTCCAATCACATCTTTTACTTCATTTGTAAGCCATACTGATGTCCTCTTGGACTTTCCCGGCCTCTTTCTTATTTTAGGAATGCATTTTAGTTCGGCTTGTTTTATAGTATTTTTAAACAGTTTCCAAGCATTTTGGAGGGATTTGATTTTTTTTTACTGTTCCTTTTAGTTTGTTCTTTACTATTTTTCTCATTTTGGTGAAATTCCCTTTGTGAAAATTTAAGGTCTCTGTGTTAGTTTTCACTGACAGTTTGCTATCCAAACTTAAGTTGAAGGTTATTGTGTTGTGGTCACTGGTACCTATGGGCTCAGTTACAAGGACATCTTGAACGAGATCTTGTTCATTAGTTAGCACCAAGTCCAGGATCCCCTTTCCCTGGTTGGTTCCATGACCATCTGCTCAAGGGAATAATCAGCTAGCATGTCGAGGAACCTTGTCTCTCTTTCATGCGTAGAACAAGAATTTAGCCAATCTATTCGGGGATAGTTGAAGTCCCCCATTATGACTAATTTATTGCTTTTTGAGGCCTGTTTAATTTCATTTTCCAGATAGCAGTCTGCCTCTGGAGTTTGGTTGGGAGGGCGATAGCAGATCCCTAATGCTAGATTAGTTTTTGTCCTGGGACTTTTATCCACAATGTTTCTGTAAGTGAGTTTGAATTTTCTTGAAATTCTAATTCATGAGATTCTAGCTCTTCATTTATGTACAAGGCCACACCGCCACCGTTTTTCCCTCTCCTGTCTTTCCTGTACAGTTTATAACCTGGAATTTTTGTGTCCCAATTGTTTTCCTCTGTCCACCAGGTTTCTGTTATGCCAATAATATCAATATTTTTTTCTTTTGCCAAACATTCCAACTCCCCTATTTTTGTTCGAAGGCTTCTAGCGTTTGCGTACAGACATTTATATTTATTGCTCTGGTGCCCTTTCAACTTTGGCTGTTTATGAGAATTTGTAGAAGGCCTACCATGTCCTACCTCTTGACTACTTTCTATCTTTTCTGTTGAATCAGCCATTTGTGCGTAAATTTCATCCTCCATACTTGGCGTTTCACCCTCTCGAACCGGAAGCTGCCCAGCTCCTGTCGACTTTCCCCTAGGAATCAGTTTAAAAGCTGCTCTGAAGCCTTTTTAATATTAGTCGCCAGCAGTCTGGTTCCATTTTCGTTCAAGTGTAACCCGTCCCTTTTGTACAGGTCTGGCTTTCCTGAAAATGTTCCCCAGTTCCTAACAAATCTAAATCCTTCCTCTCGACACCACTGCCTCATCCACGCATTGAAGCTCCTGAGCTCTGCCTGTCTGGCTGTCCCTGCGCGTGGAACAGGTAGCATTTCCGAGAATGCTACCTTTGAGGTCCTGGACCTTAATCTTCTACCTAGCAACCTGAATTTGGCTTCCAGGACCATCCGCTTAGCCTTCCCAATGTCATTGGTACCAACGTGTACCACGACCACTGGCTCCACCCCAGCACTATCCACCAGCCTATCTAGATGCCTCGTGATGTCCGTTAAATTAGGCTCCGACCATGCAAAGGCCCTGATCTGACTGTGAGTAATTTCTGGAAAGCTATTTTGGAGGGGATAATTTTCCTGTTAGAGGGGCATCCAAAATAATTACAATAATAAAGAACTTTTGTGCCCACGAAGTGCGGAAATCAAAGTCCACTTCCGGGGAAAGTGCGGTAAAGCTTAAAATTAGCATTTTGAACGGATCTAATACGAATTATTTTAATTTCTTCATCCGAAAACCCAACCTTAGTTCTTACATCTGTATCAATATAAGGTTCATGAGGGCCACAACTGGATTTTCTTGAAAATGCACATCTCACAGAAGGTAATAGCTTGGTCTCTTGGTCTCTTTGCTATGCTGTGACTAATAACACAGTTATGCCTGTTTGAACATTGACACATTTTAAGGCAAACATGTTTATCTAGGCAATCTAGGGACTCAGAATTATCTGCTTGGCTTTCTTTACTTTCAAAAAAGTAGCAAACTTCTGAGAGTCACCTTGATCACCCTCCAAGGAGACATGGTTATGTGCAAGCAAGCTGAGGGATGCTATCTCCACATATTTGCAGATTTAAAGGCGCTGACAAGGAAAGCAGATAACCCAAATCTCTCCTCCCTTTGTGCAGAATGTAAGAACTAGAGACGAGCGACTGTTGGCTTTAATTACTAGACTAAAACATCACAAGATGTATTTTCAGAAAGCTTCTGCATGTAATTTTAAGCAACAAGAAACTATTATGTAAAACACACACACAGAGTATAGCTAGTTCTATGCTGTTCCTCTTTTGTGAAGGTTACAGTCATGGACGGCCATTGTAGCTGGGTGTGATCTGCTACTCTGCTGGGATTCACAAAGTCAAGTTGTTTACAGTTCTCAGGTGGTTTTGTAGTACCAGGTCAAACCATGTTAGAGCTTTGTTTATATAGCTCTTGCCATGCTGAAAGAGATTTCACCACCGTGCCCTGGGCGTGCAATAAGACCCGCCGTTGCAGCAAGTGTAGTTAGTGGTTCAGGCAGCCAGCCAGGAATCGGCACCGCCTCGGGTTTGGTGACATTTTGTGAGTGCCCAGGTCGCCTGCCGTAGCTCTAAGGCTGTCTTGTCTTTAGAGATGGAGCTTCCGAAGCATATTGTATGTTTCGGGAATTGTATTGTCTAAAAGTGTTCCGTTCTAATTATTACATGTTTAACAATAAAATTATTGGGAGGGGGGCAATGAGGAACGGAGAATCGAGGCAAGTTGGAAGAAAAAAGAAAGCCAGAGCCTTACTAGTATTCATCATCATCATCATCATCATCATCATCAGTTTCTCACTTGTCAATGGCCCTCCATTGAAATGCTCCAGGTGATTTACATAAAACAATTGCATTAAAAATACACAATACCAAGTAGATTAAAAGCTTTGCTAAAAGCCAGGTCTTGCGTCCCTGAGCAAAGGGTCGCAGGTCACGCATGGCCCTCAAGTGGGGAGGCAAGGAGTCCCACAAGACAGGGGCAGAGGTGGAGAAGGCCCTGCGTCTTGTGCTCTCGAGGCGTGCTTCCCTGGGGCCTGGAACATACAGTGAGTTTAGTTGGAAGAGTCGTGGCGACCACTGGCGGCGAAGAGGGGAGAGGCGGTCTCTGAGGTGTGCCGGCCCTTGACCATAAAGCGCCTTAAAGGTCAGAACCAACAACTCAAACAGGGCCCGGAATTCCCTTGGAAGCCAGTGGAAGTGCTACAGAGTTGGAGTTACGTGGCATCTCAAAGGTGTTTTTGCAAGTAGCCTGGCAGCCACATTCTGAATAATGCGGATCCTCTGAGTAGTCGACAGGGTAAGGCCAACATACAAGGCATTGCAATAATCCAGTCTAGATGTGACCGTCGCATGGATGATTGTAGCCAAGGCTTCCTCTGAAAGGTAAGGTGCCAGCTGTCTCGCCTGCCGGAGATGGAGAAAGGCCTGCTTACTCACATGAGCGATCTGGGCCTCCATACTCAACTGTGAATCCAGGACGACACCCAAGCTCTTAACAGTGGAAGATGGATGAAGGGGGGCACCATCGAAGTTGGGCAGGGAGGGCGCCACTCCAGGCGGGCGGCCAGGCTACAAAATCTCAGTCTTAGTAGGATTCACCTTCAACCTACTGGCACGCAGCCTTAAGACATAAGGTGAAATTGTCCGGCATTGAGGTGACTCCAGGCTCCAGCCGTAAAAGCAGCTGGGTGTCATCTGCGTATTGGTGGCACTCCAGACCAATGCTCCCCACGAGGCTGGCAGGAGGTCTCACGTAGACGTTGAAGAGGAGGGGAGAGAGAATTGCTCAGTTTTATATACTGTGATCCATGCACTAAAGCAGAACTTGAGCATTTTCTTTCACATAGAAGTTTGATATGAAATTTGGGACAAAGTTGCCAGAAGACTATTTTAGCACTTTAAAAACTTTTTTTTACAAAGGCTGTTAATCTGTTGTTACTGGTAACCCTGTTAGATGTAGCACGGTCCTTCCAAGCTCAGCATCTATTATGAAGGTCTCACTTCTCATTCTACCTACAGGCTGGACTCACCAAGTGGAGCTGTCAATCTTAAAGGAGGAACTGACAGGACATCAGATTTGCCATAGGGATCTCGGGAGTTACATTTCAAAAAAGTAACTTTTCTCCAACAGGAATAGTCACGGAGACCACAATCCCCTGTCTGAAGCTATTCCCATCTGCAACCGATTTAAAGACAGCGAACCATAAGGAGTGAAAGTAAGGATCTTGGATTTGTGCAAGTTGTGGCATGCCCTCCCCTTGGAGACCCATAATCATTCATAATATCATTTAGGGCCCAATACAGAGGATGAGGAATACATGGTTTTATATTGTTTCAAATGCAGCTTTTAAATGTGTGTGTATTGCATGTGCAAAGGTGATACACGTCCCGCCAGGAAGCCAATGAAGCACGAACACAAATGTTTGGATGAAAATTGGCCACAACTCATTTATTGAAAACAGGAACAAGGGTTGGTGGCCATGCATGGGTCCTAGATCAGGGGTTGGACAGCCCACAGTTGTCCGAAGACGTTTGCGTGCCTGGGTGCCGCCGGCCCAACACCGGTCAACAGAGAATCGGCACCCCAGGGGGCCAGGGCGCTATCCCCCCCTTACAACCAAGGGTGATAAGCCAACCAGGTCCAGGTCCCATGCCACACGCCAAACACTGAGTTGCGATATAAAACATAATAACAACAGAACATCAACATAGTGCAAACGATGATTATACAGCATTACAAAGTGCAAACCAAACAACTAACGAATACAAGTAGGGAGGGTGGGAGGCAAAACAGGATCTGGCCCCACGTGGCAGCAGGGAAGCCCAGGCAGTCTTAAGTAGGCTGCCTGGGTGGAAATGAGGGCCAGCTGGCAGTTGTAACCAAGTGCCTCTCTCATTTCTGGAAATTACTAAACCAATCTGAGCATTATGGGGCAACGATAGCGTGAGCAGGACAGGATCCTGGAGCAAATGTCCAGGTGACTTCTCCACAACAAACTAAATCACTGAGTATTGGGTTGACATGCAAACAAATATAGTCACAAGACTTCCGATATAAAAATATCTATTTCATAATCCTATGGTACACAGCAATGGGGTACATACAAATGTATCATTCCATATATCGAACATGTCACATAGCAGGTATTAAGCAGGAGGCGCAACATCCACAATCAGTAAATAACTGTAAATCATAATAGTCCATATAGGCGCAACTCCCCAAAGAAATATAAGACAGTCCGAAAAATAAAGGGATAGACTCCCAAATGCCGTGAAGTCCAAACAGCAGATGATACAAGGACTAGGAGGCTGTCATACGCTCCAAATGATAAGTTCAAAAGTTGGCCGACGGGCTGGTGATGCCAAACTTTTCGGGGCCACTCCCCCGTTTCGCCCCCGGGTGGGGCTTTCTCAAGGCCATGAATGGTATTTCCGTGGTCCAAATATCTAAAGAAAAGTATTACATATACATAATATACAATAATGTAGTCTATAAACAAAACCCAGAGCAATATATAATATTAAGGTTTACATACCAATCCGCGAAGCGTTCAGGCATAACCTTACCGCAGCGGGAGAGTATTATAAAGTAATTCAGGTGTACCATTAGGCAATCAGTGATTGAACACTAATTACCTCGTTTAACCCATTCGGAATCTCTGGATTTAATTGGATTATCCAGAGTCTTTCCAGTTTGCAAAGGGCCTTAAAGAGGTCAGTATGTAAATGCGGTTCTATTTTATCAAGTACTCTAATGCGCAATGAGTCTGGATGGTGTTTATGATGAAGACAATGCGTGTATAGTGGTATATCAGTATTCCCCGTATTTATCCTACTTCTATGCTCAATAAAGCGTTGGCGTAACGGTCTAGTGGTCATCCCGACGTAGACTGATGGGCAGGCACAACTGATTGCATACGTGACGTATGAACTGGCGCAGGTGGCAAAACACCGCACTTCAAAGATTTTTCTGGGTAGCCTCTTTGAAGGAATTCCCTCTTCATAGTCCTAGCCTCCCTCTCGAAATCATAAGTAAAAGAGGAGTTGCGTTTAAGTCTAGAAAATTGAGTGTAAGGTAAATTAGATTTTAAAGGGTGTGAGTGGAAACTCTTGTAATGTAAATATGAGTTCCTTTTCACGGTTTTCCTATAGTTTCTGGTTTTCAGAAGGCCTCTGTCTGCGAAAATAGTAAGATCAAGAAAGTTCACATTATCCTGACTCGCATTATCCTGAATTACACTGAATGCGAGTCAGGATAATGTGAACTTTCTTGATCTTACTATTTTTGAACTTATCATTTGGAGCGTATGACAGCCTCCTAGTCCTTGTATCATCTGCTGTTTGGACTTCACGGCATTTGGGAGTCTATCTCTTTATTTTTCGGACTGTCTTATATTTCTTTGGGGAGTTGCGCCTATATGGACTATTATGATTTACAGTTATTTACTGATTGTGGATGTTGCGCTCCTGCTTAATACCTGCTATGTGACATGTTCGATATATGGAATGATACATTTGTGTGTACCTCATTGCTGTGTACCATAGGATTATGAAATAGATATTTTTATATCAGAAGTCTTGTGACTATATTTGTTCTCCACAACAAAGCCATTCCCAGCCATTGTTGGGCACAACACATCCATGCGCCCTGATCACATCACAGTGCTGCAACCTACCTGGTACAATGATCCCAGAAATTCTGTGGAAGTATACCAATGGCATTGGGGGGACGGGATTATCTTTATCTCACCCATTGCTATAAAGAAAAAAAAAGTTTGCTTCACAGCATTGCAAACTGACTATAAAATACATTTTTATTTAAACTGAGATGGAAAAGTAGCGAAGATGGAAAAGGAGTGACGGAGACGATACAGCTTTCACTAGAAGTGTGGCCATGAGACCTTGTGATGCCAAAGAATTGCATTTGTGTGACACCAGCAGAGGTGCAATAATGAGGGTCCCACAATGGTAAGTGGCTACGATCCCTGGTCATGTTCATTGCACAAGAGAGCAACATCGTGCAATAAATCGGACTAGGCGCACTGCTTACCTACATGCACTGTGTAAAATTATCCTTTTAGTTCTAATTTATTTCTTTACTGGAGGTTAAAACACAGTAATGAGTTAGTGCACAGGTGATATAATATTCAGATTTTACCTCTGCCTTAAACACAGAAAGTGGTTTTAACTAAAGTCTTCAGTCTCAACCAAACAGAATATGACTTAACTACGGAGAGTGACTATGGTGTAGTGGTGTGCATGTTGAACTACCACTTCATCACACTAGAGAAAAAAGTCCACTTAAAATCTGGTTTCTGCCTCCTGTTAAGAGCTCCTCCCTAAACTGCAAATCCCGGAATTCTGAAGGATGCAGAAACCATATTTTAAGTGGATGACTATGAGAAAGGGGTAAGGGCACAGCTATGCTGACTACCTAATGTGTCAGGGCTGCAGGTAAACTCTGTGGCTGTCAAACCAGGACAGTCCAAAGTCAGGAGATACTCCAAATTGTGGATCAGAATTCAGACTATCCCCCAACTTTATATTCCCATGTAAACAGTTGGTTCAGTTCCAAGGTGGTGCGCACGAGATCGGAGCCCACAACAGGAGGTGGACCGGCCGCCACTGAGGATAGCACAAAGAGACTGCCCGGAGGAACTACCATGGAGCTGGACCTGATCCAGAGACTGGATAAAATAGGCGAGCCATGCTCTACTCGCCTATCTTCGCTGGATAGATCAGGACTGGGCCTGGACTGTGTGCCGCCGCTGGGGTGTCCACTGCTGGGCAGCGAGCTGGATTCGATCAGCCTCTGTGCCACTGCTATGGGGCTGAATGTCCCGGATGTCTTGTCCTCCTCCGCCCGGGACGCCCCCCCCCCCCCCAAGGCGTTGCCGGGGGAGGAACGAATGGAGGAGGGTCGGTCAAAGATGGCGACCGACCTTGAGGATGCTGAGCCAGGCCGGATGTCTTCGCCCATGAAGGACTGGAGACCCGGAAATGGTATGCACTGGAAGTCCCCGCCCTTGGAGGACCTGGGTCAACGGAAATCGCGCGGCTGCCTGAGGAAGCGGAAGCGGCGCCGGAGGCTGAAGAACCGTCAACACTTCACTTCTGCCCCCACAGCGGAACACCGGAGCGGGCCAACATCATGCCAGGACTGCAGAGCCCTGGATGTCATCGAGTCCTCTTCTGCCCACCGAAGGGGAGGAGGCCCAGAGCGCCCAAGTCCAAAACTGGAAGGCTGTTCCACTCCAGGACCTTCTGGAGTGCGAGCTTTAGGCGGCGGGAGCTCTTTTGGACGTGCTCCAAACTTGGGAGGGTCGAGGCCCTAGTGGATTCCCCCACTGGACTACTGTATAGTGGGAGAGCGATCCCTCGCCCCACTAGCAAACAGTCATGGGATGTCTTTCTAGGATCTCCCAAGCTACCCCCCTTTGACTGTAAAACTGTGCCTCTACAAGATCACCCTGGCACCACATGGATCTGCTGGGCCAGGAGTTGCCCACACTCTCTCTCCCTATCCTTCATTCCCCCTCTTTCTCCCTCCCTGTTGGTGTTATTTCTACTTTGATGTTGTTTGTTTTATGTCAAGCTTGTAAACCGCTCCGAGCCCTCGGGGAGTGGTGGTATAAAAGTTTGAACAAATAAATAAATAAATAAGATAGAACTGGCACCAAAGAATTTTGCTGCCTCGCCAAACTGGAAATCTTAGGATCCCATGGCATTGAGCAATAGCAGTTAAAGTGGACTCAGGCTGGATGTACATGCACTCCAGGATGTGAATCCCTACTCAGCCAGGCAAACTCACCGGGTGACCATGGACAAGTCACATTCTCTCATCCTAAGAGGAAGCCCATGGCATATTCTGAACCAATGTTGCCTAGTACATTCTATTCCCATCCCATCGCGGGTGAGAGGTGACTTGAAATCTCATAAGAAGAAATGGGATGCTATCAAGATTACAGCCAAATCATGTTTGTAAAGCTCTGTGAGGTCTTGAAAGCAACATAAAAATGTATAGTATTCGCAGTTCATTGGCCAATACTACTGGAAGCAATATTTAAAACGATAAGGGTTTCCATGAGATAAATACAGATTTAAATGCAATGGGAGACTATTTCCAACATGGAATACGCTTGGAGGGGTTTAGGGGAAATCGCAACCAGTTCTTTTCAGCATGTGTGTATGCACACACGCATAATCGGTGTAAAGGAAACTCATAAGAGCACTTTGCTCCCTTTGATTAGAAAGCTTACAAAGGCTTGGCATTTGCACAACTGACCCCAGCCTCCAAAGCAAAACGCATGCGGTCTGTTCGCAATGAAAATTGCATTCAACAGCAAATGGTTTCTAAGGAAACCAAGCCGAGGACGCAGCAGCGCATGAGCCAGCTGTGCTGTCTTCTGCTGCAGGGGTTTCGGCTGTCACATGGAATTCAGTTTCCATGCTCTGTGTCTGCCGAAAGGATTATTAACACATTGTTAATTCCTAGCCACAGTTTTTTTTGCTTTAGAACACAAACACATTCCGTACATTAGGGATTGCTAAAGTATTTGCCTTTTTGTAAAATTTCAGAGGAAGCATGCATTTCTCAGCCATTACCCTAATGTAAACACTGCGCTCTTATTGCTGCTGCGATGACTCGACTTGTTGTGATTCTCCTCCCCTTCCTCCTTGTTATGCAATCAAAGGGAAAAATAATAGCTGAGATTCTAAATCGAGAGCCCTATTCCCGGCAGGTAAATATATTATTATTTAACATCTATATGCGTCCCCTGGCCCAGTTGGTGCGCAGCTTTGGGCTGGAGTGTCACCAGTAGGCAGATGACACCCAGCTGGTGCTGAGGATGGAGGGCCGGCCAGACTCCGTACCCGATTCTTTCCATCTATGCCTTGAAGCCGTGACTGGATGGCTACGATCCAGCCGATTGAAGGTGAATCCCTCGAAGACGGAGATCTTGTGGCTGGGCCATCCGGGGGAAGGTGCCAGTTGCCTACACTGGATGGCGAGGCTTTATGCCCGTCATCGCTAGTAAAGAGCTTGGGAGTCCAATTGGGACTCAGGTCTCCACGGCCTGCAAAGTCGCATTTTTCCATCTGCGCCAGGCTAGGCAGCTGTCACCCTACCTCTCCGTGAACGACCTGGCCACGGTGATCCAGGCGACGGTCATCTCGAGACTGGATTACTGTAACGCCATTTACATCGACCTACCCTTGGGGATGATCCGGAAGCTCAAGTTAGTGCAGAATGCCGCGGCACGCCTTCTCGCCGGGGCACCGGCGAGATGCCATATTACACCAATATTGCGGCAACTGCACTGGCTGCCCATCGAGCACCGGATCTCCTTCAAGGTATTGGTGTTAACCTTTAAGGCCTTGTATGGTCTTGGGCCAGTGCATTTGAGGGACCGCCTTTCCCCATATTGCCCCCAGAGATCCCTACGCTCCAGTGTACAAAATCTCCTCAACGTCCCTCCATCCGGCAATTTCACCTATCCTCAACAAGGCAAGGGCCTTCTCGGTGGTGGCACCATCTCTATGGAATGCCCTACCTGAGGAAGTCATAGGTATCAGGGAACTGCCTTCTTTTCGCCGAGCCTGGAAGACGGCTCTTTTTCACCTGGCTTTCCAGTTGAGTAACTGTGTAGTTTAGCTTTGTTTTAGAATTATTTCAGCGCTAGTAATGTCTTAGATTAACCCATTGCTTATCTGCTTCTTCACCACTGTTCTATAATGTCAGTTCTACGCTTGTTTTTTACCTGTTGTAAACCGCTCCGAGCTTCTAGAGGGAGCGGTCTAGAAGTCCAAAAAATAAATAAATAAATTAATTAATATATCATGTCTCACCTTGCGACCCCCTCAATCCCACCGTCCAGTGTGTCCACAAGGGGCCAATTTCTGTGTCGATGGAGAACGGATGCAGCAGCAAAGAAATGCTTGGTATTTCCGTTACTCTGAGGCATGGCCATAATCGCCCGAGGAATCCCAACCTGCTTCATGTTGCTGTTGGGAAGATAAATTATTATTCTATATGCCAATATTTCTCAACTTCCACCCAATCGGATGTCGTAGGCATCAGTCATGACATCTAATGATGAGGAATACAGGTGTTGTAGTCCCGCATCTGGAGGACCAACCACAGAGACTGGCATGGCAGCCTTGAGCTTGACAATGTGCTCTAGAAAATGCTTTGGAAAATTCTGTTGTTTTTGTTTACTTATGCAAGGCTCACTGGATCTGGTTGTCCCAAATCATACACACGTATTAGTTTTTGGGAACATGTTGGACTGCACTTTTCCCCCCGTAGAACTGAATTATCTTTATTCTGTTTATGTGATTCTGCCATTAATACCTTTTTATTATTATTATTATTATTAATGAAGTAATTTCTAAGAATACGTCTCTTTATCTAACTTTTTTTTCCATGTCAGGAGCAACTTGAGGAACTGCGTGTCGCTTCTGGCGTGAGGCAATTGGCCACCTGCAAGGATGTTGCCCACAGGAGCGGCTGAATCAACAGGCAAGATACACATATGTGTCTAGCACCAATCCCCGAGGGGTGCTCTTGAGGCGCCCTGCTTACACTTGAAAATTACCTAGGGCTGGCCCTGGTTGAAAGAGTTGAATATAGCTATCATGGGTTTTTCCTCACGGGTGAGAAGATAGCAACTGATAGATGGCATATGCTCTAATAATAATAATAATAATAATAATAATAAATCTTTATTGTGGGGACTCGGGGCGGCTCACATGAGGCCAGGCCCAACAATACAATACAGTAAATGAAATCAAATAAAATCACAATAAATTATTATAAACGACAACAGAATAAATTACATAAAACTTAAACCATAAAAATGCAACAAACAATATAAAATTACAATAACATCATTCATAGATATACACAGAACAGTGAGCGGGCCGCATGTACTGAATACTTGTGCGGGAGGAACTCTGCCGGAATGGGGTCAAAACGAACCTTTGTACACTAAAGACGGATCTTGGGGGTTAACAGCAATATGAGATTATATGGTTAATCTCCAAAAGACTCGGATGGGCGGACTGGTGGTCTCGGTGTGAACATTGAAATCCCCAGGACCAAAAGTCTGGGGAACCTCAAGGCCCACTCCGACACCGCCTCCAGCATTAAAGGTTAATTATTCATATGGAAATGTATTGGTATAGACATTGGAGTTGTGCAATTCAGCCAAAAGACATGCTGTTTTGGGTTCCGTTTTCAGGTAACCCCTCATTTTGTTTATTGGGAAGTTACTCGAATCGGGGTGTTGCTGTTTGCTCTCCAACCGGAGAAATCACAAGACAACACCATGTTGTGGTTTAACTATGAGCAACTTCTATCAATCTCTGTGTGATTATCGAATCCAATGTACAATTCACATGAACATGAGTTTGAACTTGAATTTGCTATTAATCAGATGAGGTGGCCCTGCAGGACCACGTCGTCCTCCGGTTATTTGAATCGGGGTGTTGCTGTTTTCATTTGGCAAAGATCAGCCCATTGGCTACAATGGGAAACTTTGAAGATCCAATCCTCAGTCACTTTACGGCATATCTGCATGGAACTTACCTCAGTTTTAGATCCTATTTACAACTGCTGGCCTGCCAAGTTTCGGAACAATTCACCAATCTACCTTTTTTTATAGAATTCTTTAAAAACTTTACCATAACATTTTTTAAAATAAGACAAATGGCAAGAGAGGGTTTTTGGAATTGTAGTGACTGGCTGTGTCCATTCTCAGCCAATCAGAGCATGGACACAACAAGGCCTTTTATTGGCTGAGAAACATACACAGAGAGAAAATTCCAACTTCCATCATGCTCCGAGAGGAACTCAATACTCGCCCCATGCAAGTGCCACTGAGAAAGCAAGTTCCCCAGCAGGGCCCTCTACGGAGAAGGAGGAGCCTAGTGAACTTTCCCAGAAGAAATGGACATGGCTGCCACTGCCAAGGAGGGAGAAAAGGTGCTGCAGGTAACCCCATCTTCTCCAGGAGCCCCCGCTGCAGACCCCTGCCTCAGGGATATAGCATAGTTCATTCCATCCTCTCCAGCAGTGTTTCCCAACCGCTGTGACGTGGCACAGTAGTGTGCCGTGAAGGACCTCCTGCTGTGCCGCGAGAAAAGCTCTCTGCCCCCCTTCTTTCCCCCTCCTCCTGATGAACTCCTGCTGCTTGGGGGGGGGGGAGGAGGAAAGGCCGGGCAGCAGCAAAGAAAAAGAAGGGGCCGAGGCGCCGCCTCCTTCGGCCGTTTCCCCAGCCAGCCTCCAATCCACCATGACTCTTGCCATGACTCTCGCCCCTCGCTAGCTGAAGCCGCGCGGAGGAGGAGCCCCGCCCACTGAAGTCCGTCCACTGCTCATGCTCCTCCTTCGCGCGGCTTCTCGCTCGCACTGCCCTCCCAAGGCTGGATAAGCTGTGGGGGAGCTGAAGCCAGGGAGAGGGGGCAGGGCATGGCTCCGCCCCCTACCCCAGCTTCCACTCTCCCACAGCTTCTCCAGCCTTGAGGGGACAGTGCCAAGCCAGCATTTTGCTGGCTCTGCCACCGCTGGCTTGGCACTGCCCCCTCAAGGCTGGAGAAGCTGTGGGAGAGCGGAAGCTGGGGAGGGGGCGGGGCATGGCATGGCCTGGCTCCTCCCCCAACTCTGGCACTCCCAGCAGCTGCTCCCAGCAGGCCACCGTCCCCCAGCCGTTCTTTACTGTGTTAGAGTGTCATTTTGTGTCATTTTGGTTGGTGGTGTGCCCCAGGATTTTTTAATGTTAAAAGTGTGCTGTGGCTCAAAAAAGGTTGGGAAACACTGCTCTCCAGTAACCCAAAAATCCTGCTCTCTTGATCCATTTTGGCCAGCTTTCCAGTTCCCAACCCCCATTCTGTTTTGGGGGGAATATACAAAACAAACCACCAAATTTTAGAAAGCGCTTTCTTTCAAACTGATCCAGGCCCAAGCCTGGATCTCGAAATACATGCATGCATCTAATTTTGCCTCATGTACTGCAAATGTTTTGGAAAGCAGCTCTTTTAATACAATCCATTTCTGAACATTGTCCCAAGTACGTAAGTTGTATCTGCATTGCCACTTAACACCAGCATTTCAAGTTGCATTTTGACTGGAGAAGGCCCTTGCAAAACGCGAGCACGTTTCAATTTTGAAGGACAGCTGGATTTTGATTGGTTGTTGCAACGCTGCGAAGGTGGATCCAGCACAAGGTTTTCTTGGCAAGATTTGTTCAGAGGAAGTTTGCCATTTAAAAAGCCAAAATTAGGGAAGTTTACGTAAAATAAATATTTTTCCCCATGCCTCGCTGATCTTAACTCCCTTTCTCCCAGGTGATCAACACCTGCAATAGAGAATACTAGTACTGATGCGCAAATGATGGGGCGTGAGCTTCCTTTGCATAACCAATTAAATGCGCTTTCCAGGCTATGCCTAGTCAAGAGATTGCTATTGAGACCAGGGTGAAATGGGATTTGTAGAAGCACGAATGCTTAAAAGTGAGTGTACAAGCACACTCCAAAATGTTCAAAGGCTTTTCTGAGAGAGATAAAAACCTAATTATGTCCAGAGACAGTCTCCTTTCTCAGGAATCAGCCCTTTCCTAGCCACCCACGAATGCCCCAAGGCTGGTACTGGCCGCGGCCTTCACCTGCGCTTCCAAGAGCTGGTGGAAAACGTATTAAAAGAGCGTCCATGCCAGCAATCCTGCTGAGAAGCTTTAGGAAATTTCTTGTCACATATAGTCAGCAGTCGGGGGTTGTAGAGACCATAAAAGCAAAATCTGGAAGTCAGATGGAGATTGGCAACCAAGCAGACAGTTTGTCTAGGGCAGGGGGGGCTCACTAGGCATGAGAAAAAAAGTTATGAAAATGAAATGATTCGTAAGAAATTCGTAAGAAATGCTACTTTTGAGTATTTCCGCACCTGGAACGCCAACCAGGAAGTGGACTTTCTTTATAGAACTCGGGGCCAGGATTTTCTTAAGTGTCGTTATTAGGTCGTAGGGGGGCACCCTCCTTCTCTCTCACCACCCTCCCGCCTCCCTTGCCAATAAGTATTATGGCAAGGCAAGCCCTAAACTCGCTCCTTCTTTTGGCTGGAAGCCCGAAAAATGTAAACAGAGAGGATTACTCAGAAGTAAATCTGCAAAGGAGGGCACTTTGGATGAAGGGCCCTCCTTTGTGGATTTACTTTGAGTAAACCTCTCTGTTTACATTTTTTCCAGGCTTCCCTGCCTCTCCTGCCCTGCCAGGATCTAAAGCATTAAAGAGTATTGGGGTGAGAAACCAACCTAATGTATCATAGAATGAATGCTACTGTAAGTGGCTAAGTGCCTAATATTATAAGTAATCCAACTGGTCATATACCTACATTCCATGCACATGCAATAATACAGCAGTAATAACAATGGGTATAAGAAGAGGTAAAATTCAAACCGAAGTATTCTGACTGTGGTCCCTCCTCAAGCGGTGCAAACTGCAAAGGCTCTTCTCTATGAGCCCGGAAAAGCCAAAAGTTAGCGTTTGCTGCCTGGGTGCACACACATATATTCTTTGGGGGATTTGCTGCAGAATCCTGGGCTCATAGAGAAGATTCTGCAGCAACCCCCCAAAGAATATGTATGTGTGTGCACCCAGGCAGCAAATGCTGTGCCCGGGGTTTTGCCTTTTCCCGGGCTCAGAGAGAAGAGCCTTTTGCAGTTTGCACCGCTTGAGGAGGGACCAGAGTCAGAATACTTGGGTTTGAATTTTACCTCTTCTTATACCCATTGTTATTACTGCTGTATTATTGCATGTGCATGGAATGTAGGTATGACCAGTTGGATTACTTATAATATTAGGCACTTACAGTAGCATTCATTCTATTATACATTAGGTTGGTTTCTCACCCCAATACTCTTTGATGCTTTAGATCCTGGCAGGGCAGGAGGAGTGGACGAGCCCTCCCTGCCCCTTCTGCCTGCCAGGATCTAAAGCCTTGAAGAGGCTTCATGAGGGGCCAACTTCAGCCCTCCAGGTGTTTTGGACTTCAACTCCCACCATTCCTCACAGCCTCAGGCCTCTTCCTTTTCCTCTCAGCCTGGGCAAACTTGGGCCCTCGCTCCCTCAGGATCGGGGTGAGAGAGAGGCAGCGAGGAGCGAGGGGGGGGGCTCCTCCTTTTTTTTTGCTGCTTCCAAGAATAGAATACCCACTCCCTCCCTCCCTCCTTCCTTCCCTCCTTCCTATTTGGAGAGTCCCATCTAGAATTCAGTGTGATTTATTCAAGTTTTGGCCTACAACTCCCAGAAATTTTTTTGTAAGTCTTTCTTTTACTAATAAAAAAAATCCCCCCCCCCCCCATTTGATTTTAGAATCGCAATTTTTGGGTTTGAAACCATGCCTAATAGCTATCATGGGTTTTTTTCCCTACGGGTGAGAAGATAGCAACTGATAGATGGCATATGCTCTAATAATAATAATAATAATAATAATAAATCTTTATTGTGGGGACTCGGGGCGGCTCACATGAGGCCAGGCCCAACAATACAATACAGTAAATGAAATCAAATAAAATCACAATAAATTATTATAAACGACAACAGAATAAATTACATAAAACTTAAACCATAAAAATGCAACAAACAATATAAAATTACAATAACATCATTCATAGATATACACAGAACAGTGAGCGGGCCGCATGTACTGAATACTTGTGCGGGAGGAACTCTGCCGGAATGGGGTCAAAACGAACCTTTGTACACTAAAGACGGATCTTGGGGGGTTAACAGCAATATGAGATTATATGGTTAATCTCCAAAAGACTCGGATGGGCGGACTCGGGTGGTCTCGGTGTGAACATTGAAATCCCCCAGGACCAAAAGTCTGGGGAACCTCAAGGCCCACTCCGACACCGCCTCCAGCATTAAAGGGGGGTGTTGCTGTTTGCTCTCCAACCGGAGAAATCACAAGACAACACCATGTTGTGGTTTAACTATGAGCAACTTCTATCAATCTCTGTGTGGTTATCCAATCCAATGTACAATTCAACATGAACATGAGTTTGAACTTGAATTTGCTATTAATCAGATGAGGTGGCCCTGCAGGACCACGTCGTCCTCCGGTTATTTGAATCGGGGTGTTGCTGTTTTCATTTGGCAAAGATCAGCCCATTGGCTACAATGGGAAACTTTGAAGATCCAATCCTCAGTCACTTTACGGCATATCTGCATGGAACTTACCTCAGTTTTAGATCCTATTTACAACTGCTGGCCTGCCAAGTTTCGGAACAATTCACCAATCTACCTTTTTTTATAGAATTCTTTAAAAACTTTACCATAACATTTTTTAAAATAAGACAAATGGCAAGAGAGGGTTTTTGAATTGTAGTGACTGGCTGTGTCCATTCTCAGCCAATCAGAGCATGGACACAACAAGGCCTTTTATTGGCTGAGAAACATACACAGAGAGAAAATTCCAACTTCCATCCTGCTCCGAGAGGAACTCTATACTCGCCCCATGCAAGTGCCACTGAGAAAGCAAGTTCCCAGCAGGGCCCTCTACGGAGAAGGAGGAGCCTAGTGAACTTTCCCAGAAGAAATGGACATGGCTGCCACTGCCAAGGAGGGAGAAAAGGTGCTGCAGGTAACCCCATCTTCTCCAGGAGCCCCGCTGCAGACCCCCTGCCTCAGGGATATAGCATAGTTCATTCCATCCTCTCCAGCAGTGTTTCCCAACCGCTGTGACGTGGCACAGTAGTGTGCCGTGAAGGACCTCCTGCTGTGCCGCGAGAAAAGCTCTCTGCCCCCCTTCTTTCCCCCTCCTCCTGATGAACTCCTGCTGCTTGGGGGGGGGGAGGAGGAAAGGCCGGGCGGCAGCAAAGAAAAAGAAGGGGCCGAGGCGCCGCCTCCTTCAGCCGTTCCCCAGCCAGCCTCCAATCCACCATGACTCTTGCCATGACTCTCGCCCCTCGCTAGCTGAAGCCGCGCGGAGGAGGAGCCCCGCCCACTGACGTCCGGCCACTGCTCATGCTCCTCCTTCGCGCGGCTTCTCGCTCTCACTGCCCTCCCACGGCTGGATATTCTGTGGGTGTGCTGAAGCCAGGGAGAGGGGCAGGGCATGGCTCCGCCCCTACCCCAGCTTCCACTCTCCCACAGCTTCTCCAGCCTTGAGGGACAGTGCCAAGCCAGCATTTTGCTGGCTCTGCCACCGCTGGCTTGGCACTGTCCCCAAGGCTGGAGAAGCTGTGGGAGAGCGGGAAGCTGGGGGGGGGGGCGGCATGGCATGGCCTGGCTCCTCCCCCAACTCTGGCACTCCCAGCAGCTGCTCCCAGCAGGCCACCGTCCCCCAGCCGTTCTTTACTGTGTTAGAGTGTCATTTTGTGTCATTTTGGTTGGTGGTGTGCCCCAGGATTTTTTAATGTTAAAAGTGTGCTGTGGCTCAAAAAAGGTTGGGAAACACTGCTCTCCAGTAACCCAAAAATCCTGCTCTCTTGATCCATTTTGGCCAGCTTTCCAGTTCCCAACCCCCATTCTGTTTTGGGGGGAATATACAAAACAAACCACCAAATTTTAGAAAGCGCTTTCTTTTCAAACTGATCCAGGCCCAAGCCTGATCTCAAATACATGCATGCATCTAATTTTGCCACATGTACTGCAAATGTTTTGGAAAGCAGCTCTTTTAATACAATCCATTTCTGAACATTGTCCCAAGTACGTAAGTTGTATCTGCATTGCCACTTAACACCAGCATTTCAAGTTGCATTTTGACTGGAGAAGGCCCTTGCAAAACGCGAGCACGTTTCAATTTTGAAGGACAGCTGGATTTTGATTGGTTGTTGCAACGCTGCGAAGGTGGATCCAGCACAAGGTTTTCTTGGCAAGATTTGTTCAGAGGAAGTTTGCCATTTAAAAAGCCAAAATTAGGGAAGTTTACGTAAAATAAATATTTTTCCCCATGCCTCGCTGATCTTAACTCCCTTTCTCCCAGGTGATCAACACCTGCAATAGAGAATACTAGTACTGATGCGCAAATGATGGGGCGTGAGCTTCCTTTGCATAACCAATTAAATGCGCTTTCCAGGCTATGCCTAGTCAAGAGATTGCTATTGAGACCAGGGTGAAATGGGATTTGTAGAAGCACGAATGCTTAAAAGTGAGTGTACAAGCACACTCCAAAATGTTCAAAGGCTTTTCTGAGAGAGATAAAAACCTAATTATGTCCAGAGACAGTCTCCTTTCTCAGGAATCAGCCTTTCCTAGCCACCCACGAATGCCCCAAGGCTGGTACTGGCCGCGGCCTTCACCAAGAGCTGGTGGAAAACCAAGAGCTGGTG
Source organism: Anolis apletophallus (assembly GCA_030556195.1). Taxonomy (NCBI): domain Eukaryota; kingdom Metazoa; phylum Chordata; class Lepidosauria; order Squamata; family Anolidae; genus Anolis; species Anolis apletophallus. The sequence continues at coordinate 1,951,818 of JARBWK010000009.1, forward strand.
AGAAGAAAATTTCTTGTCACATATAGTCAAAGAGCCGCAAAAATCTGGAAGTCATGCCAGCAATCCTGCTTTGAGAAGCTTTAGGAAATTTCTTGTCACCATATAGTCAGCAGTCAGGGGTTGTAGAGACCATAAAACACTATATAAAAATCTGAAGTCAGATGGAGATTGGCGGAGGCGTGAACCAAGCAGACAGTTTGTCTAGAGCCTCGGAGACTCCGCCTGCACTCCTCCTCGCCCTCTGCAATGCCCTGGGAGGAGCCGGCAGCGGGAATGAGGCGAGGCGGAGCCTCGAAGATGCACTCCGCGCCCTCTGCAATGCCCTGTGGGAGGAGCCAGCAGCAGGAACGAGGAAGCGCGAGGCGGAGCCCTCGAAGACTCCGCCTTGCACTCCCTCGCCCTCTGCAATTCCCTTTGGGAGGAGCCGGCAGCGGGAATGAGGAAGTGCGAGGCGGAGCCCTCGAAGACTCCGCCTTGCACTCCCTCGCCACTGCAATGCCCTGTGGAGCCGGCAGCAGGAACGAGGAAGCGTGAGGCGGATCCTTCGATGGCTCCTCCTCGCTCTCCCCAGCTCCTGCTGCAGAGGGCGAGGGAGTGCTAGGCAGAGCCTTCAAAGGCTCTGCCTCACGCTTTCTCCTTCCTGCAATGCCCCGTGGGCGGGAAAAGCACCACGGGAGCGGAGGCCAGCGGCGGGAGCACACGCATGGGACAAGAGTGCGCACGTGCATGGGGCATGCGCGCATGGCATGGCAGGAGTGCCCCATCCGGCTGGCGAGGCCCGAAGATCACCTTGGAGGAGGGCCAAAGATCGACTAGTAGCTCGCGGTCGACCTAATGAGCACCCCTGGTCTTGGGAAAGAGTGGGAAATGAATTGTGAACCATTTAAAGCTGACTTGAAGTAGGGTGCCTTTCTGTCAACCTCCTCTGAAAGTTGGATTTTTCTTTATCAATTTTAATATGCGAACCATACTATCAGGCAGCACAAGGAAATGGATTTGGGGATTTATAAAAGGAAAATAAAAATGGAATGCTTTCCATTATTATTCTTGTATTTTTATTGCCTCGGATGAGAATGGAGATTCTTGCCTGTAGGATATTCTGCCTCAGATACTTGCGCTGTCTTTCAGCGCTATGACTCCGAACTTATTTATTTATTTATTAACTTCGATTTAGTATACCGCTCACTCCGGAGCTCAGAGCGGTTTACAAAGAAGCAAAAACACCGAGAAATAAAACAATTAAGCAGTTAAAAACATATTACACATCACAACAGATTAAAACATATTAAGAGCACAACCCTCAGCAAAGGCTGGGGGACGGGATAAAAAACCTGGGGGAACCATAGGCAAGCGGGCAATGTGGTTGAATTAAGAGCCGAACGCCTTCCTAAAAAGCCAAGTCTTCAAGGCCTTGCGAAGGGCAGGAGAGCTGGATGGCGCGGATCTCCTCCGGGAGGCCATTCCAGAGACTTTGGGGCGGCTGAGAATGCCCTCCGCCGTGTAGTGGCTAGTCGGCACTAACACCTTGAAGAGGACCCGGAATTCAATCGGAAGCCAGTGCAGCTCGCGCAAGAGTGGAGTCGCTCGGTCAGATCTTGCAGCACCCAGGAGGAGGCGAGCTGCGGCGTGCTGCACCAGCTTAAGCTTCCGGATCATCGACAAGGAAGGCCAATGTAGAGCGCATTACAGTAATCAAGCCTCGAGATGACCGTGGCTTGATCACCGTAGCCAGGTCGCGTTGGAGAGAGGTAGAGCCAGGCGTTTAGCCAACCGGAGATGGAAGAATGCTGTCCTGCAGGTGCAGCCGATCTGCTCCTCCATGGACAGGTGGGCGCCCAGTCGGACCCCTAGACTTTTACCGATGGCTGAGGGCAGAGGGCCACACCATCGAAAGTTGGCAACTGGGTCGCTACCCCCCGGCGGCCCAGCCACAAGATCTCCGTCTTCGCCGGTTCACCTTCAACTTACTGGCTCGCAGCCATCCAGTGACGGCTTCAAGGCAAAGATGGAAATTATCGGGTACAGACTGCCCCGGGTCCAACCTCAGAATGAGCTGGGTATCATCAGCGTACTGATGACACTCCAGCCCAAAACTCGCACCAGTTGGGCGAGTGGTCGCATATAGATGTTGAATAATAGCGGGAGAGGATAGCCCCTGAGGCACCCCGCAGTTCAGCGGGAGCCTCCGGAGACCACCCCCACTTCACACGCTGTTGGCGGCGTTGGAGGAAGGAGGACAGCCAGTTGAGGGCTGTCCCCTCACCCCGCCACCGCCAGGCGGTGTATCAGAAGTTGGTGTCGACGGTATCAAACGCTGCCGTGAGATCCAATAACGAAGCAGCGCCGATCCACCTCGGTCCAAATGGCAGCGGAGTAGATCTGTGATGGAGACCAAGACAGTCTCCGTCCCATGGCCTGAACGGAAGCCGGACTGGAAGGGGTCCAGCCAGGTTGCGTCATCCAAGAAGGTCTGCAGCTGGTCCATTGCTGCCCTCTCAATCACCTTGCCCAGGTACGGAAGATTCGACACTGGGCGGTAATTGAGGGCCGCGGGGGGTCTAATCCGGCTTCTTCAGCAATGGACTGACCACCGCCTCTTTTAGCTCCTCTGAAAAGCCCTTGCTCAAGGGAGCAGTTGACTATCTTCAACAGAGGGCCTCGTAACCCCTCCACGCAAGCTCGAATCAGCGTGAGGGGCACGGGTCGAGGGAGCAGGTGGTCGGCTTTAAGGGCTGCGACAATCTTGTCAACATCCTCTGCGTCCAGTGGTGAAACCGGTCAAAGGTGTACCCGGCGGAGGGCCACGGGGTCTCCAGCTCCCGGACTGTATCAAGTGTGGAGAGAAGGTCCCGCGGAGCAACGCAATCTTGTCTGCGAAGTGATTCTGGAAAGCCTCAGCAGAGGGTCGAATTGTCATTGTTTGGGATGGTAGGGACCATCGTCAGTCCGAATTATCCTGAACAATTGAGCTGGGCGTGAATCCGCAGACGCTATCAAGGAGGCATAGTAAACTTTTTCGCCTCCTGACAGCATGCTCATAAGCATCCATAAAAAGCTTATAAGCTGATGTCGATGGCCCGTCACGGAGTTTCTTCCACCTGCGCTCTAGCCGTCTCTTCTCCCGCTTCATAGATCTTAGTGCATCTGTGTACCAGGGGGAACAGGATCTTGTGGGTTTGAGAGGGCGTTTAGGGCGATCTCGGCGAGAGCGGAGGACAGCGCGGGGTTCCAGGTGGTAACCAGCTCACCGAGCGAGTCGCTGGCAGGCTCCAAATCCCTCACGGCCGTCAGGAACCTAGTTGGGTCCATAGGGCCCTTTGGGCGAACCCAAATTGGTTCGGCACTTTGCCGGGAGGGCGCGGTTGCTCGACCGGACTCCCAGAGCACAGTGGTCCGACCATGGCACCTCTGTGACAGAGGTGACGGACACTTGGACACCTGCGTGGAAAATCAGATCGAGGGTGTGACCGGCCCGATGTGTGGGGCCTGACTCGCAGAGGAGAGGCCGAGTGCCGCCATGGTCGACACAAGGTCCCCCGCTGCCGATGGTGAGGAGGCTGTGTCGGCGTGGACGTTGAAGTCCCCCAGCACAACCAGGTTGGGAACCTCAACGCCCACTCCGCCACAGTCTCCAGCAGCAGGGACAGGCTCCCCGCTGGTGCGCTAGGTGCACGGTACACCAGCAGGAAGGCTGTACTCTCCGGGGCACCCCACATCAGGCCGACACTTTCAATCCCATCTGCCTCCAACGCAGGGACCGCTCTGAGGTGTAATAGGTCACGGAGAGAATCGCCACGCCCCCGCCTCCCAGTCCTATTCTGGTGAGTAAGCGCGCGGCCGGGAGGTGTCAATTCCTGGAGGCAGGTGATATCACTGTCCTGGAGCCAGGTCTCCGTAATGCAGCAAATATCGACCCGACTGTCTTGAATAAAGTCCCGGATCGTTGCCATTTTATTCGGACTGAGCGCATTTACTAACACCAGGGAGGAGGGGGAGGAAGTTGGAGGCCTGACATCAGTGTACCTCGGGATAGGTCGCAGGTCAGAGGCAGGCCGGGTCTTGACACGACTCAGAGAGCCTCTCGCACTCGGCCTGTGCCCTTGCGACAATACCCCATGCCGGAGATCACTGAAATCGGGGCCCCCCTAGTAGGAGAGCTTACAAGTTGGCGGCCAGTGGGGGACTCAGTTTCCGGCAAATCCCGTGAAAAGGGGACGACGTTGAGGGCTCTCGCCACCCCCCACACAGGCCGGTGGATGTATTGACGGTGGCTATTTCCTCGGGTAGGACAGGACAAGAGGCCAAGGTGGAAACTATGGGCGTCTGTCGACCAAGGGCCACTTCACTCCTACCGGCCACGAGGGGAGGTGGCTTTGCCGGATCTCTGCATGCCGGACCTCTGTTTGGGCCAAAATTCGCCCCCCAGAAAGTCCGCGTGCCAAATTTCTTCGTGGCCCTCGTGGCGCGTCTCCCGCCGAAGTTCTTGGGGCCAACCGGTTCCACCCCTGCTGAAGTCGGGGTCAAGGACCTACTTCCCACTGCAGCTGTGGTGATAGGCAACGGCGGGGAAGGGTTAGGCGTACGTTGCAGCGCCTGGCTGCTGGTGTTAGCCGGCGCCACACGTTGACCAGCCGGTGATGGAGATGGCAGATGGTAGCTCTGAGCTCTCCTTGAGGTTTTTCCCTTCTGGCGCCTGCGTCTCATCTGTCCAGGCCTGTTCTTTTTCTTTCCCTTCTTCTCCCGGGCGGACTGAGAAGGGGCAGGGTCTTGGTAGTGGGGCAGCGCCAGGGGGGGCCGCAGCAGCTGGCAGGCCCGACGTCGGGGCTGGCCCCGGGGGCCCTGGCCAGCACCGAGGAGATGTTAAGCCCTGGAGATGCTGGCTCCACTCTCAATTGTAGGGATCGCTCTGGTCCAGCAGGGGGCGATCGGTCTAAGTCAGGAACAGAGTCGGAGGGGGGCGGCGGGAGCACCATCGTGGGCGGGCCATAGAGGCCGGGCTGGCCGGGGCTCGACGCCATTTTGGTAGACTCGCCATCTTGGAACTCGGCCCCCGCTCTCCCGTCCCTGCCGAAGCCAGTCCAGCGCCCAGCGCTCTCCAGGGGCTCCACCAAGGGCCCGGCATGGGACTCTTCAAGGCTTCACCAGCAAGCAGAGGCCTCCTCCGGGGGAGGTCCGTGGCCCCATGGTCGGGGCAGGGGGCTCTGGGCAAGGCGCTGATCGCGGGGCGGCCGGCAGCTCCCTGGATATCCGGGGCCAGTGAGGTTGGGCGCCGCTCGCGCCGAGGATCACTCACCGATGTTCCGCTCGCCCTCCTCCTGGGACCCTCGTCGTCTTCGTCAGGCCCCCTCCTCCACCGCCAGGCGCATCCCTCGCCACCAGCTGGGCAGCGGGGGACCCTGGGGTCAGGTAAGGGGCTCCCTCGTCACAGGGAGGGGTCCGGGCTGCAGAGTCTGTTCCTATGGGTGAGGGACGCCAGCTCCCGGCTGAGCCTCCCAATCTCACCCGAGCAAGCCGCCAGCCGCTCGGCTATCCCTGCCAAGCAAGGGAGGCCTGGTGAGTCCCCACGCGTGTCGTCGGGGTTGGGAGTTGGGGGGAAGGTAATTGTCGGCCCTTCCCGGTCCTCTCCTTCTGTCAGCTCCGGCCAGGGCACCGGGACCGGGGAGGCCGGTCCCGCCGATGTACTGCGGCCTCCAGGGTCCTTCTCAGGGTCTCCCTCAGCCTCAGCGCCTCCGGCGTCCTGGCCGGGTGGGGAGGCTCACGGGCCTCTAGTACCTCCTCGGCTTCCAACTGGAGGACCTCCAAAAGCAGAGGAGGCCTCCCCGGGGGCTCCGGAGGTTCCAGGAATGATCCCAAGAGGTGGCTCCTGTAGTCGCACCAACCTGGGCCGCCAGCTGGGGTGGCTAGTGAGGCGGGAGGAGCGGTTTCCAGGGGAGAACTGCACAGGCCCCAACGGAGCTCGGCGTTCACTCGGCTGCTCTGCGCCGCCATCTTTTAAAGTCTCTACCTCAGTCCCCTTCCTCCTCTTAGCTGGCCTTGGGGGGGGGGGGGAGCAGCAGTGTTCCTCCTTCTCCTCCTGAGGTGGCAGGCAGGTGTAGAAGCAGCAGCCAGGAGACAAGAGTTTTTACAGCCTCTACCTCAGTCCCCTTCCTCCTCTTAGCTGGCCTTGGGGGAGCAGCAGTGTTCCTCCTTCTCCTCCTGAGGTGGCAGGTAGGTGACAAGTCATGTGGTATTCTCCTTAAGGGAATATCTTGACCAGTCCTACAAGACATACGAACAGAAACTAAAGGCCAATGTCCTCTTGCAGCCTATGATGATGCTGTGCATAGGTTATGACCCTACCCTTTGGCTAAGCACACCCTTTCAACCCATGCCTCCACAGTACCTTTCAGCCCATTGCCGGTCTGACTGTTCTTTTGCCACTTGCCCAATCGGATCCAGACAGATGGCAACATTGCTTTGGGAATGTGAAGCTGAAGGGCCGTGCCCTTTCTCCGAATGGCTTTGTTCATCCTCGATGATGCCATTGTCCATCCAAACCCGACTGTTTCTAGGAACGAAGCCAATTTAAGTATTTATTTATTTTTAATGACGCAAAAACAGAGGCCAGTCATAGTATGAAACAAGATAAGACGTGAGAGGGAGCTTCCGGGAACTACTTTACATTTTTGTTCAGAAAATTAGGACACCAAGAAAATGTGGCACAGCGTGAAGTAGTTCATACCTTCTCATAAGCACCAATTGGTCAAGCTCATTAGCCTCATTCAGGCTTCCCACTGAACATGTAAAGGTTAAAAATATATCAGGTACAGATAGGAAAATGCTTCACTCAATTATTATGGGGTCCTCTCACACGACATAATTATAGAATTGTGATTCAACTCACTTTCATAACAAGATCCAATGGGATCCTGAGATTTGCAGTTCAAGAAGGGTTGCGTGTGCAAGTGTGACACACCTCGTGCCAAGAACAACATGCAGACGCAGTGGTTGGATAAAAATGGCCACAACTCGTTTATTGAAAACAGAAACAAAGGGTTGGCGGCCACGCTTGGGTCCTGGATCAGGGTCGTACGGCCCCCACGAATGTCCAAAGACGATAGCAAGCCTGGGGTGCTAGCGGCCAATGCCTGTCCACAGAAACTCGGCACCCCAGGGGGCCTGGGCGTTATCCCCCTAACAACCAAGGGGCGATAAGCCAACCTAATCCAGGGGCCAAGCTACACGCCACACGCTGAACACAGAGTTGCGACAAGTAACATAACAAAATATAATGCACTGGACAGGGTACAATAAAGAACTGATAAACAAACAGAGCACAACCAACAATGCAATGATTAGGGAGGGTGGGAGGCAAAACCAGCCTGCCTCCGAATGAGGCCAGGCAGTCCCGGGCAGCTAAAGAGCCAGCTGGAAACAGGGAGGGGGTGGGGCGGAGCCAGCCCCATCAGGCTGGCCTACATGACGGGAAGCCTTCCCGCCATCCGGGGGGCTTCTGGGAGAAAGACAAGAAGGCGGGAGGGCAATGCTGCTCGGCAACCAGCGTGGCCGGTAAGTCGGCCATGCCCAAAATTTACAGTGATCAACCAGAGCAATGGCATCACTATGTGGATGCAAGGTGTGTGCGTGAAACTAGGTGATATTAACAGAGGGGGTGACACTAGCCATGGATGTTGGGAGATGGATGGGCAAGATGGGAGGTAAAGTAGCTCAGTAATGCTGAATGGCTGTATTCGCTCTTTTGCCTTACCAAACTGGTGGGGGTGAGCTCTGCCCTTCTCCTCTTTGGTGGATTTCTTTACAGAGATTCAACTTGCTCTTCTTCCCTTCCTTACACATCCTCGGGTGGCCTTTCCCCATCCTTCTCCATCATCCCCTGCCATGGACAGCTTGGGAATCATGGGTGAGGAGATGCTGGTGGGAGGTTCAGTCACTGATCTGGAACCTAGCAGTGCCCAGGCCCCGATTACCCATAAGGCCACCCTAGGCCATGGCCTAGGGGCGCAAACCAAGGGAGGCGCAGTTCACACGGACCAAAAAAAATGTTGAAACAAAACTGCAACGCGTGGCATGGAGATGACTCTCTCTCTCTCTCTCTCTCTCTCTCTCTTGGGGAGGGCGGGGAGCGCTGCAGGGTGGGGAGGAGGAATCCCCCTTGCCATCGCCCCTGCCCCCTTGTCAAGGAAGGAGGGCGCAAAGAGGAGGCGGAGGGAAGCCCCTGGGGCTGCTGCTGGGCATGCGCGGCACCCAGGAACATGGTGGAGGAGGCAGAGGTGCTCACGCCCTCCTGCTGCACATGCCCACCTACGGCTTCCCTCCTACTCGTGGCGCGCCCTCCTTCCTTGACTCAATAATAGATGGATGCTTGAGTCCCATTATATACAGTTGTATAGCAAAATGGGGTCCCTTATATAAAAAGATAGAATCAACCTTTGCTTTTTGGATTTTTTGGCTGGGGGGAGGTGGGTTCAAGCCATGGGTAATGTAATCTGTGGATACAAAATCCATAGATATGGAAGGCTGGCTTTAGCAGGATTTAGTAGTTTACATATTACATTTGCTTCCTCCTTGTGTATTTTTTTCACCCCAAGGTCAGCCAAAATACCTTTACAAAAGTGTATGTGATTTTGACTGCATGACACATAAAATGTGTCCTGGAACGTGTGGTCGCCTCGCAACTTCAGGAATTCTTGGTAGACACTGATTATCTGGATCTGGCGCAGCCTGGCTTTAGGCCGGGACATGGCACTGAGACAGCCTTGGTCACCTTAGTGGATGATCTACACCTTGACAGGGGGAGTGTGTCCCTGTTGGTTCCGCTGGACCTCTCAACGGCCTTTGATACTGTCGAACACGGTATCCTTCTGGGAGGCCTCGTTGGAATGGGCCTTGGGGGTACTGCATTGCAGTGGCTCCAGTCCTTCCTCGAGGGTCGCTCCCAGAAGGTGTTGCTAGGGGACTCCTGCTCAAACCTACGGCCATTGTACTGTGGGGTCCTGCAGGGTTCAATATGTTATTTAACATATGCATGAAGCCGTTTCTGGGTGTGGTGTCATCTGTACGCAGATGATGTCCAACTCTGTCACTCCTTTCCACCTGCTACTAAGGAGGTTGCTCAAGTTCTGAACTAGGCGCTGTAACGGACTGGATGAGGGCTAACAGATTGAAACTAAATCCAACAAGACAGCGGTCCTCCTGGTCAATCGCAAGGCCAAACAGGTCATAGGGTTACAGCCTGTGCTTGACGGGGTTACACTCCCCCTGAAGGCACAGGTTCGCAGTATGGGAGTGATCCTGGATTCATTGCTGACCCTGGAGCCCCAAGTCTCGGCGGTGGCCGGGAGAGCTTTTGCACAGTTAAAGCTTGTGCACCAGCTGCGCCCGTACCTTGGGAAGTCTGGTCTGGCTACGGTAGTTCATGCTCTGGTTACATCCCGTATAGACTACTGCAATGCTCTCTACGTGGGGTTGCCTATGAAGACTGCTCGGAAGCTGCAATTAGTCCAACCCTCGGCAACCAGGCTACTAACAGGAGCAGGGCACAGGGAGCATACCACTCCCTTGCTGCACCAGCTCCACTGGCTGCCAATTAGCTTCCGGGCACAATTCAAAGTGCTGGTTTTAATCTACAAAACCCTATACGGTTCTGGCCCAGTTTACCTATCTGAACGGATTCTCCCCTACGAACCATCAAGAATATTAAGATCCTCTGGTTTTGCAAGCGCGTCTGGTGGGGACGAGAGACAGGGTCTTTTCTGTGGTTGCCCCTCGGTTGTGGAACTCTCTGCCAAGTGAAGCTAGGTCTGCCGCCTCCCTGTTGTCCTTTAGGAGGCTGGTGAAGACCTGGATGTGGAACCAGGCCTTCCCAGAATAGGCTGAGATGGCTACTATCTGAATGAATGACCACGTTTACAGACTGAGCGGAATTGTTTTAATGGCGATGTGGTTTCATGCTGGGTTTTAATGTATTTTAATAGGTTGTTGTAGTTGTTTTAAAATTGTATAGCATTGAATTTTTGCTGTTATGCCGGTCTGAGTCCCTCGAGAGAGGTGAGAAGGTCGGGGTACAAAAGTTTTAAATAAATAAATAAATGTTCTTTGTTTACACACAAAATAATGAGAAATCAAATTTTATCAAACTATGTTTATGTGTGAAAAGCTGATAGTAATCGCAGCAAGAAACTAAAATATCCTTTTTGAACCCATTGCATTGTGAGAGTAGTGGATTAACAGCCTTAAGTAGAAATGCAACAAGAATTTAAGGGCAGGTAAATTTTCTACCTTTAGAGCTTGGAAGAAGTATCACGGCAAAGACCGTCTTATGTGAGCAAAGCAGTGTTTGCTCACCCTTCCTTTGAACTGAGGTACAGAAAATTACTCTGGCATTTCACTGCCGGAGGTGAAGCATCAAATGGTGCCATCCCCACTCACCTGAATCAAGTTACACATTCCCCAAAGCTATGCAGAAAGTCTCACAAGTACGTAGTCTAGGAATGAACAAAGACAATGACTTCATGGCACACCACTTAGATTAATACAGGAGTCCTTGCAAATCTGTATATAACAAAAATAAGCTTCCCAGAGAGAGTTTTGAACCCGAGAAATTGACTTTTGATAAGCAAGTTTATTGCTCTCAGATATCAACACTGATTATTATAAAGGTTTGAAAGACATAAATTACCTTAGGCAACCCTTTGAAAAATTAGGGCAAGAACCACGATTTATGTCTTTCCAACCCACAATATGCTTTATACCCGAGACCTTAATAACATTCATACAAAAAAAGTCTTAAAGGTGTTGACATATTTATTTATTTTTTTACCCTTCCTTATATGGTCATTCTTGGTAGTCAAAATGTAAAAATAACAAATTGTCTTGCTGTTGTGATTGAGCCCCCAGCTGCTACTGATAGTAGTGATTCAGAAGACTCTGATGGCTCAGCATCTGGGGAGAGTATGGAACTGGGTGGGGCTGTTTGTAGCAGGAGTACTGGTGTTTGCAGAAAGAGGCTTACTCGTGAGTCAAGTGAGTCAAGTGAAGAGGATCACTTGCAACTCAAGAGAGTCAAGCAAATAATTACAGCACCTACAGACTCTGGGACATTTGAGGGATTCTCTGGGAATGATGGGAGTCAGAGTACAGAGGACACTTCTACTGAAATGGATTGGACTCAAGTAAGAGAAATTCAGAGGGCTTGTGAGGAGCCCACAAGTTCAGACACCTGGGTAGGATTCACTGATGATCAGGATTGGCCCTCAGAGTCCCCAGACAATGGGTGGGATGTTCTAAGTCTTAACCACAGGTGGAAATCTTGGAGGGTCAGTCAAAGGGCAGCAGCTGCTGGGAGAGTAACACCTGAGGATGATGATGATAGGGCGTCAACCTCATCAAGTGGATCTGACTTGTAGTGAGCTTAAAAGGTGGGCATTTTGGGAATAACCTCTGTGGCTAGCAAGGAGTTGCCTTTGGATCCTAGGACTCTTGCATCTTGTGTCCTGTCATCTACGGTTGAATAAGCCGCGGATGAATAGAGCATTATGCTGGGCGTCGGCTCTGCTACCCACCGAGCCTCTGTGTGAGGAAGGAGCCACACCGCCTCTTCTTGCACACAAGTCCTGGGGTATTCCCCCTTTAACAGAGCATTGAAGCTCTTTATTAGACTGCTGTATGTCAGTGAATCCTTCCCACCCTGCGATAATCCCATCACCCCCTTCCGTGTCTCTCCTCCCGGGATTCCCTCCTGAGGAGCTCCAGTGACGCGCCCTGCCATTCACCCGGCTAGGGAGGGGTGTTTGTCTCATGAGTATTCCATAGAAGGACGCCGGGAATCCCTGGATCCTTGTTTGGGGATTTCCCCATCATCGCCATCCCTTTGATCCGGGCCTCCTCCCCGCCCACCACGCATCGTCGTCACCATAGCTACACAGCGCAGACGACGTCACCTACCCACGCCGCTCCACGTCATCATTCGGCGCCGTCCGCAGCCGCGCTGACGCGCCGCTCCACGTCATCACTCGGCCCCAGCCTCAGCCGCGCCGGCCCACGCCGAGTTCGGACGCCCTTGCTGCATACACAGCGAGGGGTGTATTTCTACTAATACCATCTTATTGCAAGTACTTTGTTTTTTGGGGGGGATATCCGTGCGCCTCTCAATTGCATTGAGACATTGTTTGTTATATTGCCAATTGTTCAATAGATTGCTATTTTGCATATATTGGGGTTGTGTTTTCATTTAGACCTTCAGCGTATACAGTCTAACGACCGATAGGGTGTCAACCTCATCAAGTGGATCTCACTTGTAGTGAGCTTAAAAAGTGGGCATTTTGGGACTAACCTCTGTGGCTAGCAAGGAGTTGCCTTTGGATCCTAGGACTCTTGCATCTTGTGTCCTGTCATCTTGCATCTTGAAGCCTTGTTTCCAGACTGATTCTGCTGCTTTCTGTGGTGGGGTTTGAACTCCACTGGATTGCTCCCCAGTTGGACTGTGGGTTGTGTCTTCGCTTCCACGTCTATCTCCTCTCCTTGACCTTGGCCTGGCTCCTGGATTACGTCTCTCCTACGCCCCTTTGGATACCTCCTTGGACAACCCTTTGATGACTTCAATGCTGATGACCTTGGATTGATTCTGACGACGACATCTTCTCTGCTGCCCTCAGCGTGTCTTTCCCTGTTTGTTTTGCTTTGATTTTGCTCAAGAGTTTTGGCGTTTTGAAGGCTTCCTTTTGTGAGTGTTTTCACTGACCATTAAGTGCTTCTGTTTTGCAAATACTTATCTCCAGAGACTCTGTGAATATTAAAACAAACTATTTACACGTCAATTGGGTTTGGCTCTCTGAACTGGCGTCTGCTGCGACACTTTTGTTTTCATGATACCCTAAACCTGGCGGAAGCCACGGCCTCATTTGTAGAACGTAACAGCCCTGAGCAGTTGTGGGCTTATCTTCTGACACTGACGGAAACTACAACAGTTTTCTAAAATGAAAATAATACAGAGCACAAAAGTATGGGAAGATATGGTTCTGAGCGCATGAGGAAGTGTGATTGCAGGACCACAGATTGTCAAAGTGATTTCAAATAGGACTGGGGGGGGGGGGGAGCCATTCCTGGTGAGCTTCCGCTAAACCAAATTAGCCAGGACAGAGAGCAAACACTCTGGGTTGAAGGCAAACCATAGAGGTTTATTACTGTTTGGCCAAAAGGGATAAAAGTACCAGCCAATATTCAAAATGTACAAACATAACTCTATATGCAAGACAATGTATACACTTCTGATAGCTATTCAGATTTCCTGAACCTCTTCCTGACTGACTAAGAAACCAGCCTGTCTAGCATCCATGCAGGAATTCGTCGGAGGTTTTCCTGAGGTCACTCAGAGGGGTTTGCCCTTTGCTAAGACACTAAAGGAAATGAGAATTCTAATTGCCACACACTAAACTGCAGTTCCCAGGATGCCCTAGAACAGTGTTTCCCAACCAGTGTGCCGTGGCACACTAGTGTGCTGTGAGCAATCATAAGGTGTGCCATGGGAAATGGGAACCTCCAATCCCCTTTCTTCCCCCTCCTGCCGAACACTTTTTCTTCTCCCCTCGGGCTCCCTTCTTCCCAGCCTCGCTCTGCTCGCTTTGCCTCGCTTTGCTCTGGGACGAGTCTGCGCAGTAGCGCCCGCACGGGTCACACCTTCCTCCCTCCTCCCTCCCCTCCTGAACACGCTCACGCTGCCCCCTCGGATCAACATGGCGGCAGAAGCAGCAGTGTAGAAGAAAAAGTAAGTGTTGGGCAGGAGGGGGAAGAAAGGGCGCAAAGGGGGAGGAAGCTGGCATGGGCAAACTTGGACCTTCCAGGTGTTTTGGACTCCAACTCCCACCATTCCTAGCAGCCTCAGGCCCTTTTCCTCCCCCTCCCCTCAGCCACTTAGGCAGGAAAGGGCCTCAGGCTGTTAGGAATGCTGGGAGTTGGAGTCCAAAGCACCCAGAGGGCAGACTTTTCCCATGCCTGTTTGAGGGACCTTAAAGTGGTGAGCCTCCTTCCACATTGTGATTCTGGATAGAAAACAAACAACAACATAACATAACATTGTTTGAGTCCACAGTGCTCTCTGGGTGTAGGTGAACTACAACTCCCAAACTCCAATGTAAATTCCCAAGCAAACCCTTTCAGTACTTTCTGTTGGTAATGAGAGTTCAATATGCCAATTTTGGTTCAATTCCATTGTTACAAGAGTTCAGGATGCTCTTTGATTGTGTGTTAACTATAAATCCCAGAAACTGTAACTCCCAAATGTCAAGGTCTATTTTTCCCAAACTCCATCTGTGTTCACATTTTGGGCATGCCAAGTTTGGTCCTGATCCAACATTGTTTGAGTCCACAGTGCTCTTTGGATATAGGTGAACTACAACTCCAAAACTCAAGGTCAATGCCCACCAAATTCTTTTAGCATTTTCTCTTGGTTATGGGAGTTCTGTGTGGGAAGTTGGTGTCTTTCTGCCATTCCTGCAGAAAGCAAATATCAGAAAGGATATCTATGTTGTGTTCATCGAAACAGGCCCAGGTTTCACACTGAGTGAGTGTATAAATACATTTAAAATCATATTAACTATATGTATTACTGTGTTAGAGTGTCATTTTGTGTCATTTTGGTTGGTGGTGTGCCCCAGGATTTTGGAAATGTGAAAAGTGTGCCGTGGCTCAAAAAAGGTTGGGAAACACTGCCCTAGAACATTGTCATGTAAGTGGACAGTGCAATTCAGTCATGTGTGAAAGGCCCCTAGAACTTGGAACACAAGTCCCAGCAGACAACAAAATAAGACCCAGAACCTCCTCTTTGATGCTATGGGGAGTTCCCATAATGAAAATTGGACAAGGCTCCTTTATCTTGAATGTTTGTATAGGAGAGGAGATTTCAGCAGGTGTTGTTTGTCATGCAGCCAGGTAAGAGGCAGCACGTACCATCACAGGTATCACTTTAATGCTGTTTGGGCCATTCCCATAGATAGAAGAAACCCTGAGGTCGAGCCTGCTAGTTGAGTTGCAAATGGGTGTGTCCATAAAATGCCCTAATGGGTGGACATGAGTGTCCTCACACCAGTACTTATATTAAAGACAAAAGTGGAATGGCTCCACATAAAATGTGAGTATGTATTCATGTTGCCATTTCCTTTTCAACACACCGTATCCATTTAAGGGCAGAATTATTTGCTTCTCTCCTCTATTCAGTGGAACGAGGAAACATTGTCAAATGCCATTGAATATATTTTCTGACTTACCTTATTTGAATTTTGCATTGATGGAAGAAATTATAGAACAAGGCTGCAAGGCAGATGGTGTTGTTTGCAACTAGATGGAGCCTACTCATAGGAAAATGCTGCTATTCAGTAGGCGGAATACTCTCTTCATTTGCGTGAATGGGTTATGCAAGAGAGGAAAGAGGAGGAGGAGGAGGAGAGGAAGGACATTTCAGAGCAGGCTCCATTAACAGCTGGTGGGATGTGGCTACAGCGCAGTGAGGCTTCCACAGTGACCACAGGGGATAACAGGACCATCTGCCCATTGTTGTAGTCTAGTCACCAAGAGTAGGCAGCACCAGATGTTTTTGTCCTTGGAAGGAGAGGTCATTTCCTCACCAGGCAGCTGTCTACTGTTCCTGACTAGTCCTGATATAGATGGCAATGATAGACAATATCCGTTATCCAAAATGTAAGCGCTGCTGTCGTTGCTCTGTATTGCCCATCATCCCAAGTTGGCATGGCCCACCATGAAGGGGCATCAAAGGTGGGAGCGGTTCTGGCAGAATATTAGCAGCTTCCTTCTTCAGTTGGAAGTTACAGCTACCAAAAATTAAAGTCTTCAAAATCTCATCCACAGTATTATTATTTCAAGTAGATTGGCTGATATATTGCACAAGAACTTTGTGGAGAGAAGGGCAGGAGCTCCGATAGTTTGGGCTGGACCTGGATGTTCTCTGTAGTCAATTGCTTGGGCATCATTGTTCACTGTATTTCAGAACAGAGATGGGGTCAGGAACTATAAGAACGTACCCTAGAAGACATACACTCAGCACTTCTGTTTTTAGCTCATTGGCAGGTCTTTGAAACAGTTCATAACACTACTGCTTTTTACAGGGATTGGTAGAAGTGAGATTCAGGTATTGGTGTGTATGCTTGGAGGCAGCCTTAAGGACCTCTTCGCACTGTCCAATTTTTGGTGGTAGAGCTGGGAGTTTTTTTACTTCAGCCTTGGAGCCTGATGGCTTCCGTCACACCCTGGAGAAGTACTTCCAGGGTGGCTCTATGGCTAATCTGCTGCAAACCCCATGCCGCCATTGCCGCCAGAAAATTGCCGGCAGCGGACGACAGAAGGTTCCCTGCCTTTCCGTAGGAAAGATGGGTCAAGCTGGCTTAAGGAGGCTTCTCCCCATCTGATGTTGGGGGGGGGATGGTGTGGGGTGCAGGGCGGACACAGCCGAGATTGCCGTGATTTGTGCAATCCAGGGTGACTCCCGCAGCGCTTGTGACAAGGCCCTAATACACAATGGCATTCAAAACTGTTTTACTTTTTCTTATTTACACTGGAGCACTTGTACCATAACGGCTTTCCTACTCTGATAGCTGGTCAAGTGCGCATGAGTAACCACTTTCACACAGTAGTTTCCTTTTGACCAAGGAAGCAAGGACATTTGCACAACAACTTTAGCAAACATGTATTTATTGCTCTGGACACCACACTTGGGTCTGAAAAAGAATTCCAAGGTTATTTGTTCATGGATTAACTTTGGAACATGAAATCTAATACATTTCATTGAACACCATTTAATATTTCTGGTGCTTCTTATAAAGGCTACATTTTATTTGCTTGTTAATAATTTGATTAGGTGAACGAATTAGGAAGACACTCAATAAAAAATTATAAGGGAAGAGATTTTTATTATAATTATGATGATCATTATGATTATTATGTGTTACATTTATACCCCCTTTTCACTCAAGAAGATCCTACTTGCTTCCTCTCTAATTTTATATTCACAAGCTTGTGAGATAGATCAAGCTGAAAGAGATCACCGAGCCTTCTTGCTCCTCCCAAGCTCCTTTGCCAGTCACGTAGCACAGAAAGAGGAAAAGGGACTTCTGGGCATGAGGTAGGTCTCCCTTGTTGCCACTGTTGTTGGCAGTGGCAGGGAGGAAGTAGGGGTGGCAGTTGGACCCCTTCCCAATCTCATAATTTCACTAATAGACAAACGGATTTTAAGGCTGTAATCCAGAAAAATTCTCGTCTTCTCAGAGCTAATTTGATATCCTGATGTGGAGTCGGTTTAATTTGTTCCAGGACAAGAACTTTGAAGTCATCGTATCTATGATTTCCTTTGAAATGTACATATAGAACTGAAGATTCATTTTGTGTTCTAAATCTGGAACGATGTTCCTGAATCCTCACCCTTAGGTCACGCCCAGTTTCCCCCACGTAATATTTCGAACATTTGCATAATATACAATATATCACATTTTTTTATCCGCAGCTGGCCTGACATTGTAATCTAAAAGTACGTTTCATCTCCATATCAGATGGGTTATTCTTCCAGTCTAATGCTATCCTCTGGATCTAATAAAAGGATCTGCTCCTATTTATAAACTCATTCCATGCAGATATCAATTTAAGCCCCTATCACAGTAATGAGATTCTGTTAGTGAAGGAAAGTGTTTTACTATGACCTTTTTTCCCAGAAAATTATTTTCTAAGATAAACATTTAACAGTATTGATCTTAGAAGATGCTGATGAGACATTTGTCCAGAAACGTTAGGTGGATAACTCTGGTTAATTAAACTGCAGAAGGGTTGGAATCCTGCATCCTACAGACTGCCTGTGAATTAAAGAGTTTTTGTTCAGTTTTCAGAAGTCTTGAGGATTTTTTTTGAACCTTGGTGTTCATTTGAAAATGCTTCAGAGACTAAACCAAAACCACCTCTGCACACTCTGCCCCACTGATTATCACCCTTAAGCAGTCTCTGGACATTGATCAAATGAATGTTTCCTGGAGTTTGACTTTTCTGAAAATATGACATTTTATCTATTTATTATTTGGATTTGTACGCGGCCACTCCCCGAGGGCTCGGAGCGGCTTACAATCAGGCTTACACACAGAAGTAAAAGCAAACATAGTAAACTAGCTTAAAAAGAGATTTCTGGCCTAGCAATCCAAGGCTAGCCGGAAAAGGTGAGTCTTGCAGGCCTTGCGGAAGGAGAGATGGTCCTGCATGGCCCCTACATCGCTACGAAGAGTGCTCCAGATTGACGGCGCCACTACAGAAAAGGCTCTGCGCCTCTGCGATGTGAGATGGATTGCATTGAAGGTCAGCACTTCAAGGAGGTTCATTTGTTCAGAACAAAGTGACCTCTGAGATGGGATGGGGAAAAGACGGTCCCTCAGATACAGAGGCCCCAGACCATGCAAGGCCTTGAAAGTTAACACCATCACCTTGAAGGTGATCCGGTGCTCGACCGGAAGCCAATGAAGCTGCTGGAGGATGGGTGTTATGGGACATCTCATGAGCCCCAGTGAGAATTCGTGAAGCGGCATTCTGGATGAGCTTAAGTTTCCGGAGGCCTCCCCAGCAACCGGGCAGCCCAGCCACAGTACCTCCGTCTTTGCTGGATTTACCCTCAATCTGCTGGCACGCAGCCAACCAGTCACGGCTTCAAGGCACTGTTGGAAACAAGAGGGTATGGAGTCCGGCTGGCCTTCCATTTTCAGAACGAGCTGGGTGTCGTCAGCGTACTGATAACATTCTAGCCCAAAGCTTCGTACCAGACCAGCAAGTGGTCGCATATAGATGTTAAATAATAAAGGGGAGAGAATGGCACCTTGAGGGACCCCACAGGTAAGTGGAGCCCTCTCGGAAACCAAACCACCCCTTTCCACTTGCTGTCCTTGATTGTGGAGAAAGGAGTGTGTTTTTCATCTGTACAAGCCTGGGTTTGATTGTTTTATGCAGTGTGGGTAATTATTATGAAATCAGGCATGCATGTGTGCAGTCTACCTAAGCAAATTTGCTTGAGCAGTGTCTGGCATGGTAACCTACATAGAAGAACATGGGAGCTCTACATCCTGGATAGGAAAGCTCTGCAAATATTCCCTGGAATCCTGCCACTTCCAATTAATCCTCCGCAGACTCCTCTCTCTCCCCATTTCGGGAGAATGCAGTTGTTTGCTATATTTAGCACACAGCCTCCAGCATAACTGTAAAACTGATTGAGGAATGTTAAGCCAACCACACATGCAGACAACAATTTGCATTTAATGTACTGTAACCTCCATTACGCGGCGGTGCTGGAATGCCTGTTAATAATGAAAGGCCACGTGTAATTGACTGGAGTATCTGATGGCTTGCCAGTCCTTTTGTGAGCAACTCATAGTTACGTTAAATTGATGTTTCTTGAAATGGGATCATAAACCAGTTCAAGGGGCTGCCTACTGATTCTCGTTTGCCCCTGGGATTGTCAGAATCTCCATCCAAGTGGAGTAAGGTTACGGCAATCCTTTCTTGTACTCAGAGAAATATCTGCATTTGTTCCAACCTGAGACACGTTTCAGATGAAAACACCTTGTAATTTGTCTGAAATGAGAGATACGCCAGGAATGAGAGGCCAAGGGTGCATCCTGCTCTCCTGGTAGAGAGAAAAAGTGGGGTGTAAATACACAGAAGAAGCAGAAGAAGCAGAAGCAGCAGCACCCATGGCTCAATGCTATGAAATCCTGGGATATGTAGTTTGGCAAGGCACCAGCATTGTTTGGGAGAGAAAGCTAAAGAGCTTGTAAAACTGGAACTACCATGATTCTACAGCAGGGCTGTCCAACTTCTACCGGCCCAGGGGCCTGAATTCCGGTCACTGATGACCTGGGGGGCTGTAGGGTCTACTCCGCCCCCGACTCCGCCCCTGCCCCAGCTCCACCCCCTCCCCGCCCCCAGCTCCGCCCTCTCCCCCGGCGCCCTCTCCCCCTTATTTTTATTTAATATTAAATATATTTAATTCCATCCTCCCCTCTCCCCTTATTTTTATTTAATATTAAATATATTTAATTCCATCCTCCCCTCTCCCCTTATTTTTATTTAATATTAAATATATTTAATTCCATCCTCCCCTCTCCCCTTATTTTTTATTTAATATTAAATATATTTAATTCCATCCTCCCATCTCCCCTTATTTTTATTTAATATTAAATATATTTAATTCCATCCTCCCCTCCCCTTATTTTTATTTAATATTAAATATATTTAATTCCATCCTCCCCTCTCCCCTTATTTTAATTTTTTAATATTAAATATATTTAATTCCATCCTCCATCCTCCCCTCTCCCCTTATTTTTATTTAATATTAAATATATTTAATTCCATCCTCCCCTCCCTCCTTATTTTAATGTATCCCATCTCCCCTTATTTCATCTTTAAATATATTTAATTTTATATTTAATACATGAGGGGAGATGGGGGGAGGGAATGAAGAGCCCCCCTGAGGGCCTGCTTGGCCTACCTTTTCCAAATGCGCAGGATCCAGGAGTACCCGGACGACGAGAGGCGACGACCGACTGAGTCGAAGAAGGTCCTAATCGCGTCTGTGGGCCTCAGCGATCCAGTAGTAGAGTAGGCGAAGAGTATCGCGAGAATACACAATCCACACGGGATTTCTCTGTCAACGCCGGCGTGATCTCGCGTTGTCAGCGACATCCCGTGTGATTGGCGTATTCTCGATACTTGCTCGAACCCGGAAGTAGGTATTTTTTATTATTATTATTTATTTTATTTTTCTATTATTTTTTATTAAAAAGCTTAGGGGGCTGTAGGGAAGGGGCTGGGGGGGCGTATACGGCCCCCGGGCCGCCAGTTGGACAGCCCTGTTCTACAGCATTGAGAGGTGTCAAAGTGGTCTCAAGATGCATCAGTTCTACAATGGGGATTAAACATTCACAGCACCAACGCTTGGACACTTCCGCTATGTCAGCGATTGGTGCGATTGCAATATAAATTGGCTGAAAGATAGGTAATGATATAGTGTTCATACATTATCAAAATTTGGTTGTGATAGTTATTGCACCTCGCAGCAGCGTTTTATACTGTCGATTACGATCTATTGACCCACTGCCTGGCCAGGGCCGGGGTGACCCTAACCCTAACCCTTAATTGGGTGTCCTCCTTCCTCCGGAGCGAGTGAGGAGGGGCGAGGTTGTCTCCAGGGGTTCTCCGCTTCATTGCGGGGTCCCTCAGGGGGCAATTCTCTCCCCTCTGTTATTTAACATCTATATGCGACCACTTGCTTGGCTGGTGCGTAGCTTTGGGCTTGGGTGCCATCAGTACGCTGATGACACCCAGCTCATTCTGGGGATGGAGGGCCGGCCCGAATCTGTACCCGATAATTTCCATTGCTGCCTTGAGGCCGTTACTGGATGGCTGCGAGCCAGTAGGTTGAGGATGAATCCAGCTAAGATAGTGATCCTGTGGCTTGGTCGCCCGGGCAGTGGGGATGTCCAGCTTCCGCCCCTGGATGGCGTGACACTACATCCATTGTCATCCTTTAAGAGCCTCAGGGTAACCCTGGACCCTTTGCTGTCGATGGAGTCCCATGTCTCCACCATCAGCAGAGTGCCGTTTTTCCACCTTCACCAGGCGAGGAGGCTGGCCCCCTACTTGTCCCGTTGCAACCTGGCCACAGTGGTCCAAGCCACGGTCATCTCGAGGCTAGACTACTGTAACGCTCTGTACATTGGCCTTTCTCTGTCGGCGATCCGGAAACTCAATCTGGTGCAGAACGCTGCAGCCCGACTCCTTGCGGGGACCTCGGTGAGCTGTCACATCCCACCAACCCTTCGCGAAGTGCACTGGCTACCCGTAGAATGCCGTATCACCTTCAAAGTGTTAGTCTTGACTTTTAAGACCTTACATGGTCTGGGGTCAGGGTACCTGCGGGACCGCCTCATCCCGTATTATCCCACCAGATCTTTGCGTTCTGAAGAACATAACCTCCTGGTTGTTCCCAGTCCAAAGACATTTTGCCTGACTGCGACCAGTCGCCGGGCTTTTTCGATCGTGGCTCCAACACTTTGGAAGTCATTGCCCGCCGACGTTCGTGCCATTCAGAACATCCTCCCATTTAGGAAAGCCTGCAAGACTCTGTTGTTTCAGCAGGCTTTTGGGGTTGGATGAAATGCAGTCGCCCTCTATATACCACCATCTTGTATTACCTTCTGTTGTCGCAGTGCTTAATGTGCAACCTAGTGTGCCTTTATACCTGTGGTTTTATTGTGGTTTTAACTTTCGCTGTATTGGCTGTTTTTATAACATGTTGTGAGTCGCCCCGAGCCATTGGGAAGGGCGGCAGACAAATACGAATAAATGAATGAATAAATAAATAAATAAATAAATAAATAGTGTTTGCAGATTTAGAGGAACTCTAATTTTTGCTTCTCATAGATTTAGCAGGGGGGGTTGATTAACTAGTTAAAATTCATGACCAAACCAGGTTGTTAAATAAAACATGAAAAATAGTCAATGGGAGGGGTTGAACATGTACCCCTTCCCATTGAATATAGGCTTACAAGCACCATATTGTTCACATATAAGCTATAAAGCATCCCCATTTGCAACATATGTATCATGCCAGATGGTGAGGTCTACTGCTCAATATATTACTGTGTATTTCAGAGCATTGCAGTTGTATGGAGATAATTGGTCACTTTGCACTAGCTGCTGATCCTGAATGACCTGCCACGTGGAGAGTTGCCATAATAGGGATTTAACCGCATTTTCTATAGTTCTATTTGGTATGCATCATCTAAACCAAAAGGGTTTACCATCCAATGAAATTAAGAGAATTTGATTTGTCAGCACAAGGAAGAAATAATAATTTGATGTTTTGTTTTATGCTGATTTATGTCAAGGACAATGTAACATATTTTATATTGTTATACAAATCAAGATGGAACAAATAAAAAATAAATAAAATAAATAATATACAAATCTACATATGATATTCTAAGTCAGTACTTTTATGGCTAAAGAAACTCAAAGGCCAAGGCTGATCCCTTTGTAACTCTTGAATTCTAACCAGACTTTGATTGTGTCATAACAGTGATTGGTTAGTCATCAGTGTGCCTCTATCCCGAGGCACACTGATGACAGGCAACCAGTTTCCTCCCCTTCCTCTTTGGTGCTGCTGAATGCTAGATCCATCAGGAACAAAACGGCCACGATCAGGGAGTTTCTCACTGATACAGAGGCCGATTTGTATTGTATCACCGAAACATGGCTGCAAGAGGGAGATGAGACTATTCTTCAAGATCTAGTCCCCCCAGGTTATGTGGTTACCCACCAAAATCGGAATGGACGGTGGGGGTGTAGCAATGCTCTCTCGTGACTTGTTATCTCTCAGGGCGATTCCTGCTCTGAACACCACCGGTATTGAGAGTGCTGGCCTTGTGTGGGATTCACAGGAGACCATAGCCTTCCTGCTGGTGTACCGAGCGCCTAGTGCACCAGCGGAAAGTCTATCCCAGCTGCTAAAGACTGTGTCGGAGTGGGCCTTGAGGTTTCCTAGACTTATTGTCTTGGGGGACTTCAATGTCCATGCCGACGCAGACTCATTTTCGTCTTCAGCTGCGGACCTAATGTCGACCATGGCGACACTGGGTCTCTCACGTTGTGATACTGGGCCCACACATCAGGCTGGACACACTCTGGACTTGGTCTTCAGTTCAGGAATCCAAGTGGCCCTAGCTTCGATTCTAGAAGTACCATGGTAGGACCACTGTGCCCTGAGAATTTGAGTAGAGCAACGTCCACCACCCTGCAAGGGCGCCGAACTGATTTGGGTTCGCCCGAAGAGACTCATGGAACCAAGTAGGTTCCTGAATGCTCTGAGGGATCTGGAGCCTGTCAGCGTCTCAATCAAGATGCAAGTGGACACATGGAACACCAAACTGTCCAATGCACTTGATGAGATCGCCCCTAAATGCCCTCTCCGACCTCACCAAAACCGATCACCCTGGTTTACAGGGAAACTTCGAATAATGAAGTGAGAGAAGAGACGGCTACAGAGTGTGTGGAGGAGGCTCCGTGATGGAGAACCTAGATCAGCTTATAAGCAATTTATGGATGCTTATGAGTGTGCTATCAAGAAGTCAAAAAAATCTTACTACGCAACCATGATCGCGTTTGCAAGCTCACGCCCGGCACAATTATTTAGGATAATTCGGATGCTGACGATGGTCCCTACCATCCCAAAAAATGATGATTGGGCCCTTACTGCCGAGGTTTTTCAGAGCTATTTTGCAGACAAGATCTTGACTCTCCGCCGGGACCTCCCAGCCACAATTGATACAGTGAGCGAACTTGAGACTCAGTGGCCACTCACTGGGCCCACATTCAACCGATTCCAACTGCTGGACGCAGAGGCTGTTGATAGGATTGTAACTGCATCTAGACCGACGACATGCTCCCTCGATCCGTGCCCCTCTTGGCTAGTTAAATCTTGCCCGGAGGGATTACGTGACCTACTGTTGAATACTATAAATGGCTCCCTTGAGCAAGGAGTCTTTCCAGAGAGCTTGAAAGAGGCTGTGGTCTCTCCATTGCTGAAAAAACCAGGGTTAGATCCCTCGGTTCCCTCCAATTACTGCCCAGTTTCGAATCTGTCGTTTCTGGGCAAAGTGATTGAGAGGGCAGCAATGGGAGCAGTTGCAGACCTTCCTAGATGACACAGCTGGTTTAGACCCCTTCCAGTCCGGTTTCTGTATGGGGCACGGAACAGAGATGGTCTTGGTTTCCATTACAGATCAGCTGATTTGCCAGCTTGACCAAGGCGGATCGGCACTGCTAGTGTTATTGGACCTCACAGCAACGTTTGAGATAGTCGATTATGATCTTTTGATGCACCGCCTGTCTGTGGTTGGAGTGAAGGGGACAGCCTTAAACTGGCTGTCCTCTTTCCTCCACAATCGGAAACAGCGAGTGCTTTGGGGGGGACTGGCCTCTGGGGGTTTCCCTCTATCTTGTGGGGTGCCCCAAGGAGCCATACTCTCCCCCTTGTTATTTAACATCTATATGCGACCACTCGCTCAACTGGTATGTAGCTTTGGGCTTGAGTGTCACCAGTACACTCAGCTCATTCTGAGGATGGAGGGCCGACTGGACTATGTACCCAATAATTTCCATCTCTGCCTCGAAGCCATGACTGGATGGTTGCGTGCCAGCAGGTTGAAGGTGAATCCAGCGATGACGGAGATCCTGTGGCTGGGCTGTCCGGGCGATAGGGATATCCAACTATTGACCCTGGATGGCAAGGCACTATGCCCATCATCATCAGTAAAAAGCCTGGGAGTCCTCTTGGACCCTCTGCTGTCATTGGAGGCTCAGGTCTCCAATGTCAGCAGAAGTGCGTGTTTCCATCTACGACAGATGAGGCGTCTGGCTCCCTATCTGTCCTGGAATGACCTGGCCATGGTAATCCAAACCAAGGTCATCTCAAGACTTGACTACTGTAACACTCTTTACATTGGCCTACCCTTGACTCTGATGCAGAAACTTAAACTAGTGCAGAATGCCGCGACCCGACTACTCACAGGGGAGCCTGTGAGTTGTCGCATAACACCAATACTCTGGGATCTGCACTGGTTGCCAATTGAATTCCGGATTACTTTCAAGGTGTTAGTTCTTACTTTCAAGGCCTTGCATGGTCTGGGGCCAGTGTATTTAAGGGATCGCCTAATCCCATATAATCCCCCAAAATCGTTACGGTCAGAGGATCAGAGCCTCTTAGACATCCCAGCTTAAGATCTTTTTGCCTGATGACGACTAGGCGAAGGGCATTTTCAATCATTGCCCCGGTGTTGTGGAACTCTTTGCCACCTGAGACTCGTGCTCTGCATAATGTGAACACCTTTCGCAGAGCGTGCAAGACTCCTCTCTTCAGGCAGGACTTTGATTAATGTTGGGAATTTTTAAACTCTTCTTTTATCTGATGGTGTTTTATTCTGTCTTGTTTATAATGTTTTATTCTGTCTGTTACGTGAACCGCCCCAAGCCTCCGGAAGTGGCGGTCAAAAATCGAAATAATAAATAAATAAATAAAACTAGTTCCTAATCCCAATTTGAGCAGATTTGTTAAATCAAGGAGAACTTAGTGAATCAATCCTTGTTGGATCATTCAGTTGACTCCATGGATCTGCTCTCCTTGAAGGAATTGTATTTACCACATATTCTCACATTTTGGGTATAATATCTCTTGTCTAACTTCTTTTTGACACCTTCCATGGCACCACTTCAACACCGAGTGTCTTCCAGATGTTTTTGTACAGCTGCTTATTAATTACTTATTGAAAATATTCCGATACATCTGTTAAAAAATTAAGTTTGCTCAATCCAAGTGGTAAAATATATCAATTACACAGACAAGCAGGATGCAGGATTGCATCACCAGGACCTTATTCTTATTCACAACAAGTGTTATTGACAAAATAGAGTGTTGGTGAACAATATATCATCATCATCATCATCATCAGTTTCTCATTTGTTAATCGCCCTCCATTAAAATGCTCCAGGCGATTTACATAAAACAATTGCATTAAAAAACACACAATACCAGATAGACTGCATTAGACATTAAAAGCTCTGCTAAAAAGCCAGGTCTTGAGTGCCTGAGCAAAGGGTCGCAGGTCACGCATGGCCCTCAAGTGGGGAGGCAAGGAGTCCCACAAGACAGGGGCAGAGGTGGAGAAGGCCCTGCGTCTTGTGCTCTCAAGGCGTACTTCCCTGGGGCCTGGAACATACAGTGAGTTTAGTTGGAGGAGTCGTGGTGACCACTGGCGGCGAAGAGGGCAGAGGCGGTCTCTGACATGTGCGGGCCCCTGACCATAAAGCGCCTTAAAGGTCAGAACCAACAACTTAAACAGGGCCCGGAATTCCCTTGGAAGCCAGTGGAAGTGTCACAGAGTTGGAGTTAAGTGGCATCTCAAAGGTGTTTTTGCAAGTAGCCTGGCAGCCACATTCTGAATAATGCGCATCTTCTGAGTAGCCGACAGGGGAAGGCCAACATACAAGGCGTTACAATAATCCAGTCTAGATGTGACCATCGCATGGATGATTGTAGCCAAGGCTTCCTCTGGAAGGTAAGGTGCCCGCTGTCTCGCCTGCCAGAGATGGAGAATGGCCTGCTTACTCACATGAGCGATCTGGGCCTCCATAGTCAACTGTGAATCCAGGACGACACCCAAGCTCTTAACAGTGGAAGATGGATGAAGGGGGGCACCATCGAAGTTGGGCAGGGAGGATGCCACTCCAGGCGGGTGGCCAGGCCACAAAATTTCAGTCTTAGTAGGATTCACCTTCAACCCCCTGGCACGCAGCCATCTCAATACAGCCTCAAGACATAAGGTGAAATGGTCCGGCATTGAGGTGACTCCAGGCTCCAGCCGTAAAAGCAGGCTATCCTTCAATCCCACCGCTGCCACCAAATGTGGTAATAGAGGAAACTTCACCCTGTTTACTTTTTAAACCGTGTGGCAGGACAGCCACCAGTTATCACTGTTTTCCTTCTTTGTTAACTTTAATTTGCTGCCACCATTTGTCAATGCTTGACCACTAGATGTGAGGGTCTTTGTGAACAAACGACTTCCACAGATGTTCTTGTTGAAAGTGTTTAACAGTTTATTTTACAGAAATGGGCTCAAAGCTTAGGTGGTTTCAAAATTACTCCGAAGAGGTACAAACTTCAAGGTTTCAAAAATATAACACTGGGGTTTTAAATTCCCCTTTCACAGTTACACACAAGTAACTACTTAATACTGGGTTACTCTCAACCCTGGGACTAAACTCTGTCCCACACACTTGGGTTTCCCTCAACCCACACACAGAACTGAACTGCACACTGCAGCTCCTACAGACAGCTTGCAGCTTCAGCAACTGTCAATCCCTAACTAACTTTTGTCACAGCAGCTGGCCAACTGACATTCTCCAACTGTCAGATTAAAACTGAACATTCTAAAGTCAGAGTGGCCTCTGTTGCCATGGCAACAGCTTCTGCTTACAGCTTGCTGCTGCGAACATCCCACGGCTCACTCTATGCAGCTTTTAAAGAATGTCCCTTCTAAATACATAAACAAACATGTGATTAACATATAAATAACCACCTCATCACAGGTATCATCTGCGTATTGGTGGCACTCCATATATGATCAAAGGTTGTTAGGCAGAGGTTCAATAGTCGCTTCTGATGGATGCTTTAGTGTGGATTTCTGAACTGGAAGGGAGTCTGACTTAGGTGTCCCCTGGATCACCTTCCAATTCCACTATTCTTTTCCACATCTCATAATGATGCACATCATCTGTACTATATCCATTCTGAATGCTGTGTTCCATTTTAGGGAAGTTACTGATAGGGGAAATATCTAACAAAATCAGAGTTTGGAAAACATGGATGTGTTCTCAAATTCAAGACCAAATTTCCATTCTGACAAGTGACATGCTTAAATATCTGGGATGATTTTGTTTCCCGGGTCTCTTTACCGTTACTCTGTTAGGAGGTAAATATGTGATGTGTATTGTCTGGAAACACAAAGATTGTCAAGTACGCAATCATTCTTCCAACACAGGACTTAATTCCAGTATGGAAGGAGACTGATAATCCTGATTATAAATGTAATAATCCTCTGAAATATTTTAAAATGGAAAGCAAATCAAAAGGATGTAATTTTAGCTTATCAGCAACTGACAGCGGTGCTGTGGCTAAATTTAGCTGCAGAAGTGCTAGTCATTCTCAAAGTGTCGCAGTATTTAAATTTCCTTATAGGATCTTGCAGCTGCCTTATATTGAGAAAACCCTTTCCTGGAGAGTAAACTACTCTTGAATGTGTTTCAACAGTTTCAACAGGTGGACTCAAGAGCCTCTACGTGTGGCCATTCACACAGGATGCAGTTCATAAAATGATTGGGAGGGCAACCATCAGGCACTTTTTTGCGCCCTAGGCCACACTTTGGAATTGCGCCTCCTTTAAGCCAACCTCCCGCCACCTCCAAGGTCCCCATGCATTCCCACCGGCTGGAAAGCTCTGCTGTGCTCTGGAGGTCTCCTCGGGAGTCAGGAGGCTTGGGGAGAGAACAGCAGGTGCAAACTCGCTCCAAAGGCGCACACAAGAGAGAGAGAGAGAGAGCATGCGCGTGAGAAAGAAAGTGAGAGAGCGCACAAGAGAGCGAGAGAGCATGTGCGAGAGAGTGAGTGCGAGAGAGAGCAAACAAGAGAGAGCGCGCGCGTGAGAAAGAAAGCGAGAGAGCACGTGCGAGAGAGAGAGAGTGAGAGAGAGCGTGCATGAGAGAGAGCAAGCAAGAGAAAGTGCATGCGAGAAAGGGAGCGAGAGAGCGCGCAAGAGAGAGAGTGCGAGAGAGAGCACGCACGCATGAGAGAGAGAGCGCGAGAGAGAGCAAGCGAGAGAGAGCATGCGCGTGAGAAAAAAGTGAGAGAGCGCACAAAAGAGCGAGAGAGCGCATGCGAGAGCGCGTGCGAGAGAGAGAGAGTGCGAGAGAGAGAGAGTGCGAGAGAGAGCAAACAAGAGAGAGCGTGCGCGTGAGAAAGAAAGCAAGAGAGCACGTGCGAGAGTGAGAGTGAGAGAGAGAGCGTGCATGAGAGAGAGAGCAAGCAAAGAGAAGCGTGCATGTGAGAAAGGGAGCGAGAGAGCGCGCAAGAGAGAGAGAGAGTGCGAGAGAGAGCACGCACGCATGAGAGAGAGAGAGCGCGCGCGAGAGAGCAAGCGCGCGAGAGAGAGCATGCGCGTGAGAAAAAAGTGAGAGAGCGCACAAGAGAGCGAGAGAGCGCGTGCGAGAGAGAGAGTGCGAGAGAGAGAGCAAACAAGAGAGAGCATGTGTGCGAGAAAGGGAGCGAGAGAGCACGTGCGAGAGAGAGAGTGAGAGAGAGAGCGTGCATGAGAGAGAGAAAAGCAGGCCCGGATTAGCACCTTTTGGTGCCCAAGGCCAAAGGAGCCCGCCACCCCAGGGGCGGGAGCGCTACCCCAGGTTCGAAGAAGCCCCGCCCCACCCCAAGGGTATGCTGCGCATGCGCGGCAGCGCCCCGAGGTCCTCCTTCCGTCCTTCAGTGAAGGAAGGAAGGAGGGGGGAACCAAGGAGGAGCAAGAGGCGGGGCGAAGGGTCCTGGCCCTGACGCGGCGCCCCTTCGCCCCGCCTCTTGCTCCTTCTCCTTTCCCCCTCCCTTCCTTCGTTCACTCAAGGGAGGAAGGAAGGGGGAAAGGAGAAGGAGCAAGAGGCGGCCTGGCCCTGACGTGGCGCCCCTTTGCCCTGCCTCTTGCTCCTTCTCCTTTCCCCCCTCCCTTCCTTCGTTCACTCAAGTGAGCGAACGAAGGAAGGGAGGGAGGGGGGAACCCAGGAGGGGCAAGAGGCGGTGCTAAGGAGACTCAGGCGGTTTTCGCCGCCCCGCTCGCCCGTGCCCCAAACACGAGCGGGGCGGGGCGGTGGCGGCGAAAACCACCTGAATCTCCTTAGGGTGGCGGGAGACTCATTTCCGGGCCTCTTCAGGCCTGGAAATGCCGCCCCCCAAAATCTGCCGCCCGAGGCAAGTGCCTCGGGTGGCCTGATGGGTAATCCGGCCCTGGTGGAAAGCAACGGCTAACCCTCTCTGAACAAAGACAGAGGCAGGCTTGTCTTCTAGTTGTCATAAGTCAGAAATGACTTGAAGGTTTTCTACAACAGCAACAGCCTCAGTGAAGGTAGTTATCACTGTACCAAAAGAGGTGTTTTTACTGGTTATGTTTCTAAAATCCCACACCTGAAATCACCTCTGCTTTTACTTTGGCCAGAAATGTACCTATTAAGACTTCAAAGTACGGACTGTCATGTTCTTAAAATAAGCGTGAGAAGTAGGAGTCAGAGTGTAAATTAGTTTTTACCCTCTAAATATAATTCTCACCACCGCCATCTCCCCAAAACCACACTTCAACAATATGAAATTCACACTTCTGTTCTGGCCCAGGAGGCCGGAGCCAAAATCATTATGCGGTTCTCATAAATTGTAAACCCAGATTAGCTTTCCGGTTACCACTTACTCCAGGGCACTCCCAATTAGGAAAAGGTCATTTATTTCTATTTCATTTTAACAGCACTTTGGACAATATTGGAAATAGGCGTTTTGGATGCAAATGGGAAGAAAGAAAAAGGAAACAAGTTCCTGGGCAGATTCCTCAAGAACATCACCATCTTTTCGCATGGGTCTGTGCTGAGGGGATAATGCAAAGGTCGGGAACCTTTGTGACCCAGAGAGCCATAAAAGCAAAATATTTGGAAATTTATTTCAGTGAGAGCCATATAATATATATAATACTAGCTGTAACTGGCACGCGTTGCTGTGCCCTATTTAGGAAATGCGAGAAAGTCTGAGTATGTAAGGGTTGGAAATGATGTTACTTACGGTCTTGGTGGGGTCATGTAGGCATGAATTGCACACTTTCTATGTGTGCTCCAAATGATGTCATCTGGAAGCATGAGTTGTATTGTCTTATATAGCGGAGGAAGTGTTTTGATTCTGGAGTGTCTCCACTCAGCAAAGTCTGTAGTGGTTGTGGAGGAGTGGCAAGTGGTGGTAGAGAGACTTTACCGGCTAGGCAGCACATTATTTTATTATTTATTTATTTCAGGATTTTACCCCGCTCTTCTCAACCCCCGAGGGGGGGACTCAGAGCGGCTTACAGTACGGCACAATTCGATGCCACATCATACAGTATAAAACCCCAAAACCCCACAACAATTAAAATACATTAAAACAACATTAAAATACAGTTCCATCAACAACATACACAGTCATTCCAAGTTAAAACAATATTCACTCCATAAAAACATTGGCCCTCTTCATCCATTCCATTAAAATCCCCGTCTAACATGCTGCTTAGTGCTGGTGTGCAAACGCCTGGTCCCAAAGCCAGGATTTTACCTTCTTCCTGAATGCCAGGAGGGATGAGATGGACCGTACCTCCATAGGGAGCGCATTCCACAGGCGGGGGAGCCACCGCTGAGAAGGCCCTGTCCCTCGTCCCCACCAACCGCATTTGAGAAGTCGGCGGAAGCGAGAGCAGGGCCTCCCCGGATGATCTTAGGTTACGGGGTGGGACGAGCGGCCGATGCGTTCGGATAAGTAAGCTGGGCCAGAACCGTATAGAGCTTTAAAGGTCAAAACCAGCACTTTGAATTGAGCCCGAATTGGACAGGCAGCCAGTGGAGCTGACACAACAGGGGGTGGTATGCTCCCTGTATGTCGCTCCCGTTAGTAATCTGGCTGCCGCCCGCTGGACTAATTGCAGTTTCGAACTGTCTTCAAAGGCAGCCCCCCGTAGAGTGCGTTGCAGTAATCTATTCGGGATGTGACCAGAGCGTGGACGACCGTAGCCAGATCAGACTTCCCAAGGTACGGGCGCAGCTGGCGCACGAGTCTCAACTGTGCAAAAGCTCCCCTGGCCACCACTGAGACCTGGGGTTCCAGGCTCAGCGATGAGTCCAGGGTCACTCCCAAGCTGCGAACCTGCGTCTTCAGGGGAGTGTAACCCCATCCAACACAGGCTGTAACCCTATGCCCTGTTCGGCCTTACGACTGACCAGGAGGACCTCTGTCTTGTCTGGATTAAGTTTCAATTTGCTAGCCCTCATCCAGTCCGACACAGCAGCCAAGCACCGGTTCAAAGTCTGGACAGCCTCCTTGGTGACAGGAGGAAGGAGCGACAGATCTGGACGTCATCTGCGTACAGGTAACACCTTACTCGAAACTCGAATGATCTCTCCCAGCGGTTTCATGTAGATGTTAAACAACATCGGGGACAGAACTGAACCCTGAGGGACTCCACATGACAACGGCTGTGGAGCCGAACAGGTGTCACCCAATGACACCTTCTGGGTACGTCCTTCCAGGAAGGATTGGAGCCACTGCAGAGTAGTACACCCAAGCCCCATATCTGCAAGGCGACCCAGAAGGATACCGTGGTCAACGGTATCGAAAGCCGCTGAGAGGTCCAGCAGAACCAACAGGGA
>JARBWK010000009.1:1984968-2008256 GCA_030556195.1 Anolis apletophallus
GTTGCATGGGTGCCGGAACAGGTTTTGAGTGATCGTGGAGTGCAGTTTACTGCTCAGTTTTGGGAGCGGTTTTTGGAGGTGCTAGGGGCTCAGAGGCGTCTTCGACCTCTTATCATCCTTGTTGTAATGGCGGCGTAGAAAGGACGCAGAAATCGTTAGAGGCTTATCTACGCATTTTTAGTAATAAAGAGCAAACTAATTGGTCTGATCTGTTGCCCTATGCTGAAGTGGCATACAATAGCTCTGTGCATTCGTCCACCGGAAGGTCTCCTTTTGAGAGGAGGAGTATAGTGAAGGGGATTTAGTGTGGCTGTCCCACACAGAATTTGAAATTGGGTTATCCATCTAAGAAATTGGGTCCGAAGTATATTGGGCCTTTTAGGATTGAGAAAGCAGTGAATAAGGTCTCCTAGACCCTTCTGTTGCCCAAGAGTTTAGGGAAAGTTCATCCCACGTTTCATTGTGGTCTTCTGAAAAAGTATGTGGGACCCTTTCATCCTCCGGTTGAATGATGTTTTGTTTTACAGGGGAGGACGTGGTGGGTAGGCCGTTATGTCAGGATTGGGAGACTTGAGCTTGGGTGAAGTTCAAGCTCCCAGCCTGGCATGATTACATCGACCTTAGCCCTAGATCTTGGGTGACCTTGGGCTCCAGTTATATAAGACTGTGCTGAGTCATGTGGAAGTGAGGTAACTTCCACATGTGTGCAAGGCTGCAGAGGGAAGTGATGTAACTCCTCTGAGCCTGAACATTGGACAATTGGACTCCTAATGCTGACTCATGGGGCCATGAGGTCACATCCCTTTGGACTATGGGATATGCTGAATCACCGGATATGGTGCAACCCTGCCTGGACATTGCATGGGCGATGGGAGGGGGGGTTGGGGTATATAAGTTGTGTTTTGGTGGCGGGCAGGTGCTTTTGCTTCACATGTGTCGTACCTGCAATAAAATCGTGTTGGACCGTGCTTTCAATCTACGCGTGATCCTTACCGAGTGTTGGAGAGTCGTTACACCGGGCCTCTTCAGGCCCGCAAATGCCACCCCCAAAATCTGCCGCCCGAGGCAAGTGCCTCGGGTGGCCTTATGGGTAATCCGGCCCTGGTAGAAAGCAACAGCTAACCCTCTCTGAACAAAGACAGAGGCAGGCTTGTCTTCTAGTTGTCATAAGTCAGAAATGACTTGGAGGTTTTCTACAACAGCAACAGCCTCAGTGAAGGTAGTTATCACTGTACCAAAAAGAGGTGTTTTTACTGGTTATGTTTCTAAAATCCCACACCTGAAATCACCTCTGCTTTTACTTTGGCCAGAAATGTACCTATTAAGACTTCAAAGTACGGCCTGTCATGTTCTTAAAATAAGCGTGAGAAGTAGGAGTCAGAGTGTAAATTAGTTTTTACCCTCTAAATATAATTCTCACCACCGCCATCTCCCCAAAACCACAATTCAACAATATGAAATTCACACTTCTGTTCTGGCCCAGGAGGCCGGAGCCAAAATCATTATGCGGTTCTCATAAATTGTAAACCCAGATTAGCTTTCCGGTTACCACTTACTCCAGGGCACTCCCAATTAGGAAAAGGTCATTTATTTCTATTTCATTTTAACAGCACTTTGGAAAATAGTGGAAATAGGCGTTTTGGATGCAAATGGGAAGAAAGAAAAA
Source organism: Anolis apletophallus (assembly GCA_030556195.1). NCBI lineage: Eukaryota > Metazoa > Chordata > Lepidosauria > Squamata > Anolidae > Anolis > Anolis apletophallus. The sequence goes on from JARBWK010000009.1 coordinate 1,986,635, forward strand.
GGAAACAAGTTGCCTGGGCAGATTCCTCAAGAACATCACCATCTTTTCGCATGGGTCTATGCTGAGGGGATAATGCAAAGGTCGGGAACCTTTGTGACCCAGAGAGCCATGAAAGCAAAATATTTGGAAATTTATTTCAGTGAGAGCCATATAATATATATAATACTAGCTGTACCCGGCACGCGTTGCTGTGCCCTTTTTAGGAGATGTGAGAAAGTCTGAGTATGTAAGGGTTGGAAATGATGTGACTTACGGTCTTGGTGGGGTCATGTAGGCATGAATTGCGCACTTTCTATGTGTGCTCCAAATGATGTCATCTGGAAGCATGAGTTGTATTGTCTTATATAGCGGAGGAAGTGTTTTGATTCTGGAGTGTGTCCACTCAGCAAAGTCTGTAGTGGTTGTGGAGGAGTGGCAAGTGGTGGTAGAGAGACTTTACCAGCTAGGCAGCACATTCCTTTTTTAAAAAAAAAAATTTATTGTGTTTTCCGTGGCACATGACCACTAATAGGGGTTATAGGTAGGGGGAGGTAGTGATCAGGGATGGGAGCGTGAAGGTAGGGGGGTATACAGTGACTTCCCGAGCGTAACACAAGAAAGTGTGCTTTTATCAGTCCCAAGATTGATCCATATGTTATTAATCCAACCTAGTTGCCAATATAGCTCTTTCCCTTATCCCATGTTTAGAGGTCGTTTAAGTCTATTATGCATTTGAATTTCTCTCTTTGCAAGTAGTCTTTAAAGCACGTCCAGTCCGTTTTTTGTTTTTTATTGTTCATGTTTTGGCATATCGCCTCCATCTGGATCATGTCGAACGCCTTCAGGATCCACTCCTCAACATCCGGAGTGGTATCCTTCTTCCAATGGCGTGCTAGTACAATCCGACTGCAGGCGCTGAGCAGGAAGAACACTCTCTCCTGATTTTTATTGAGTAGCGGATTGGATAGCCCCAGCAGGTAATGTTGAGGGTCCATCGGGAATCGGATCTTCAGTATCTTCTCCGTTTCTTTATGTACCACTGTCCAGTATTTGTGGGAGGTTTTGCACCCCCACCATTGGTGTATGTAGGTGCCAGTTTCCCTTTTACACTTCCAGCATACCATGGAGCTTTTGTTATTGAATTTTGCAAGTCTCGTTGGGTGGAGGTGCCACCGATACTGCATTTTCAGCCAGTTCTCTGCTATGTCGACCGATGTACTGATTTTTAATTTGACATTCCATACTTCCTCCCATTGTCTTTGTAAGATAGAGTGGCCGAAATCTTGGGCCCACTTCGTATGGCAATTTTTGACTTGTTCGTCTGCCGTGTCCCATCTGAGGAGTTGTTTGTATATAGCACATTCCTGTTGTTTCTGCTGGGTATTTCAGGGCTTTGCAGTGTGTGCAGATGTGTGTTAGGGTGCCAATGTCAGCCTCTGGCACCATGCTGTAGTCTTCTGCAGCGTTGTATCTGAAGGCTAGGCGGTGGAATTGGTTGTGGTGTTTTTGAATTTTGTTTTCTGTGTTGCGACGTCGTGTTTCTGCGCTCCTTGCGCTGCTGTTGTTTTGCATTTCTGCATCTTTGTTGTTCCTGGCTGCGCACTTCTTCTTGTCGTGCAGTTCTTTGCATTTGGTTCTCAGCTGTGCGTCGTGCAGTGACCTGTTGTCTGTGTCTCTGCTGCGCAGTGTGTTTCTGTTCTGGCGTTTGTTCTGCCCTTTTTTGTTTGATGTATGTAGCGTTGTGTGTAAGGACGCTCCAATTTTCCCCAGAAAGACGCTCACAATTTTGCTGCTTCTCCAACAGGGTTTATTGCAGGTTCCACACCTTTAAAGCTAAGCAGTGTCCCTTCACCAACACCAGCCTTATATACAAATCCCTCCCCCATGCAATGTCCTGTGCATGTTGCACCATTTCCTCTGACTCAGCAAGTCCCAGAGAGGCATAGTAATTCCCCAGAGTTCCTTGGATATTGCATCATATCCCCCCAGAGTTACAGTTAGAATTGGGGTAAAGGTCACTGGCTCCATTCTTGCAGCTGGATGTAAATAGGACAAAGTTCATGGTTTCTCCTGGCGCAGCAGTTCTGTGGAGGTTTCATCATTCAGTTAGGGAAGGTTTGGATCTGTGCCAGCTTCCCTTAAGCTGACAGATTCTAATCCTGACATGATGCCCTCCTCCACCACATCCTCCTCCTCCCCCTGGGGAAAAACAAAGCAAATTCAAACATCTGGTATCACCGGGCTCATGTACTTCTTTAGAAGGCTGCAGTGGAACGTAGGGTGAACCTTCCCCATGGTTTTGGGCAATATGAGTCTGTAGGACACCTCATTCACTCTTTCAGCCACCCTAAACGGACCGACATACTTTGGGCCTAATTTCTTAGAGGGCATCCCCACCTTAAGGTTCTGAGTCGACAGCCACACCAAATCCCCTTCTTCATACCCCTCTCCTTCCTGCCTATGCTTATCGCCGAACCGCTTGTAAGAGCCTTGCGCTCCGCAAGCTCGCTGTCACCTCCTTCCACTCTTCCAATGCTCTAGCCGACCATCCTTCTTCCTTATCATCGTGATGATAAACACCTACTGGCAGAGGAACCACCTCCTGCCCATATACTACAGAAAACGGGGTCTTCCCAGTGGACGAGTGAACTGAGCTATTGTAAGCCATCTCTGCATAAGGCAAGAGATCTGCCCAATTATTCTGCCGGTCATTCACAAAAATCCGCAAATAGCTTCCTAGTGATTTTGCGCTCTCACAACCCCTCCGTTACATGAAGGATGGTACGCGGTAGTTAACTTCCGGTCTGCTCCTAGAGCTTCCAGGAACTTCTCCCAGAACTTAGCAGTGAACTGCACTCCTCGGTCACTAAGCACCTGCTCGGGACACCCGTGCAGCCTATACACATGTTGCACATACAATTTAGCTAACCGCTCCGCTGAGGGTAATCCAGTCAGCGGGACAAAATGAGCCTGCTTCGAGAACATGTCCAACACCGTCCAGATGTATCTATATCCTCTACTTGACGGCAGCTCCCTACAAAATCAGTGCTTATATGTGTCCAAGGCCTTACCGGGGTAGCCACTACCTGTATCAACCCGGGAGGTTTAGCAGTGGAAACCTCCCCCTAGCGCAAGCCTCACACCGACTCACATAATCCTTGATAAACTTCCTCATCCCTGGCCACCAGTATTTACCTCTCACAGCCAACAATGTCTTGGTAAAACCCCAATGACCAGCTGTCTTGTGGTCATGGGCCAACTCAGAATCTTACCTCTCAGCTCTGCAGGAACATATAGTTTAGTTCGGCCAAACCACAATCCATTTACCATTTTACACTCAGACTCATGGTTTCTTAACCAGTCATCCCCTGCATAACACTTCTGAAACTCTTTAGCCCAGCTTTCCATCTCGGGCTCCTCCCCTTCACCTCTACTTTGGCCTGAGATCGGGTCTGTACTGCCAAACCCCACTGTTTCTCAGTAAACACCCTCTCCACACCAGGAAGAGGATCAGCTCCTACTGCTGGATACCTGGACAAGGCATCAGCGACCACGTTCTCCTTGCCCTTTATGTGTTTCAACACAAAATTGAAACGAGACAAATACTGCGCCCATCTCACCAACTTGGGAGATAACTTCTGAGGTTCTCGCAGGAACTGTAGATTTCTATGGTCAGTCAACACCTCAAAGGATGGACTGCCCCTTCCAAAAAAGTGGCGCCACACCTGCAGAGCATACCGGATCGCGAATGCCTCTTTCTCCCAAACAGGCCAACTCCTTTGTTGATCCCCAAATTTCTTTGAGAAGTAAGCACACGGCTTCAGCACTCCTTTATCGTCTCGCTGCAACAAAGCTCCTCCATATGCCCACGCCGAGGCATCACTTTGCACTATGAAAGGCTTCTCCGAATCAGGATGGGACAACAGGGGCCCTTCTGTAAATGCTATTTTCAACAAGTCAAAAGCCTTCTGACAATCAGGGGTCCATGCCAACTGAGCTCCAGGGGATTTCACCTTGCGAGCTTCCCCTTTCCCCTTGGTCTTCAGTAAGTCCGTACGGGGCAATACAATAGTGGCAAAACCAGAGATAAAAGCTCTATAAAAATTCGCCAATCCTAAGAAAGCTTGTAACTGCCTCCGAGTCCTCGGGGCCTCCCATGCCAATACATCTCTTACTTTGGATGGATCCATAGCCACCCCTGATCGACTTATCCTATATCCTAGAAAGTCAATTTCACTCCTGTTGAATTCGCATTTACTCAGCTTTACATACAGCTTGGCTTGTCGCAACCTTTCCAACACCTCGCGAACCAACTGCACATGCGCCTCCCTCGTCTGAGAAATGATAACAATATCGTCTAAATAGACATACACCCCCTTATACAAAAGGGGGTGCAGAACCTCGTTTATTAAATGCATAAATATGCCTGGAGAGCCTGCTAAACCGAATGGCATAACCACTCATTCGAATAATCCGAGATGGCATGAGAAAGCGGTCTTCCATCTATCTGTTTCTCTCACCCGCACCATATGGAACGCATTGATAAGATCTAGCTTTGTAAAATACTTTCCTCTCCCTAACTGTCCCAACAAATCTTTGATTAAGGGTAGCGGATAACAGTTCACGGTGCTGCGTGCGTTCAAACCGCTATAAGCGATGCACAGCCTCAGTTTTCCATCCTTCTTCTCCCGAAACAACACTGGTGCAGCAATCGGCGACTCTGATCTCCTAATAAATCCCTTTTTAAAATAATCATCAATTTGTTCTCTAAGCGCCAATTTCTCCTTCACTGACATGGGATATATCTTGGGTTTGGGCAGCACAGCACCTTCTTTAAGTATTACTTTACATTGAACATTACGGACGGGGGGGAGACTATCGGCTAACACAGGGTTAAACACTTCTGCAAAATCCGCATATTCCTCAGGAATCCTTCCTTCCCCCTTGGAACCCTTTTCCGCTTCCGCAGACATACTTTCACTCACTTCTGGATGACATGCCACAGACCCCGCCTCCAATCTATAACGGGATTCACTTGTTGGAGCCATGGCAATCCCAATATCACCTCATGCTCTTTAACAGGGGCTACCACACATTCCAATTCCCCTCCCAAGGACCAACCCGACCTTTTAAATCTTTAGTCCCCAAGGGAAATGGGCCCCCTTACAAATGAACCATCGAGTTGAGAGAAATGTACAGGAGCAGGTAATATTCGAGTTTTACACTCTGAACTCTTAACTAATTCGGGGCAAATTATATTCTCTGAACACCCACAGTCTACTAGTGCCTTGTGCACTTGATAACCCCTCTTCTCTTTTAACTCTATTTCACAAACAACATTACGGGCCCTTTTCCTCACATTCTTTTCACCCAAAGCCCCACTGGCTACAGCTGTCCGTCTGGAATCCGCAACCTTTTCTGCTTGCACTGGGAAGCCAAATGCCCGGTTTGGAACACACAAAACATAAGCCTCTTCCCATGGCCGGCCTCCGGCTACTGTTATCAACCTTCCGCCGGGACAGTCCTCCAATGTCGCGCTTGACATCGACTCTGGGCCTCCGCACCAAGCCTGGTGAAGTCTTACGACGCTGCACCTGGGCCAAGATTCCTTCCACGCTGCCAGCGAGTTGAATCCACCCGTCTACATCTCCCGGGTCGCCTCGATGAAGGCACCACTCCAGCACCTCTTGCCGTAATCCATCTTTAAAAGCTCCAGTAGTGTAGCTTTGCGACCATTCAGCCACCTTCCCTGCCAAGCCCATAAATTCCTCGGCGTATTCCGTCACTGATCGGCTGCCTTGGGACAAACACCGGAGGGCTTCCTTAGCTTTGACTCTTTCCAAAGGGTCCCTGAAACGATTCTTCACCGCTCTAAGGAAACCTCTCAGGGTCCCCAAACAAGGATCCCTGCGGTCATGGCATTGTACATACCAATCTGCCGCTCTCCCTTTGAGGACAGCCCCCACGGCTCGAACACGGCTGCCTTCACTGGGATACAAGTGTCCATAATCCTCCATGTGGTCTCCAACTGCTGCCACAAAGAAGGCCACTTTGCACGCCTCTCCGTCAAACTCCACCCGAAGTGGTTCTTTGCGAGGCTGCATGTCTCCTCCATGGAACTGGGGTCTCTTCCCACTGGGCACATTTCCACCAGCCCTCTGGATTCCTCTCCCCATTCCAGCAGCCTTCCCCTGGTTACCTGGCGGGCTGTCTTCCTCCACACTCCCATAGGAGATCTAGGACGGTTTCCAGTCCTCTCGCCATCCATCCGGGAATAGTAAGTAAAATCCCTCCTCCGGGCGGGCCCCACATGGAATCTTGGGCCGGACCCCTCTGCCACATCTGGTAATTTCTTTGTAGTGTCTTCTCCATCGAAACTAAGCGGCACTCTAATACTTCAACCCCCGTAGGGATTTTGGCTCCGTAGTCTCACTGCCCTTAGCAGTTTCTGTACTACGCACCGCCTCGTCACGATAGGGTTTCCTTGGGTCTACCTGAGGGAATGCTCTCCATTCAGCTTCTCTAGACCCAGGATCTCCAGGGCCCACCTGAGGGAATGTAGACCATTCAGCTTCTCTGGGCCCGGTATGAGGAATACTTCGGTCCACTGAGCAGATGCACGCCACGACGCCACCCCTCCTCTGGACTGGCCTGGAACACCTACTTCAGGAACAGGGGCTATGTTCCAGCTGTCCAAATATTCTTCCTCATTCCATGACAACCTCTCCATCTCTGGGAAGGTTGAAGGGGCTTAGCTTCTGTAAGGACGCTCCAATTTTCCCCCAGAAAGACGCTCACAATTTTGCTGCTTCTCCAACAGGGTTTATTGCAGGTTCCACACCTTTAAAGCTAAGCAGTGTCCCTTCACCAACACCAGCCTTATATACAAATCCCTCCCCATGCAATGTCCTGTGCATGTTGCACCATTTCCTCTGACTCAGCAAGTCCCAGAGAGGCATAGTAATTCCCCAGAGTTCCTTGGATATTGCATCATATCCCCCCAGAGTTACAGTTAGAATTGGGGTAAAGGTCACTGGCTCCATTCTTGCAGCTGGATGTAAATAGGACAAAGTTCATGGTTTCTCCTGACGCAGCAGTTCTGTGGAGGTTACATCATTCAGTTAGGGAAGGTTTGGATCTGTGCCAGCTTCCCTTAAGCTGACAGATTCTAATCCTGACAGTTGTGAGTGTGTCGTCCGATGCTGTTATTTTTATAAGGCATGGCTTGTCTTTTGGGTCAGTTTATGTCTGTGTGGAAGGAAGGAATGGTTTTTGTTTGTGGTGTTTGTAGGTTTTGTGTGTACGGGGTCCCGTAAGGTTGGTGGGATGGGTTGTGATTGGAAGTTGTGTTGTGTTGTGTGGGTAGGAATTTGCTGGAGAATTGCTCCCTCAGAGTTTGGTTTTGGCAGTTTAACCCTCAAACACCAACTGAAATCTCTCAGCATTCTATCCTAGCCTTGGATGGCTCTTGCCAGCGTTGCTATGGTTACAGCAGTTATGCAAACCGCCCTTATTGGCAGCCAATCCTGTTGCTCAGCATGTAGAGGCTGGGTGAGTCTTTGGCTGCCCCGGAGGATGCTGGTAAATGTAGTTTTATTTTTATTCGGTGTTTGGGGGGCCTTTTAGGTTTGGAGGGGGGGAGTTTCTTTGCTACAAACGTACCTTGCTTGAGGCCTATTTCTGTTGGCAAGTATTGTTTTTCTGCGTTGTATGGTTTCTTTGTTTGAGGTATACATCACATGACGTGAACCCATTTATATAATAGATATTTGAAGACTGAATTCAACTAAATGTGAGTCTATACGAACATACGATGAGGAAAGGATTCCCCAAAAGGCAGAATGACGGGACACTTGAGACCTGGCTCTGCAAAAGGCACGCTCGGGACTCTGGGAAGGAAGAGAAGACGGAAGGAAGGAAGGAAGGAAGGGGGAAAGAAAGAAAGGAAGGAAGAGGAAATAAAGGAGGAAGGTGGAGAGGAAGAAAGAAAAGAAGAACGAACTATGGAAAAGGAAGAAAAGAAAAGAAAAGCAGGAGAGAGACAAGGAGGGGAAAAGAAAGAAGGAAATTGGAAGGGAGGAAACGAAAGGGTGGGGAAAAGAAAAGGAAGGAAGTGAGGAAAAAGTTAAATAATGAAGGGGAAAGAAGAAAAGAAAGAAGGAGAGAGAGGGAAGTGAAAAGGAAGGAAGGAGAAGGAAAGGAAGACCTGGGGGGGAAGAATAGAAGAGGGAGGGAGGGAGGAAAGCAGGAAGGAAGGAAGGAATAGGGAGAATGGAGGAAAGGAGGAAGGGGAGGGAGGGAGGGAAAAGGAAGGAGAGAAGGAGAGGGTGAAGGGGAGGAAGGAAGGAAGGGGAAGGGAGGAAAATGGATGAAAGAAGGGGAGAAAGGTAGGGAAAAGGAAAGAGAGAAGGAAAGAATGGAAGAGGAAGGAAGGAAGGAAGAGCGAGGGAGGCTGACAGGCAAAACATCAGGAGAAGATGCAGCTCTGTTCTGGATATACGGCCTGGAAACCGCACAAGACCCCAAAGTCTGTATTTTCCTCTGCAAGCCCAACTCCTTTATTGCATTAAAGCCAGTTTCGACCTTCTGGAAGGGTTTCTTTGGCTGAAATGAGCCCGCCAACATTGTCCATAGAGGTTTCCTTGAATCCCAGAAAAGCATTATTGGGTCCAACGTGGCTTTGGTCTGAAATGCAAACATGTTTTCATTGCTGGTAAATAATCAGTGACTTGGAGTAATTATTTGTTTACCATTGTAGTCGTACTTATTATTTGACATTTTTTTTAATCGTTAGTCATTTATGTTGCATTTTATTTGATTTTTTGTATTAAGAAGCGCAGCAGAAAAAGAATAACTGGAGACATGAGCAGATTGCTCTTAATTTTTTTTAGTGCATGAATAAAGCTAATTTGTCTTAAATTGTTAACAGGGCAATAAGAGAGAAACCCGTTGTTCCTTTTGTAAATACAATGCAGATGGTTCCTCGCAGGCAGGCCTAATCCTTCATAGATAATAGAATTGCCTCTAGCCAGCTAATGTTCAGAACATGCTGTTCCCTTTGTCAACATTTTGCGTTCCCCAGAGAGAACGGAATGAGATCTATCTTATGCTTTGCGGTGATAGATGTATGGCTGGATTGCCACTCAGAAAATGGGCATGCTTACCTCTTCTGGAAAGAAAAGGAGTCCTTTGGCTGTGTTTGAGTCTTGGCTTTTGGGAGCTTTGAAGAGACCATGCCAAACACTCCTCTTGAGATGGCGCATGGCTGGATTTAAGCAATGCAATCCAACTTTTCGATTTCAGGTAACTCATTTGTGAAACACCTCATGCTGCAACCGTGTTTGTTGTTGCATGGCAGCCAATGTTTGCCCACAGTACCTGCTTGCACCTTGCAGAAAGCTAGCCAATAAAAACAAATCAAGAGACCAGAGATAATCAAACGATGGGTTTGTGCCACCAATTCCGTCTGTTACGATAAAGTTCTGCGTGGAGCCTCTATATCAGGGGTGGGCAATTATTTTTTTCCAAGGGGCCACACGAGAGCCAAAAAATATTATGGGGGGCCGCACCTAAAGGCGGAGCTACATTCTAATCTACATAATTTATTTATTTATGTATTTATTTACTATATTTACTATATATTACATATCATTAATATTAACATATTAATATATCAAGAAATATTCATATATTAGTATTAATATCATAATTATTATATTATAGTATATATGGACATTATAATATATTGAAATTATAATATAATATAACATTATTATATTATTTATTGTATTATTATAAAATTATTATAAAATTATAATAAAAACCACTAAAATAAAATAAAATGAAATTCAAGAAGACAAGGTGCGAACCAAGATGAAGGCTGACACCCTCAAGAGAGGAAGGATCCCAAGATGGAATGGCCCAATGACCCAGCCCAGAGGATGGCAAAGCAGACCCAGCCACCGTCGCAGCAGAGGAGAGCAGAGCAGCAGGCGATCGGAGGCTGCAGGGCTCTGCCCGCTCTCGCCCCCAGCCGTTTCCCAGCTGATTGCCCTGCTATGGAGTGCCTGCCATCCCTGGAGGCCAAGAGGAAGGGGTGCCGCTGCCGCCATCTCATCGCGGGCTCTGTGGGGCCTGTGTCGGCAGACAGGCTGGAGGAGCGGTGGCTTTGGAGTGTCTGCCATCCCTGGAGGCGATCCGGACCTGCAGGGGGAGCAGTTGGCGATCTGAGACGGCTGATCACCCTGGTGACCCGGAAGACGATCAAGTGGATGGCAGGCACTCCAAAGCTGCCGCTCCTCCGGCCACACAGGCCCCACAGAGCACGAGGTGGGATGGCAGCAGCGGCACCCCTTCCTCTTGGCCCCACCCCCGATGTCCTTCTCCCAGGCCGGAGAGAATCGGCTGCCGGGCCGGATCCGTCCCACGGGCCGTAGGTTGCCCACCCCTGCTCTATATAGACAAGCTTCCCATGTAGACAGTGCACTTGAAAAAGAAGTCCCTCAACACAGAGAGAGAGGTGTGCAAGAATTAACCACGTTCCCACTTTCTTCTCATTGTCATCTACTCTTAACTAAAGATAAAGCATGGAAACATCTGTCACTTCCATTTCTCATATGTGCAAATAGGATGAAATTTGCAAATACTGGTAAATTCTTCAAAAGTGAACTGAAACAAACATAGAACCGTAAAACCGAAGCAGTTCTCCTTCTTCATTGTGGCATGAATGACACCCAAATATATTAGTCCTTTTAGATAATATATGAGGAGTTCAGCTCGCCATCTCTCCTGTCACCCCTTTGATTGTTCTACATAAAGTGGGATTTCAAAACTGAGGGACACAAGTCCTTTCTCCCTCTTTTCGTCTCCACCAACAATGAGTAAAGCCATGGTTTAGAAGGCCTTCTGCAGGGAATGGCATGGAATGTTCTTTCTACCAGAGTACTTTCTCCTTTCCCTCCTCCCTTTATATGATCTGCTAGGGCAGTGTTTCCCAACCAGTGTGCCGTGGCACACTAGTGTGTCGTGAGCGATCATCAGGTGTGCCGTGGGAAATTGGAACCTCCAATACCCTTTCTTCCCCCTCCTCGGTGTGTTTTCCCCAAATTCCATCTTTGTTCACATTTGGGCATATTGAGTATTCATGCCAAGTTTGGTCCTGATCCAACATTGTTTCAGTCCACAGTGCTCTCTGGATATACAGTAGGTGAACTACAACTCCAAAACCCAAGGCCCACCAAACTCTTATAGTATTTTCTCTTGGTTATGGGAGTTCTATGTGGGAAGTTTGTGTCTAAGTTGCGTTCATCGAAACAGGCCCAGGTTTTGGCATTACATTAACTTCACCTGTGCCTCTGGGCGGGCTTATAACCTGACCACATAGCACTGTGTATTTGCTTCGGCCGTTGGTCATGACGTAGAAGTACGCATTTGCCTCTATGATCTAGGTAATGTTACCTCTTATTTGTGTATTATCACTATTATATATGTACAATTGTTTATATTACTATATGAGTTGCTTTTGAGTGTTCTCTATCTTATCTCAAGCCGTTTACTCACTTTGGTCAATTGTTTACAGACCTTGCATTTGCACCAGGATGAACATGAGTTGTTTTGCCTTACATTTATGGCCTTGAGAAAGACCCGGTGTGGAGGGTCGAAACGGGAGTTGGGACCATTGTACAGCGTTATCCCCGTCGGCCCATCGATATGCTAAGGCAGTCCAGCGATAATTCTTATCTTTGACACAAATTGAAATCATTCCTGGGCTCTGCCTGCAAACAACTCTTCGACTCATCAACTTTCTACACGGCTTGCCAGCTCTCCTTGGGAAGGAGAGCCTACCCGCTGGGCTTGGGCACAACCCGCTGGGCTTGGGCTCCTCCTCCCCTTTGTTTACTTCCCTGAAAATCCGCTCTCACTCAATGAACCCTTGAACTTTTCCCCTTGGACCCGAAGTATCTTGGACATTGAATGACGCTATTGGCGTATGGGGTAGGAGCCCATGGCGGGCATGCTTGACATGTATACATTATTGTGATATTTTGTTGATTATGAATGTGTATTATCACTGTTGAATTTCAAAAAAATACTTTTGTTACTTCTGCATATTGCTTACACTCTTTGTGTTGTGTTGCTTTATAGCAACTCCCCCTCTTTGTTATATAGAGTGTCATTTTGTGTCATTTTGGTTGGTGGTGTGCCCCAGGATTTTGTAAATGTAAAAAATGTGCCGCGGCTCAAAAAAGGTTGAAAAACACTGTGCTCGGAGAACCTCCTCCAACCGTTAGTTAAGTCCTTATTGATCAGCTGATCATTAGTCATGAGAAGACGTCTTCAGCAATTCATAAATCCAGCATCACCGATTATGGTTCCTGTTTAGTCACGTAGACGAAAGCCTCCCACAGCCTCTCTTGCCGTTAACTGTGCAGGGCCACTTACTTACGTCAAGCACTTTGTCTTCATTATCAGTGCAGCCCTGAGACAGACCCAGTTTTTGTTACGTAACTTGTTGTGTGTGTTTTTCTGGAGAATAAACTGTGATTCTGCTGTCTTTTTTTAACAAAAAAAGATTCTGTAAGACTAGGAAGGATAGCAATGAAGGGGATTTTTTTATTTAATACAGTGTAAATGTATAGCATCATAATTTCCAAATGGTTAGCAGAGCAAAATACAACTGCCAGATCAAAACTATACAGAAAGAGTAAGCAAGAGAGTGGGATACAAGGGGTGTTCATTAAAGATTTCCCCTGATCCACTTCTATTGATCACAGGATGCTGAAAGTACACATGTGTAATAAGTCTCTATAGGTTACATGACAATTTACAACTCAGAAGTGATGACGGTCTTGATTTTACAGGTGCCGAAGTGGTGAGAGGTTTGATAACGGGCCCAGAGGAATACAGAGCCGCCCTCAAGTTCCTTTATTTATTTAGTATTTCGATTTATATACCCCCCCCCCTTCCCAAAAAGGCTCAGGTTGGTTCAAAACAATGAATACACAATACAACATAGTTAAAAACAGAATAAAAACAGATGAGGACCAGAATGGAAAGCACAACCTTAGAGATTAAATGCCTGGCAGAACAGGGTGGTCTTACAGGCCCTCCGAAAGGCCTATAAGATATTGCTCATGCCTCTGCCGGGAGGGCGTTCCACAGGGTAGGCGCTACTACAGAAAAGGTGCAAATCTTGAGTGAAGGAACCTCCAATAGGTTTTGGTCCATGGATTGAATATCGGCCAACAGTGCATTCCAAAGAACCGGGGCTATAATGGAGAAAGCCCTTCGCCGGGTTGCGGTCAGATGGAAAGTCTTGGGACTTGGAATAACCAAGAGGTTATGTTCTTCAGAGCAGAGATCTGGTGGGACGATATGGGATAAGGCGGTCCCTTAGATACACTGGCCCCAGACCATTTAAGGCCTTAAAAGTCAACACTAACATCTTGAAGGTAATCCAGCATTCTACAGGAAGCCAATGCAGTTTGCGCAGAATCGGCGTGATGTGATGGCTCACCGGGACTCCGGCGAGGAGTCGAGCTGCTGCGTTCTGCACTATCTTAAGTCTCCGGATTACCGACAAAGGAAGGCCAATGTAAAGAGCATTACAGTAGTCAAGCCTCGGGATGACCGTAGCTTGGACTACTGTGGCCAGGTCGCGTCGGGACAAGTAGGGGGCCAGCTTCCTCACCTGGCAAAGATGGAAAAATGCCACTTTGCTGACGGTGGAGACGTGAGACTCCATCGACAGCAAAGGGTCTAAAGTAACCCCAAGGCTCTTTACAGATGACAACGGACGTAATGTCACACCGTCCAGGGTTGGAAGCTGAACATCCCTACCGCCCGGACGACTGAGCCACAGGATCTCCAGCTTAGCCAGATTCACCTTCAACCTACTGGCTCGCAGCCATCCAGTAACGGCCTCAAGGCAGCGATGGAAATGATTGGGTATGGAACCGGGTCGGCCCTCCATCTTCAGAATGAGCTGGGTGTCATCAGCGTACTGGTGGCACCCAAACCCAAAGCTACGTACCAGCTGAGCAAGTGGTCGCATGTTAAATAACAGAGAGGAGAGAATTGCCCCCTGAGGCACCCCATAGAACTGGCTCCCCCGTCCTGCAAGGCTGCCGAACAAATTTTAGTTTACCCAAAGAGACTTATGGTACCCACTAGAAATCGATCACCTTGGTTTACCGAGGAGCTTCGATCGATGAAACGGGAGAAGAGATGGTTAGAGAGTGTGTGGAGGAAACTCCATGAAGGAGGCTTGAAATCAGCTTATAAGCTTTTCATGGATGCTTATGAGCATGCAATCAAGGAAGCAAAACATTCATACTATGCAACCTTGATCGCGTCTGCAGGCTCACGCCCAGCTCAATTGTTTAAGGTAATTAGGTCGCTTACGATGGTCCCTACCATCCCAAACAATGATGATCAGGCTCTCTCTGCCAAGGTTTTTCAGAGCTTCTTTGCAGATAAGATTTCGGCCCTCCGCCGGGACCTTCCGGCCACTATTGATACAGGTAGTGAACTTGGGACCCCGTGGCCTCTTGCTGGGCCCACCTTCGACCGGTTTACACCACTGGACGCAGAAACTGTCAATAGGATTGTTACTGCATCTAGACCGACCACGTGCTCCCTCGATCCGTGCCCCTCCTGGCTGGTGAAAGTTTGGCTGGAGGGGATGCGAGACCCTCTGTTGAAACTAGTTAACACTTCCCTTGAGCAAGGAGTGTTTCCAGAGTGCTTAAAAGAGGCAGTGGTCTCTCCATTGCTAAAGAAGCCGGGATTAGAACCAACGGTCCCTTCCAACTACCGCCCAGTTTCGAATCGATCGTTTCTGGGCAAGGTGGCTGAAAGGGCAGCAATGGAGCAATGCCACAGCTTGGCTAGACCCCTTCCAGTCCGGCTTCCGTTCGGGGCATGGGAGTTGGTCTCCATCTCAGATTAGCTGTGATGCCAGCTAGATCAAGGCGGGTCGGCACTGCTTGTGTTATTGGATCTCACAGAAGTGTTTGATACAGTCGATTATGATCTATTGACTCACCGTCTTGCCGGGGTGAGGGGGACAGCCCTTAACTGGGTGTCCTCCTTCCCCCGGAACCGAGTACAGCGAGTGAGGAGGGGCGAGGTTGTCCAGCCCTATTTTAGGATACAGTTAAGTGTTTGAACAGTTACATTGCTCTGCCATATTCAAGGCACCAAGGTTATCTTTGCTGCAGTTAACACTTCTTAATTTGATCTATTTAAAGGCAATCATGTCTCTTTCAAGGGGCTCTCCAGGCAAAACTGCGATTTCTGGTTAAGATCCTGTTCCATTCAAAACCATTGGAGTTTTTGAGAGAATTGTTGTTGTAAGCCAAGCATCACAGTTGTATTCAAACTCTTGTTTATTCTCAAGGTTGTTGATGCTCAAAGAACACTCTAATCACAGAGCTAATTATAGTATCTGCCGAGGAGCAGGCGCTGCCTCAAACAGGATTTGTATAAAGCAAGACCAGGGATCATCTAAAAATGCAAACACTGAGCATTGCCCATTGTGCTTCCTTTCTCTCAAAAACAAATAGTCAGCATTCCTGTCTGCCAGGGCCTTGAGAATTAAAATCACTATGCTTCCCAATTTAGATAATTAGCCACACGATGTGATAAGAATACCAGATAGATCCCCTATTGAATGTACTTGCTGCCGCTGATAAGTAATCACAGCAACCAAGCGTTGGAGAGTGCTGCATTCTCATTCCCAATACAAACCAGCTATGTCCATTTCAAAAATTCTCTCGGTGTCATTTCTCCTCCCTTAATGTTTCTGCCGTCCCCTCTTTGCAGAGTAAAGCATGTCTTATTGAGCATGAACTGTCTACATTCTGTAGCTTTGGAATCTGACACATTTTTAGGGTCCTGAGTGCTTTCCCTCCTCGATATTTGGCCATGTCAACATATTCAAAATCATGTGAGCTCACTACTCAGTTGCTGCAGTGAGTCCACACGATACACAAACTAGGAGTGAACTATAACTGCTGTATACAGTTGTTACTCCACAATAGTGCAAATAGAAACCCCAGAGTGATACGACATTGTTTGATATGTGAACAGCTGGATTGGACTGAATCTGTTCCAGTCTTCTGTCCACATAACCCAGAGCTGGGCAATTATTTTTTCCAAGGGGCCACACGAGAGCCAAAAAAGATTATGGAGGGCCGGACCTAAAGGCTGAACTACATCCTAATCCACTTTGTTTATTTATTTACTTACTTACTATATTTACTATATATTACACATCATTAATATTAACATATTAATATATCAAGAAATATTCATATATTATTAGTATTAATACCATAATTATTATATTGTGTGTGTATATATAGACATTATAATATATTGAAATTATAATATAATATAACATTATATTATATTATTTATTATATTATTATAATAAAATTATTATAAAATAATAATAAACACCACTAAAATTAAATTAAATTAAATTCAAGAAGACAAGGTGCGAATCAAGATGGAGGCTGACATCCTCAAGAGAGGAAGCATCCCAAGATGGAATGGCCCAATGGACCCAGCCCAGAGGATGGCAAAGCGGACCCAGCCGCCGCAGCAGCAGAGGAGAGCAGAGCAGCAGGCGATCGGAGGCTGCAGGCCTCCACCCGCTCTCACCCCCATCCGTTCCCCAGCTGATCGCCTTCTCGTTCTTCTCCTTCTCTCCGAAGGGGGAGGGTTCCCTGAGGAGCCCCCCCATCTCAGCCTCGCTGAGGGAAGGAAGGAAGGAAGGAAGGAAGGAGGGAGGGAGGGAGGGAGGGAGGGAGGGAAGGACGGAGGGAGGGAGGGAGGGAGGAAGGAAGGAAGGAAGGAAGGAAGGGGCTTTGGAGTGCCTGCCATCCCTGGAGGCGATCCTGGCCTGCAGTGGGAGCACTCAGCAATCTGAGGCGGCTGATCGCCTTGGTGACCGGGAAGGCCCGGCCTATTGTGACTTTTATCTGTTGTTTTAATTGTGGTTTTAACTTTTGCTGTATTTGGCTGTTTTTATGAACATTTTGTGAGCCGCCCCAAGCCATTGGGAAGGGGGGCAAACAAATACGAATAAATAAATAAATAAGACGATCAAGTCTTCCAGGTCGCCACAGCGATCACCCTGTAGGTCTCCGAGTGCTCCCCCTGCAGGCCTGGATCGCCTCCAGGGATGGCAGGCACTACAAAGCCGCCACTCCTCCAGCCTGTCTGCCGACACAGGCCCCGCAGAGCCCGTGATGGGATGGCGGCAGCAGCACCCCTTCCTCTTGGCCCCGCCCCCAATGCCTTCTCCCGGGCCAGACAGTAGAAGTGCCGGGCCAGATCCGGCCTGCGGGCCGTAGGTTGCCCACCCCTGGCATAACCAATGGGCCAACAGTTGAAATGCTTGCAGCAATGTGAACTTCTGGTTATATCAGGAGTGTTTGATTTTCATCTAAGGCCACATCAGTCTAGTGGTTGCCTTCAAAGTATTTCAGCATGAACCTGGTTCGGACCTATTTATCTCCAGTAAAAATATTTTGAATTTTATAGTTTTTATTGAGTGAAATTAATGGCATACAGAATATAGTAATGAGATAACAACTAGAGATAATCTTTATTTATTTATTTATTTAAAACATTTATATTCCACCTATCTCACCCTGAAGGAGTCTCAGGGCGGAGGACAACACCTATACGGCAAACATTCAATGCCAGGACAATAATTCCTTATATGCATATGTAAACATTAAAAACATTCATCACAATATTAAAATACACTGTTTGTAGCAACCCAGTTCTCTTTCGTGCCTGGAGGGCAGGGGGCAGCACCGGGGGTCCCACTTGCATTGGAGCCAGCTGATTCTGAGGAGGATTTGGAGAGGCTGGAAGAAGGGGATTTTGAGGTAGCTGGGCCTTCTTCCCCCACAGAAAGCCTGGCCTGGGATGACGGCTGGCCTGATCCTTACGAGATGCAGGAAGGCCAGACGGAATTCGAAAGCAGTGATAGTGAAGATTATGAACGGCCGGGGGGGCGAGGCTCGCAGGAAAGAATGTGGGAAACAACCGAGGGAGAGGCCCGGGAAGCAGATGGGGAGTTCGGCTCTCATGAAGATAGGGAACCAGGTGCTGGGAGGCAAGGTCGAACCTTTGATAGGAGACGGAGCATTGAGGCTAGCAGGAGGGGTTGGTTCCACAGCCTAGACCGGCCGAGGTCCCGCAGCACAGATTGGAGGAGGAGAAGCCTAGAGCGTCGGGGGCCTCGCCAAGGGATTAAGTATAGGATCCGTGGGAACGGATCCTCAGTACTTCGGCCACGTCTCACCTATGCAGACGTGTAGCGAGCCAAGACCACGTAGCTAAGTTTTGGGCTAGTGGCCTGCCAAGGAGTGCCTTGGATCTTGCAACTTTGCTTTGTTCCCTGATCCACTTGTGTTGAGCGGAGCCTTGCCAAGTCTTTAGAAACTTCCATGCCAAGTTTGCTTTTGGACATTACCTTTTACCTATTGGATTACTTTTGATACTTTTATGGACAATTACATTTTCTACTGTTTCTTATTCTTCAATAAAGTAGTTAGCTGATTACCGTCTCTGTGTGTGTGATTAAGGGGCCGGCCAAGGTCTTGCATCGTGACACTGTTTAAAGCTGTCTCAGCTGAACGCTTGGTCCCACAGCCAAGTTCTCACCATCCTTTTGAAGGACAGCTGTATAAAATCCGCATTGAATTGGATTATATAGCAGTATGGCCTTAGATAACCCAGTTCAAATCAGATATTGTGGATTATCTGCCTTGATATTCTGGGTTATATGGCTGTGTAGAAGGGCTCAGAGACTTCTGTGTGGGAAGCTTTGTCTGTGGGAAACAGTGCCAACGCTGCCCCCCACAAGATTACAGACTGGTCAACAAAATAGGGCAGTGTCAGTGGGAGCAGGACATTTCCTGCATCCAAGCTGCCCAGATTTCGTTGACCACTAGTATGTTATGTGACTGTAACTTATTAGTAGTAACATGGGACTGTGGCAGGCCCAGATTAACCCCTTTTGGCACCCTAGGCCACACTTTGCAATTATGCCCCCAAACCGCACCCCCCCCCACTTCCTCCTCCTCCTCGCGGTGCCGCACGCCCTCCTTCCTTGAGTCAAGGAAGGAAAGTGTGCACGAGGAGAAGGAAGGAAGGGAAGCCCCGTCCCCAGTGCCGGCATCGGCCCCAGGGGTGGGGCTTCCCTCCACCGCCTCCTCTTCGCGGCGCACCTCACACCTTCCTTCCTTGACAAGGGGGGAGGCACCATTCCCTCCTTCCCCGCTCGCTCACAGCGCTCTCCCCCCCTCCCCCGAGAGAGAGAGTTGTGTTGTGGGGGGTTTTTTGGGTCCGTGTGAATTGCGCCCCCCCCCTTGGCCTGTGCCCCTAGGCCATGGCCTACGGTGGCCTTATGAGTAATCCGGGCCTGGACTGTGGGAAGCAGTTCTTCTTATCACTTCTGACATAAATGCATAAACTGTATGTGCTACAAGATGATGTCCATTCTCCCTCCCCTGAAAGAATTCAGCCTTGGAAAGACAGCTTTGAATGCAGGAAAGGAGCAATGCTATTTCTACAACACTCACGTACCTTGATGCCTACGCACTACCAGTCCGAAGGACTTTCTTTTGCAACATGATGGGCCTGATTATGTAAAGGGAAAGCTGTTCCGTTTTGGTGTTGTGAAGGTGCAGAACTTCCACATGTGTAGGAACAAGTTGAAACAATGGATGGATGCATCCTGCTTTGAAATGTTAAGAAGCCTAACTATCCCTAACATACATACCATATATTCTGGCATACTAGACGGCTTTTTAAGCCTGGAAAATAATATGAAAATTTGGAGGTCGTCTAGCACACCGGGAATAAATTAAAATAAGAAGTTAAAGAAAAAAATAAAATCTCCCTTAGTGGCACAGCTTGAGGAGGGAGGGAAGGAGGAGGAGTGGTAGGCCGCATTGCCAAGGAGACCGGCTGGGGGTGATGACCCACTGGGCTTTCCCAACAGCCCTCGCCGCTCTCCATTCAAGGACCTCCTCCACCCTCGCCGCTTACCTCCTCAGAAGGCTTGCCTAGGCCGAAGGAAGTGCCTCCAGATGCCAACTCCTAGCAGCGCTGGGGGAAGGCGTGCCTTGAATGGACTCCCAGAGGCATGCTGAGAGCAATAGGAGTCACAGAACTACTGCTCCCAGTATGCCTCTGGGAGCGCATTCAAGGCTCGCCATTGCCCAGCGCTGCTAGGTGTTGTTGTCCGGAGGCACTTCCTTGGGCCTAAACAAGCCAAGTGGCCTTTGAAGAAGGCAAGCGGTGAGAGTGATGAGGTCCTTGAACGGAAGAGGGTGTCATAGCACAGAGACCAAGTAAGCCAAACCCAGTTGTAAAAGGGGGTAACAAAAAGTTTATTGAACAATAAATGGAAAGGGGACGAACAAAAAATCAGCCAACTCGGCTAAAAACCCTCAAAAATCTCAGGAAACCCAACAAAAACACTGAAGCAAGATGCAAAACAAACTCAGGACATCCATCTACGATGTCCAATGTGGGAAGATCCAGAAGCGTAGTCGTAAACTGGTCCGAGGGTCAAGGGCAGGAGAATGACGGAGGAAATGAGGAGACAGTCCAAGGATCACCAGGAGAGCAGATTCAGCGGAGATCAAACCCCGCCACAGGAATACACGGCAGCAAGAGTAACTGGAACCAGGAACACGATACCAGGATGCCAAAGATCACAGGAACGCCAGACAAAAGTACCAGATAACAACTCTTTGACCGCCGCAAGGCAGCCTCATAAACCCATTCATTATATAGCCCTAAACGTCTGACTCGCCCGAAGACTCCCTTGATCATGGGAAGCAGCTGTTTCTTTTCCTGCAGCTGCTGTGCTTTGTGCATTTCTCCATGTCTCCCAGCGATCCTGGAAACTTAAAGTATCCCAGTCTGCCTCCGAAGCCTCAGAACGCCAATCTGGATTGCTATTAAAACCCAGAAAGCTATCAGTGCTAGAATCTTCATTACACACATCCTTTACTTCTTGAACCAAAGTCCAGTCTAAGTCAGCATCACTCTCCTCTGACTCCCTTTCTTCATTACCAGAAAAACCTTCAAAGGTTTCTAAGTAGGGGCTCTAAGTATCTGCCGGATCTTCTTTCTCTGCTCCAAACCCTCAAGGCTAGAATCACTAGCAGCCCTCTTTCTCCCAGCTCCAGTGTTTTGATTACTCAGAGCCACACCCCATGCCATACTACTGCTAGAAGCTAATGACTCAGCGTCTTCCTTATCACTACTAGCAGTAGACGCAGAAGGCTCAATTACAACAGAAGGGGTTAGAATTAAACACCGAGTATATCCCTAACTCTGTATTTTATATTGAAAAGTTGGGGGCTCGTCTTATATCCTCAGTCGCCTTGTGTTCCGGAATATACAGTAAATGCCAAACTACAATAGGAAGCATTTACACTTCCGATCTTTGCTCTCTTTTCTACCATCTTTATTCAACTGCTTGGCGTCGTAAATATAGCTCAGAAGGCAAAAATGATTTAATGCTTCAAGTCACTTTTTGTCTGTTTACTACCCGGCTGAACCACCGACGAGGCAGGCAATATGCTCAGAGCCTTAGAAGCAA
>JARBWK010000009.1:2008356-2088297 GCA_030556195.1 Anolis apletophallus
GACTCCAAAGATAGGGAGAACATTCATCTTGGCAGCCACGGCTGCCAGGATGGTATACGCTAGATACTGAAGTCCCAGGAGGAGCCCACCATAGAAGAATGGCAGCTGAAGGTAATGGACGTAGTCCAAATGGAGGCTTGACGGAGGCCCTGAAACAGGAAGGGAAAAAAGGAGAAGAGACAACAAAATGGGATTGGACAGGGATGATAGAATACTTCAAAAAAGAAAAGAATATAGATTTAAGGGTGAAGGGCTACTAGCTTAGAAGGCGGAGGAAACATTCAATTATAGTAGATAGAATTGCATGTATTATAAATGCAAAATATAAGAGGGGAATGTCCACGAGGTGAAGGGGGGTCACCTCCCAACAAGGGAAAATGGTATCACCCG
Organism: Anolis apletophallus; assembly: GCA_030556195.1. Taxonomy (NCBI): domain Eukaryota; kingdom Metazoa; phylum Chordata; class Lepidosauria; order Squamata; family Anolidae; genus Anolis; species Anolis apletophallus. The sequence continues at coordinate 2,008,747 of JARBWK010000009.1, forward strand.
CCAAAGCTTGGACCGACCTAACGACTGAGTTTGTTTCCATTACAACCTAGGCTTTATCGGTCAAAAGGCGCAATCAATGTCGGAACCAAAGAACGAGCAACCAATCGCAGAGTCAAGACGGACAATCTGATATTATCGTCTAACCCTCGATTCACTTTCAGACCGCCACCAACCTTTTAGCACTTCTATACACTTTCTTTCTTTCTAATGGTTTCTTTTCCTTTCTTGATACCCAGAGACAGCAGTCCTGGGGAAAGCATGTGGACTGTTACAGAGGAAACCTCTCTTGGTTTTCTGTTACCTTGTCTATCTTTTTAATTATTGTATAACTCACAATAAAAATTGATTTTAAAAAAAATAAAATAAAATAAAAAGTGGAGCAGATAAAGTTACCGGGGGAATGAGAAACAGTTAATATATGACCTGTAGGTGTGAACCATTTTCAATGGCTCACTCTTTGCAATGCAGTTTGGAGAGGGTGTCCTCACTTTGGGCCCTTCCAGACAGCCCTATATCCCAGAATATCAAGGCAGAAAATCCCAAAATATCTGTTTTGAACTGGGTTATCTGAGTCCACACTTAGATAGTGTGGGATTCTCTGCCTTGATATTCTGGGGCAGTGTTTCCCAACCAGTGTGCCATGGGAAATTGGAGCCTCCAGGAAGGGGGGAGAGTCTAGTGTGTTGAAGTATAAAAACCCTAAGAAACCTACCACGATAAAGGCACAAAATTAAAACCACCCCCTCCCCACCCGTTTCTACTTGGTCTCTCCTCTCCATGCATTGGGAAGGCCCGCCTCCCTTTCCCCAAGTAGAGACCTCCTCTTGCCTCCTGGGGGTTCTGTGTGGGATGTTTGGTCCAGTTCTATCATTGGTGGGGTTCAGAATGCTCTTTGATTGTAGGGGAACTATAAATCCCAGCAACTACAACTCCCAAATGTCAAGGTCCATTTCCCCTGAACTCCATTTGCGTTCATATTTGGGCATATTGAGTATTCATGCCAAGTTTGGTCCTGATCCAACATTGTTTGAGTCCACAGTGCTCTCTGGATATAGGTGAACTACAACTCCAAAACTCAAGGTCAATGCCCACCAAACTCTTATAGCATTTTCTCTTGGTTATGGGAGTTCTGTGTGGGAAGTTAGTGTCTTGCTGCCATTCCTGCCAGGATATCTATGTTGTGTTCATCGAAACAGGTCCAGGTTTCACAGTGAGTGTATAAATACATTTAAAAACATATTAACTATATGTATTACTGTGTTAGAGTGTCATTTTGTGTCATTTTGGTTGGTGGTGTGCCCCAGGATTTTGCAAATGTAAAAAGTGTGCTGTGGCTCAAAAAAGGTTGGAAACACTGTTCTGGGGAATAGGGCAGTGTGAAAGGGCCCTGAACACACACACACACACACACACACACACACACACACACAGTTCGTGCAAGATGGGTGTGATGAGGCAGCTCATTGGAACACCTGCCTGCAGCCGAGCTGCTGCGTTCTGCACCAGCTTAAGTTTCCAGATCACCGACAGAGGCAGGCCAATGTAAAGAGCGTTACAGTAGTCTAACCTTGAGATGACCGTAGCTTGGACCACTGTGGTCAGGTCGTGGCGAGACAAATAGGGGGCCAGCTTCCTCACCTGGCGTAGATGAAAAAACACTACTCTACTGACGGTGGAGATATGTGTCTCCATCGACAGTTGAGAGTCAAGTGTGACACCTAGACTTTTTACTGATGACGACGGGCATAGCGTCACGCCATCCAGGGTTGGAAGCTGGATCTCCCTACCGCCCGGGCGACCAAGCCACAGGATCTCCATCTTCACCGGGTTCACCTTCAACCTACTGGCTCGCAGCCATCCAGTAACGGCTTCAAGGCAGCGATGGAAATTATCGGGTACGGATTCAGGCCTGCCCTCCATCCCCAGAATGAGCTGGTGTCACACCCCAGCATGGTCCCCAACCTGCTTCCCTGGTCAAGCGGGGATGGATTCACTCCCCATTGCCCAGGTGCTGCTGCTAATTGGAGCCGCATACCAATCCCATGTGAAAGGCCTGAGTAGGCCCAGCTGTAGAACTGTTGTGAGAACTGGTTGCGACGCCTCAGTACGTTGCCACTTCAAAGCTTGTGGGACCTATTTAAGCTAGGTCCCAGAGATGGAAGCATCCTTCGTCAACGTTCAGTCCTCCAAGCCAAGTCTCCACGGAACTCTGCCTGGGCCTTGGGCCTTCCAGCTTCTAAGACTCTGTTTGCCAAGCCTTGCACCAAGACCCTTTCCCTGTATCTAGCCCGTTGGGGCAAGAAGACTCTCTTTACTTTTGTTCCTGTTTGCCAAAGGACTATAGCTTTGTTTCCTGCACCTTTTGGACCATTTGTTGCTATCTGTTGCTGCTTTGAGAGCATCAATCTCTATATATATTTTTCTTCACGTCGTGCAACGGGAGATATAGACAAAGAAACTATAAGCCTCAGAAACACCAAACTCGACAGCCCCATTAGCCATATCACTAGGTACAGCCAGAGCCTAAAAAAACGGCCCTAGGAACCTCGCAACACCCCCAAACACCAGCCCCCAAAAACGGCCAACGGACTTCCCATCCCGGCCTCTCCGCTGCCAGCACAAACGTTTAGAACGTTCATACCTGCCAGCCAGAGCGCCCGGCCCCATCCCAAACACTTCACCACCGACAGCACATGGCGGCCAAAGAGAGCCAGCCCGATTCCACAAAAGCACATGGCAGCCAAAGAGAGCCAAAGAGAGCCAGCCCGATCCCACAAACTTCGCCAAAAAAACTCCCCAAAACAACACATGGCAGCCAACACTCACCCGCCTCCTCCAGGAACACTCACCCTCGCCTCCTCCAGGAACAGCGGCGGCGGCTCGGGGGGGGAGCCGGGCAGGAGGAGAAGTCGCCTCCCTTCCCTCCAAGGCCCTCCTTCCCGGCCCGGCCCTTCCCCGCCCGGCGCCGCGATCGCCGGCAATGGCGAGGTGGGGAAGGGCGGGCCTAAGGAGCTGGAGGGGAGGCCCCTCCCTTCCTCTCCAAGGCCCTCCTTCCCTCGCCGCCGCCTCAGTACGAGCGGAGGCGGCGGCGGCGGCCGAGGCAAGGGAGGGGGCCGCCCGCGGAGGAAAAGGGCAGGAAGAACAGGTAGGGAAAGGGAAGGAGAAAAGGAAAGGATGAAGGGGGAGGAAGAAAGGAAGGGGAGAGAAGGAAGGAGAGAAGAAAGGAGAGAGAGAAAGAGAGAGACAAAAAGAGAGATAGAGAAAGAGAAATAGAAAGAGAGAGAAAGAGACAGAGAGAGAGACACACACACAAAGAGAGAGAGAGACAGAGAAAGACAGAGAGAGAGACACGCACATAAAGAGAGACAGAGAAAGAGAGAGACACACACAAAGAGATAGAGAGACAGAGAGAGAGACAGACAGACAGAAAGAGAGAGAGAGAAGGAAGGAGAGCAGGAAAGAGAGAGAGAGAGAGAGAGACAAAGAGCTCAACAGTGCACAGGGAAGCATGTCTGTGCAGGAGGGTGAACATTAGGAATAACTTCCTGACTATGAGAGCTGTTCAGCAGTGGAACTCTCTGCCTCAGAGTGTCATTTTGTGCCATTTTGGGAAGTACCACCCCCATTCCAGAAAAAATATTGACTCACCGCCCCCCCTATAAATTCATTTCTAAAATATTAATACCAATTACACAGAAAAATATATGTACTAATGCAGTGGTTCTCAACCTTTCTAATGCCGTGACCCCTAAATAAGGTTCCTCATGTTGTGGTGACCCCCAACCATATTTTCCATAATTAAAACATAGTGATGAATCACATAAACAATATCTTTTGGGGATTATGGACAACGGATGATGGGATTTGCAGTACCTTCGGCCAATTCCGCTCTGACTTCCACAGCCGACACCACATGAATGACAGACCTGGACCAAACTTGGCACACAGAACCCCCATGACCCACAGAAAATACTGGAGGGGTTTCGGAAGAATTGACAGTGATTTAGAGAGACGTACAGTAGTTCACCTACATTTGGTAAGCACTCTAAACCCAAACAACCCTGAATCTGGACCACATTTGGCACAAATACTCAACATATCCAAAGTTGAACAGGGGATTGCTTTTGTCATTTGGAAGTTATAGCTCCTGGGATTTATAGCATTTTGAACTCCCAACAGCAATACAATTAAACTAAACTTGAGCAATAGAGAATACTGGCACAGCAAAGCGTGCACGGGTCAGCTAGTATACTATATTCCTAGCCTCTTTCCTTTATCCATTTATTCTAAATAAAGTATTTAAACCTCACCGGTTGTCAAGTGGTTTACTGAGGGGCCATCAGGTCTACGGTGCAACCGCTGGGTGTCATCAGCATATTGGTGACACTCCAGCCCAAAGCTACGTACCAGTCGAACAAGTGGTCGGACATAGATGTTAAATAATAGAGGGGAGAGGATTGCCCCCTGGGGGACCCCACAAAGTAGAGGGGAGCCCCCGGAGACAACCTCACCTCTCCTCACTCGCTGTAGCCGGTTCCGGAGGAAGGAAGACAGCCAATTCAGAACTGTCCCCCTCACCCCGGCCCCGGCAAGGCGGTGGGTCAAAAGATCCTAATCGACTGTATCGAACGCTGCTGTGAGGTCCAATAACACAAGCGGCGTTTGGTTTTTAAATGGTTATCAATGGGAAATGGTTACAAATTGAAAGAAATAAATATCCCAACTGTAAAGGGAACATTGCCATAAGATATATACCTAAGAAATATGCTATCCGTGTAATTGTATATTTCGCCCTGCCTTGGCATGCCTGGGCAAACGCAGGTCGCCTTCACCACTCCCGAGCCCTCTTTAATAAGATGCTGCTTTGATTCAGTTATGCTCCTCACTCAGCTGTATATCAAACATGTTATAGAAACAGGGCCTTGACTTCAACATGTTTGGTTTGGATCAGTGAATTGAGCGCTTGCTGAGCTCTGGAATACCAATGCTCAACCTTCCTCTCCCGGCAGTTCCTCGCCGGTGCCATCTTCCCCCCCGCCCCTGGCCTCCGGATAATGCAGTCGTATGTATGCAGCGCACAGCCATTTTATGAGGCTGCCACTTGACAAAATGTGCCAACTCATCATCGTCTCCAGACGAGACAGATTTATTATAATTCAATATGTTCCTCGTGAGCACTCCTTTCTGTCTCGGGTTACAATCTGGCCCCAGCGTTTGGAATAACAGCAACACATCCTTATGACACTGCAAGTTGGAGGGGGAAAGGGTGGGAACGAGAGGGAAAGAGAGGAGGAGGAGAAATCATCCCCCTTTTTTGTCTCTCGGTATGCACATTTTGCTAGGTGCAACCCCTGCTCTCATTGTGTTAAATTAACTCGGGGTGTTCCAAAGTGTGAGAGCAGAACAGATCTCTCACTCTGGAGTTACGTATTGGCGGTGTGGAGATAATTCTTTAACAGGGCTTGCTTTATATTCATGGAGGAGAGAGAGGCCATGTGCTCTGAGGAGTGTGCGCAAGGGGGGGGGAGCCAAGACACTGCAGAAGAAAGGCAGTCTCGAGGCAAAAGTGATCTGAAATTCTAAACACTTGCGGAAAGCTCTTTCAAAGTCAAAGGAGAAGCTCGGCAGGATCAGCCACATCTCCAGACAAACAGCCACTTGGAAAGGTGCAAAGCATTTCCCCCGGTGATGGAGATCGGCCCCGTTTGCTGACTTACAAGTGTTTCCATGCAGACACTTGCTGAGAAATGCCCACTGCTCGCTTATTAGCTCCAATGGTGTCCTTTTAAACAGGATCGGTCACCCCAGAAACCAGGTCTAGTGTTGACAAAGTAGTTGTGTGTGCAAGGGTGACACACCTCGCGCCAAGCAAAAGGGAGGGGCAGCGGGCACGCTATATAGCTAACTAGTAGGCATGAGAAAAAGTTATGAAAATGATTCATTTCGTAAGAAATTCGTAAGAAATGCTACTTTTGAGTATTTCCGCACCTGAACGCCAACCAGGAAGTGGACTTCCTTTTTCGAACCGGGGCCAGGATTTTCTTAAGTGTCGTTATTAGGTCGTGGGGGCACCCTCCTTCTCTCTCACCACCCCCCGCCTCCCTTGCCAATAAGTATTATGGCAAGGCAAGCCCTAAACTCGCTCCTTCTTTCGGCTGGAAGCCTGGAAAAAAATGTAAACAGAGAGGATTACTCAGAAGTAAATCTGCAAAGGAGGGCACTTTGGATGAAGTGCCCTCCTTGTGATTTACTTCTGAGTAAACCTCTCTGTTTACATTTTTCCAGGCTTCCTGCCTCTCCTGCCTGCCAGGATCTAAAGCATCAAAGAGTATTGGGGTGAGAAACCAACCTAATGTATAATAGAATGAATGCTACTGTAAGTGCCTAATATTATAAGTAATCCAACTGGTCATACCTACATTCCATGCACATGCACTCATACAGCAGTACTAACAATAACAAGAGGCAAAATTCAAACGAAGTATTCTGAGTGGTCCCTGCCTCATGCGGTGCAAACGGACTCTTCTCTATTAGCCCGGGGAAAGCCAGCGTTTTCTGCTTGGGTGCACACACATACATATTCTTGGGGGGGATTTGCTGCATAATCCCGGGCTCATAGAGAAGATTCTGCAGCAAATCCCCCACAAAGAATATGTATGTGTGTGCACCCAAGCAGAAAACGCTGGCTTTTCCGGGCTCACAGAGAAGAGCCCGTTTGCACGCATGAGGAGGACCAGTCAGAATACTTCGGTTTGAATTTTACCTCTTCTTATACCCATTGTTATTACTGCTGTATTATTGCATGTGCATGGAATGTAGGTATATGACCAGCCTGGGCAAACTTGGGCCCTCGCTCCCTCGGGATCGGGGTGAGAGAGAGGCAGCAAGGAGCAAGGGGGGGGGCTCCTCCTCCTTTTCTTTTGCTGCTTCCAAGAATAGAATAATCCTCCTTCCCTCCCTCCTTCCTATTTGGAGAGTCCCATCTAGAATTCAGTGTGATTTATTCAAGTTTTGGCCTACAACTCCCAGAAATCCCAGCCAATTTACCAGCTGTTAGGATTTCTGGGAGTTGTAGGCCAAAACCATCTGGAATGCGCTGGCATACGAACTACTAACGAATTTTGTTAGTAATTAAGTTACACTTTAGAAATTTTTGGAAATTCTTTTGTAAGTCTTCCTATTACTAATCAAAAAAAATATCCCCCCCCCCCCCCCAATTAGATTTTCGATTTCCTATTTTTGGGTTCTAAACCATGCCTACTAACTAGCTGTACCCGGCACGCGTTGCTGTGCCCTATTTAGGAGATGCGAGAAAGTCTGAGTATGTAAGGGTTGGAAATGATGTTACTTGGTGGGGTCATGGCTGTGTCGTTGTGGGTTGTTCTTGTTTTGTGTTGTGTGTCTTGCTTTGTTTGTGGATCTGTCATTTTGATGTTGATGTGGTACCCATCTGCGCCATCCCAAAATATGATTGGGTACTGGAGGGCGTCATAGCAGCGATGTGTTTCTGATACGGTGGTCGATTCAGAGTTTCCTCGCTGAAGTGCTATGTCTCTGGGTAGGAAGTGATCGCCGACCATGACGATGGCCACTTCATCGATAGTTGGAGCGTTGTATCTGCGTTCATGTTGCCCTTCAGGCTTTTTGTCGGGATGTATTATAATTCTGTGTGTGTCAGTAGGCATCTTGTCCAGAGCGGTCTTGAATAAGTGGACTAATTGATTGTGTTCATGAAGGAGGTGTTGTAGTTGTGCGATAATGGGTTTTTTAACTTTTGGGGAAATGTGGCATCGTGTGTTGATTTTGGTGTCTTCATCACCAATGAAAAACATTTGAAGAAATTGATGTGCTCCCTCGGTGTTTGGGAGCAGGGAGCCAGCTCGGTGATAAATTTGTCCTTTGATTTTGAAAGTAGGCATGAATTGCGCACTTTCTATGTGTGCTCCAAATGATGTCATCTGGAAGCATGAGTTGTATTGTCTTCTATAGCGAAGGAAGTGTTTTGATTCTGGAGTGTGTCCATTCAGCAAAGTCTGTAGTGGTTGTGGAGGAGTGGCAAGTGGTGGTAGAGAGACTTTACCGGCTAGGCAGCACATTCCCGGTGTTTCTGCTGGGTATTTCAGGGCTTTGCAGTGTGTGCAGATGTGCGTTAGGGTGCCAATGTCGGCCTCTGGCACCATGCTGTAGTCTTCTGCAGCGTTGTATCTGAAGGCTAGGCGGTGGAAGTGGTTGTGGTGTTTTTGAAGTTTGTTTTCTGTGTTGCGACGTCGTTTTTCTGCGCTCCTTGCGCACTGCTGTTGTGTTGCATTTCTGCGTCTTTGTTGTTCCTGGCTGCGCGCTTCTTCTTGTCATGCAGTTCTTTGCATTTGGTTCTCAGCTGTGCGCCCGTGCAGTGACCTGTTGTCTGTGTCTCTGCTGCGCAGTGTGTTTCTGTTCTGGCGTTTGTTCTGCCCTTTTTTGTTTGATGTATGTAGCGTTGTGAGTGTGTCGTCCGATGCTGTTATTTTTATAAGGCATGGCTTGTCTTTTGGGTCAGTTTATGTCTGTGTGGAAGGAAGGAATGGTTTTAGTTTGTGGTGTTTGTAGGTGTTGTGTGTACGGGGTCCCGTAAGGTTGGTGGGATGGGTTGTGATTGGAAGTTGTGTTGTGTTGTGTGGGTAGGAATTTGCTGGAGAATTGCTCCCTCAGAGTTTGGTTTTGGCAGTTTAACCCTCAAACACCAACTGAAATCTCTCAGCATTCTATCCTAGCCTTGGATGGCTCTTGCCAGCGTTGCTATGGTTACAGCAGTTATGCAAATCCGCCCTTATTGGCAGCCAATCATGTTGTTCAGAATGTAGAGGCTGGGTGAGTCTTTGGCTGGCCCGGAGGATGCTGGTAAATGTAGTTTTATTTTTAATTTTTTTGTTTTTGTTTTGGGGGCCTTTTAGGTTCTGGGGGGGAAAGTTTCTTTGCTTCAAACGTACCTTGCTTGAGGCCTATTTCTGTTGGCAAGTATTGTGTATCTGCGTTGTATGGTTTCTTTGTTTGAGGTATACATCACATGACGTGAACCCATTTATATAATAGATAATCACAATGAATCACACATAGACTAAATCTCTGAAGCATAAGCATATAGTATTAGTGAAAGCAAACAATAATTATACATATAAACAGGTAAATACCCTATTACATATCTTAATATGCAACAGCGGTGAGACTCACATACAAGTGAGCAGAGACGCGGAAGTAGGCGGATGCAAGTCGATGACGTATAAAACAAAGCACACAGACCCGGAGGCCCCCCCCCCCGAAAGCTTCGGGAAATAAGTCAGTAAGTTCAATGCAATCAAAGTAAAGTTCACATGTAATATATCAAAATGATTCCCTGGAGGGCGTCCATCGGTCAACGCATTGGTAGAATCCTGCGTGCCTTCGTTTCACCCCATAGGGGCTTCCTCAGGACTGGGGGCGTGGCTTGGATGGTGACTTCTCGCGAGCGTCTCGGAGCCAAAAATGGCGCTAGTTTGACATGGGCAGATACACCGCAGAAGCTGACAGTATCCGTGGATACTGGGCCAAAAGCCTCGCGCCAAGAACAATAACACAGACACAAGTGGTTGGATGAAAATGGCCACAATTCATTTATTGAAAACAGGAACAAAGGGTTGGCGGCCACGCATGGGTCCTGGATCAGGGTCGGACAGCACCCACGAATGTCCCAAGGCGTTTGCAAGCCTGGGGTGCGAGCGGCCCATTGCCTGTCCATGGAAACTCAGCACCCCAGGCGGCCTGGGTGTTATCCCCCTTACAACCAAGGAGTGATAAGCCAGCCTGTTCCAGGGGCCATGCCACACGCCAAACACGGGGTTGTGACAAAGAACATAATAACGCATAACCATGAACAGGGGTGGGCAATTACCGGCCCTCCAGGTGTTTTGGACTTCAACTCCCAGAAATCCTAACGGCTGGTAAACTGGCTAGGATTTCTGGGAGTTGAAGTCCAAAACATCTGGAGGGCCGGTAATTGCCCACCCCTGACCATAAACAATGCTACAATGAAGTTAAGTATGAACAAAATGGACACCAACAAGCAATGCAAAAAGTAGGGAGGGTGGGAGGAAAAACATGACTGGCCCCCGCATGCAGCCAGGTCGATCCCGGGCAGCCTTAAGTAAGCTGCCCGGGCAGAAATACAGGCCGGCTGGCTGCAAAGAGAGGGCGGGGCAGGGCCCTTCCCGCCACCCCAGGGGCTTCTGGGGAGAAGAAGCCTCTTCTTCCTGACCAATATGGCGCGAGGGCAACCCCGCCCTGCAACCTGCCCGGTCGTTAAGTCGGCCAAGCCCATAAAGGTTGAAAAATTGAACATTCCACCTGTCAAACTCCTCAAATGTAGGTATATTTGGATGCATGAATATTGATCTTACTAAGGTGAGCTGTGCCTGGGAGATGGCCAGGTATTTGCCTTGTCCTAAACATGAACATAGGTATCTCAACAGCCATTCATTTTTACAATTTTAGATGCATCTGTTCATTGTGCTGCATTTGGGGAGGTGGATCTCAGGCCGAAGGCTGAATCTTGCCTCCCAAAGACAGAAACTAGCTCTCCTGGAACCAAATGTGTTTTCTTGTGTTCCCCTTTCATGTCATACCAGTTTGGTGACCCTTTCTGTCCATTACAACAGTTAAAATTAGTTCTAAGGCTTACATCCTAATTACCAGCAGTGGGAGCTTTAATCTAAAATAGGCTAAAAATATTGCTTCCCTCCTCCGACCCCTCTTCCTGTGGCCTGATTTCAGCCTCCCTGAGAATTTCTCTGATATTGCACTCCTTCCTCATTGTGCATCTACACTGCAGAATTAATGAAGTTTGATACCACATTACTTGCTATGGCTCAATGCTATGGTATCCTGAGATTTGCACTTGTTGACTGAGAGGGCTAATGTTTCTGCAATACTCTAACTCCCATGACTCTAGTGCATTGCGCTTTGGCAGTTAAAGTGATGTCAAACTGTATTAATTTCCACATTATAGATGCGGCCCTAGTAGTCACCTCTTCCCAGTTCGAGAGGCATTCCCACTTCCTTTAATGAAACATAAACCTTCTCATCCCACCCACAGATGCATCTCAGTCATGAATGTGATGGCGAATGGAATTTGGGGGTCTTGCCATGAAGGCAGACCGGCTAGACCCACCAAAGAGGGCCCATGTCAAACCTGGTGAGAAAGGAAGCAACCAATCCCATATTTTTCCTAAAATGTCTCAATTTAACAAATCTCACCAAAACCTGAAGAGGGTGCCATTGAGGTTTTATTCAGCCCAGCTGGAAGGGATTACAGCCGCAAATCATTCTCCCATGCTGCAATGCAGCTACATTGGTGAACATCCCTTTTATAGGGTTACAGATTTGAATTTCCCTCTTCCCACCCCCGCTGCTGATTGGCAGATGTCATCACTTGCAGGTGGGGCACAGGCCCGTGGACGACCTTCTCCCACCAACATATCATTTCAGTGAGAATTCCCTGGAATTAGGATTTATTTTGAAGATTTGGCTTTGTTTGGGAGAGGTGTCCGGGACTGTGCCTTGATTATCTATCATTGACTCTCCTCGTTTGAGCCTGGGCGACTTGGCTCACCGCTTGTGTGAGCCTGTTCACCGCCATTATTTCCTAACCTATGATGTTGGTACTTACCTTGTGATATGATATGTATTTTTCATGTTCTTGTACTTATGCTGCATTGATATAATATATGTGTATTTACTAGAGAAGACTCCATCATTTGTACACACTGCATATATTGCCACTGTTTATTTATTAGCTTCCTGCTATCTCTTCCATTGTATAGTCTTTTGATGCCAAATCCCAGCCTTTTTGCTAGAGATGCCAGACCACATATGCATGAACTTTGGAACTCCCTGCTGCAGGTCAATGAAACAGGGGCTCTGGGGCTCGACTTCATCCCCCACTTTGCAGATTTTAATCTGCAATTGACATTGCTGATGGAATCTGCAACCACGGAGCTGATTTTGATAGCTTCAGCTACTTCTTGCTTCCCAGAAAGATCAGCCCCAGAGACCCTGTCTACCCTACTTCAAATCTTATGCATTCTGCCAGATCCAAGCCTCACCTGCTTGCCCAGCTTCCAGACTTATGTCGTCATCAGCATTTTGTGGTATAGGAATCTATCCTTATTCTTTCCACGTTATTTCTGCCTCTAATATTAATGTTTCTGCTAAGATGTAATGCCCAGGAACACATCTCCTTCATTAGCTGTATTCTATTGCATACACTTACCATTTTCTAGAATGTAACTGTTTACCTTAAGACTTGGAAATACACCGCACTTGCTTTTTATGATGTTAGCATCTCTCATTCCTCTAAACCAGTGTTTCCCAACCTTTTTTGAGCTGCGGCACATTTTTTCCATTTACCAAATCCTGGGGCACACCACCAACCAAAATGACACAAAACATCACTCTAACACAGTAATACATATAGTTAATATGTTTTTTTAAAGTATTTATACACTCAGTGTGAAACCTGGGCCTGTTTCGATGAACACAACATAGATATCCTGGCAGGAATGGCAGAAAGACACACACGAAGCTCTTGCTCAACAGCTGCCAGTCTCTGTGTTCTTATGCATCAATAAGGAAGGAAGGAAGGAAAGAAGGAAAGAAGGAAAGAAGGAAAGAAGGAAAGAAGGAAAGAAGGAAAGAAGGAAAGAAGGAAGAATGTAACCAAAGAGCAAAGAAAGGGAGGAAAGAAACAGGTAGAGAAGGAAGAAAGAAAAAGGGAAAGAAGAAGGAAAAGAAAAAGGGGGAAGGAAGGAAAGAGGGAGGGACAGAGAGAAAGAGGGAGGGAAGGTTGGCCACAGCAATGCGTGGCGGGTACAGCTAATAAATTTATACAGCATATATATATATATATATATACACACACACACACACACACACAGTATATACAGTATGTATGTATGTGTGTGTGTATATATATATATATATATATATATATATATATATATATATATGAATCGTGGGAGTTGTAGACCAAAACAACTGGTGGGAGGGCCCAAGTTGGCCCCTGCCTGCCTTAAGTGAGCAAACCCTGTTAGTTTTTGGCCCCTGCTTAAAGGTGCCTCAACCCTCAACCCTGTGTCCCAGTGGTAGTTTGACCATCCTGAGCCTCCTCAAACTACAAATAGGATCCGCCCCCAGGCATCCAGGGGACCCGGGGAAGTCCAGGATCTTTTGGCTCAAACCTTTCCGAGGCCAAGGAAGGGGCGTAGGAGGAAGCCCAAGAAGGCAAGTGGTGAGTGGAGGCTGTGTTTGTGGGACTCAGGCAAGGGATTGAGCCCCGGCTAGGGCTTCTTGGTAGGACAGGAGGGCTCTCTCTCTCTCTCTCTCTCTCTCTCTCTCTCTCTCCCTCTCTCCCTCTTCTATCTCCAATTTCCCATGGCACACCTGATGATTGCTCACGGCACACTAGTGTGCCACGGCACACCAGTGGTTCTCAATCTGTGGGTCTCGAGATGTTTTAGCCTTCAACTCCCAGAAATTCTAACAACTGGTAAACTGGAGTTGTAGGCAAAACACCTGGAGACCAACCGGTTGAGAACCATGAATCTAAATGCATCTAAAAAGGCATCTGAAAGCATTTGCCCCTCATTCAATATAAAACGTTGTCAATATGTCCTGAGCGGTTGTCTCGTGGCTTCCCAGAGAAATTGCCAAAGACTGATATAACACCACCATGTGCTTAACATGTGCTTTCAGATAGTAAAAAATGTCATCAGTTATACAAATGTTTAGTGGTAGACGCAGAATCACCAGCTGAAAATTCAAGGCAGAACTAGGTGCTGTGGAAAAATATGGGACCTTCGTTTTCTTGTTTTAAAATAACTTCAGTTTCTTATTGCATCTAAAGTAGAAAACAAGAAGGGAGGAATCCTGATTTGGTTGGAGTTCCTTCCGATAATCCTTGGCCCTTCTCAGGTATAACAACAAATCATGATTAATTTAAATCCAGGACTAAATACTTCCAATGTTTTTTACAACAGAAACGGACAGAGCAGCAGAAACCACTCAACTTCCGTGTCATGAAGTCTTCTGGGCCCCCCAATTACGGAACACCCTTCCTTTGGAGACATTTCATTGGCACCAGTGCTGTTGTCATTCTGGTGCCAAGGGAAAATATGGTTGTTCCCTACGTTGTTTGTATTGGTTTTATACAAATCTTTTTGCATAGTTGTAAATCCTTTTGCATTATTTTAATATGTTTTAATCTTTCTTTCCCATTTGTTAAATTGTTTCATATTGTTTTAACTTTTAAAAATAATTTTATTTAGTTTTAAATACGTCAGATTAGCTTTAATCCTTCTCTCTCTCTCTCTCTCTCTCTCTCTCTCTCTCTCTCTGGCATTACTTCACGAATGAAGATTCTTAGGAAGGACTCATCCCACGCTTTTTACAAGCGCGTTGATGACTAAAGAGGCCAATCCGAGATAGGCAAGTCCGGTTGCAGAAAGCACAGCAGAAAGTCTCCTTGGGCGGTGTTGTTTCCAAGTTGTGGTTCTTTGTGCATTTGTTGCACCTCAGGTCCAGAAGTACCCCCTAGATCACACACACAAGGAATCTCTGTAAAATACTTTTATTTAGAATAAGGATAGTCCAAAAAGATAAGAAGTAAAGCAAAACGTAAGTCTCAAAGTAATTCTGGTTAAAAGTTCTCAAACGGAGTAAATCCCATGGAAAGCAATCCAAAAACGTAGGCCGACTGCTCCTGCAGTCAAACGGGAAACTTAGAGTCCAAGGCAACTGCAACGACGGCCAAACAAGAAACGTGGAACAGCAGGGCAAAACCACTCCTGCGGTAGACTTGACTGGAACCCAGGGGCCAAGAAGCGCTTAGTCCAAACGTAGCTTCGGTTCTGTCGGAAACTTCCCAACACCGGTCTTAAAAAGCATCTATTTCCTGTGGGACCACTGAATCCCCCTTCGCAGATTCCAATCTCTTCTCGAAGAACGTATAGAAGCCTTTCTATCAAATTTCTCCTCATTACCGAGTCCAGCTGGACTCATATTTCTGTGAGACGCAGTATCCTCCCCGCTTCCCTGGGCCCCAGCTGGCACGGGAGGCACATTCTCGTGGGAGTCAAGGTTATCCGAAGTCTCACTGGCTGTTTCAAAGCTGACCTCCATTGAATCATCGTTAACCCCTTCCTCCGGGGAATATCCATGCAACCAGTCATTATCCCATGACAGATCCGCATTTGCAGGGGCATCCACCTCTGGCCACCCATCATCCTCAATTTGGGCCTGATCCCTGGGTGCCCCTGGTGCCTGTCCCTGACCACTTGGCGGGGGGGGCACCCTAGGCGGGGGGGCCAAACTAGGCTGGAACACCACAGCGTTGTCATTTCTCTTCGAGACCCATTCGGTGTGTCTTCTCGAAAGAGGCTGCAGCATTGTGGATAATGCATCTCCATGCCTCCCAATGTGAGGCCAGGGTGGACCATTGTTGGTGATCAATCTGGCCGAGCCAGAGATGTTGTTTCAGGGAGTCCTTATATCTCTTTCTTGGGGTGCCTCTCTTGCACTGACCCGTGGTGAGTTCACCATAGAGTAGTATCTTAGGGAGGTGGCGGTCCTCCATCCTAGAGACCTCGTGCCCTGCCCAGTGCAGCTGTGTTTCCAATAGAATGGCCTCAATATACACCATTCTAAAAGCTCTGGATAGAAGGTAGGACCTAAATATTTTAATAGCTAGATCACTACATTAAAAATAGACTGGAATAAACTTTATTCATATAATATTAGCTATGAGTTATTATGTTTGAGCCAGGCCATAGGAAGATATGGAGGAATGAGACAAGTTCAGTATCATGGACGAAGAAAGTGAAACAGTGTACTCATTACCCCTAAACGGCTTCCAAGTCAAATAACCTGGGTGACAGTCCCTTTGGGTGACAGTCTCTTTTGGGTCCTCTGAGATCCTCTGCAGAATGGTGTCGCCGAGAGGGAGCCGCGCACAGGGCGCCAGATTCGCTCCACTGCCCCCCTCTTTTTACCGCAAAGCCAGGCAAAGAGGGACACTTCACCTGGTCCTTGTGATGAGGCCCTTGTTTTACAGTTCTTCTTTCCCTTCCTGATGAGCACACCTAAAAAGGTGTGTCTGGGGGACTCCTATCCAACCCTCTGGCTGGTGGCTGTGAGATCTGCCAGGGCTCTGTTTTCCCCCACATGCTCTTAAATATAAACACTAGGAGAGGTCATCCAGAATTCTAGGGTGCATTGCCTTCAATATGCACATGACATCTACTTCCACAAGCATCACGCAACTCCCTTGTTGCAAAAGCGCCACTGGCTGGCTGTGCTGATCACAACCTATAAAGCCCTATATGGCTCAGCCCCACTGTCTGAGCTGGCCTGAGCTCTGAAATCAACAGGAAAGCCCTTCTCTCAGTCCCAATACAATTGCAAGCACAGTTTGAGGAATGCAAGGAAGAGCTTTTTCAAAGCTGCCCGGCCATGCCACCCTGTTGAGCTCCCCACGCAGGCGCAGGAGGAGCCACAGAAGGGAATGCAGGAGGACCTTACAACTATCGCAAGAGCTAGCCGAGGACACTGCTCCCAACTTAGTTCCGGATCAGGGAAATGCTCAACTTCCCCCATTGCTCCAGCAGGGGGCTATGGCACTAGCCGCTGCTGCTGCCGCTGCCCCTGAAGCCTGGTCAAGGGACCGTCCACCTCCAGCTGACTGACTGGGATCCTTCAAGTCAACTAAGAAGCGGAGGAGGTTCGGCACCAGGACTTTCTGGAACATCAGCTCCAGGAGCTGGGAGCATTCTCCGGTGAGTCCCCAGCCCTGGAAACAGGACAACACAACAGGCAAGAGACTTATTTCCAAGTCACTGGGACCAGAGGGTCGAGCCGGTTCCCCTCCCCCTGTCTGGAGACCTTCCATGACTTTCTGGGAGTGCCTCAGCTTCCCTCTTTCAACTGTTTATTTATTTATTTATTGATTCGATTTATTAGTCGCCCCTTCCGAGAGGCTCGGGGCAACTCACATGCATATAAACCATAAAAGAACTGTAAAAACAACGGACCAAAGTCCCCATATTAAAATTAAAAACAAGCAGATATACATTAAAACAACTCTGAGGTCTACATATGTCTATGGACCGAAGGCTTGAACAAACAGGAGGGTTTTAAAGCCCTGCGAAAGGCTAGCAGGTCAGTCTGTGCTTTAATTGAGGATGGAAGGGCGTTCCACAAGACCGGCGCAGCGGCACTAAAGGCCCTCCTCCGTGTTGTAGAGAGGTGGATGGAGTGACAGCTAGGTACCACCAAAAGGTTCTGAAACTCAGATCGCAGTGGTCGTGGGGGATTATATTGCGAGAGGCGGTCCCTTAGGTACACTGGCCCCAGACCATTCAAGGCCTTAAAGGTCAGAACCAGCACCTTGAAGGTGATCCGGTGCTCTATTGGAAGCCAGTGCAGTCCGCACAGGACAGGCGTGATGTGGCAGGCCTGAGACCAGCCTGGCTGCAGCGTTCTACACCAGCTTAAGCTTTCGGATCACCAACAAGGGAAGGCCGATGTAAAGGGTATTACAGTAGTCCAATCTTGAGATGACAGTGGCTTGGACCACTGTGGCTAGGTCATGATGGGACAGGTAGGGACAAACACTAATACACTGGGGTACTTGCCCAAGATACAGAAACACACATATATAGCTGTACAACAACAATAATAAACAATAACCAATACTGTCTGTACCACTAGTGTGGATATGTATGAACCAATGTGGTGGCAGAGAGCTGCTATCCCCCACTGGACCCGGCGCCGCCAAGGGGGAACCACGCGAGGTCCCCGCTGCAGCTCTATGCGGGATGCTCCCAAGAGCCAGGTACCGGGGGAGGAGAAAACCTGTCCCAGGTGCCCTGAATACATGGTATGCCCCCAATAGAGAATAAAGAGAACCTGGGGTATGGGCAAGAAAGCTATTCGACAATGTGGCGGTCCTAATACAACAGTCCTCCTCAATTCCCTCCCAGGGCCGGGTCAGAGCCCGAATACTGTCCTGGGTGGGGAAGGCCCGTGAGTAGATCTCAGTGGAGTCCAATCCTCCGTGGAAGTCCGGACGAGAGGTGGGTCCTCGGGATGGGAGGCCGTGTAGTACCTTCACCCCGATGTGCTCCGGTCGCCGGGATGAGGCCTGTAGAGGCGCGTCCCTCGATGATGACGTGTGCACGTAAGGACGCTGTGGTGGAGTGGGCGTCGTCCTGACCTTTGGGTCACCTTCCATTCGTTGGAATTCATCCACTATCAGTGATGATTATGATTCTCTAATTACATATATGTTGATTCCTTCACCAAAACCATGATTGCATGTATTATCCTCAACGCCCTGATGAAGCTAGGATATTAATTAGCGAAACGGGGATTTGGGACCCTCCAAAGACCAGAATACCACCCGTAGGCGTTTGTACCCCAGCAAGGGAGCTGCCAGCCCCTTGCGGGGGCCATGTTGTGTGACATCCACTGGCGTTCATGATTTGGTGCTTTTGCGGTCTATGTGGTACCGCCCAGGCCACACGGGTATCTACCTGTGAGCCCAATAAACTCTATTTTCATATTTTTGTACCTAAGTGTGTTGGACAAGTTTGTATTCGAATTCCTTGCTGCGTCCGCCCACCAGCACCTGGCCCAGCATTGGTACCCGCTTGGATTCCTGTGCAGTGTCCTGGGAGGTGGCAACTCCCCCCCAGGACCCAGGTTACAGCCCCCTGCCATTTGGCACTCACCCAGTGGGACATCGTCCTGGGTATACCCGGGGCTTGAGGCTCATTATTTTCATTTTTTTACTATCGGCGGCCCTTTAAGGAAGCCCCCCCCCCCCCATCTGCTTGGGTGACGCTCGGGACGCTGCTGACGCCAACACGCCCAGCACGCCCGTCTCTCCGGCCCTACGTCATCACCATTCGCCTGCACGTCATTCAGGATGACGCCCACCCCACCACAGCGTCCTTACGTGCACACGTCATCATCGAGGGACGCGCCTCTACAGGCCTCATCCCGGCGACTGGAGAAAATCGGGGTGAAGGTACTACACGGCCTCTCATCCCGAGGGACCCACCTCTCGTCCGGACTTCCACGGAGGACTGGACTCCACTGAGATCTACTCACGGGGCCTTCCCCACCCAGGACAGTATTCGGGCTCTGACCCGGCCCTGGGAGGGAATTGAGGAGGGACTGTTGTATTAGGACCGCCACATTGTCGAATAGCTTTCTTGCCCATACCCCAGGTTCTCTTTATTCTCTATTGAGGGGCATACCATGTATTCAGGGGCACCTGGGACAGGTTTTCTCCTCCCCCGGGTACCTGGCTCTTGGGAGCATCCCGCATAGAGCTGCAGCGGGGACCCTCGCGTGGTTCCCCCTTGGTGACTCCGGGTCCAGTGGGGGATAGCAGCTCGCTGCCACCACATTGGTTCATACATATCCACACTAGTGGTACAGACAGTATTGGTTATTGTTTATTATTGTTGTTGTAAAGCTATATATGTGTTTCTGGGACAGGTAGGGAGCCAGCTTCCTCACCTGCTGGAGGTGATGGAAAGCAACTCTGCTGACGATGGAGATGTGGTTCTCCATCGACAGCTGGGAGTCAAGGGTGACTCCCAGACTTTTTACAGAGGGAGACGGGCAAAGTGTTACCCCGTCCAGGGTTAGGAGCTGGATTCCTCCCATACCCGGATGACCCAGCCACAGGATCTCCGTCTTAGCCGGATTCACCTTCAACCTACTGGCTCGCAACCTTCCAGTGACGGCTTCAAGGCAACGATGGAAATTATTGGGTACGGAGTCGGTCTGGCCTTCCATTCCCAGAATGTGCTGTGTGTCATCCGCATACTGGTGACACTCCAGCCCAAAGCTGCATGCCAACCGAGCAAGTGGTCGGACATAGATGTTAAATAATAAAGGGGAGAGAATTGCCCCCTGAGGCACCCCACAAAGAAGGGGGTGCCCTCAGAGACAACCTCGCCCCTTCTCACTCGCTGTGACCGGTTCTGGAGGAAGGGGGGCAGCCCTTAGCAACCCCCGCCCCGGCAAGATGGTGGGTCAAAAGATCATAATCGACAGTATCAAACTCTGCCGTGAGGTCCAATAACACGAGCAGCGCCGATCCACCCTGGTCTAGTTGGCAACGCAGCTTGTCTGTGATGGCAACCCACACCGTCTCCGTCCCAGATGTCACAGTTGGACAACCCCCTCTGGCAGCACGTCTATCTGCACGGGACTTGAGTTTTACCTCAGACCCACACCTTGCTGCTGACTTCTTTAAGAGTCGCCTAGCCTCCTTGTTTTCCCCTCCTCTGTCTATGTAACCACCCCTATTCTACCTTGTTGTTCTCTGTTTATGTGCTATATTCTGTAAACCGCTCCGAGCCCTTGGGGAGTGGTGGTATATAAGTTTGAAGTATAAATAAATAAATAAATAAATATAAAAATAAGATCTAAATTCCCTTCCCAAGGAGGTGAGACTGGCCACTCCCAGAGGGAGGGGGCCTTTTTATTCTATCCAGGCCGGCTTTTGAAACAGAACGTTTTTAAAGGATGGGCCATAAAGTACTGAATTATTTTAGCAGAATTGCTTTTAATTGATTTTTATTTAATTTCTTTATATTATATTTTAAAAGCTTTTAAAATAATTGTATTGTATAATAATAATAATAATAATAATAATAATTTCACACATGGGTTTAGAGTAGTTGACCCGCAGTAACTCCTTTGCAGAAATGCAAGTGTATGAGATTACCCCTCCCGTAACCCAGAAAGAGAAAGAGAGAGGCAGAAAGAGCCTTATATCTCCTAGGCATTAATAAATTAGAAATTATGAGTGGAATCAAGTATTAATTGCATTCCTCTGTGTGCCTGTATTCTTTTACAGAATGTATTACTTAACCTTTCACCTACTATCCTGGGATTCCTTTCCACCAACTATTTCATACTATATGTGCACCATCTAATGGCAAATGAGAGTAATTTTTCTAAAGGGAGAATAGAGAGAAAAGGGGGGGAAAGAAGGATGGCAGCACTTTTTCAAAGGGAGAAGATAAAAATGCTACACGAATGCCTTGCGAAAGCATTGCAGGTCCCCCCCCCCCCCAGCCCATGTCTGCTGCAACGTATAGCCCCAGTTGTGGCTTAAATGGGCACGCTGAAATAGGCTCCTCATAAACAAAAAAAAATTCACTGCATCAAAAGCTTGATTTCAAGATCTGTGTGCCTAGGTTTGACACGAAATGGAAGATGCTGATCTTTTAAGAGAAAAGGTGCCACGTGGCTGCATTAAAGATTCCTAGCTAATACATGTAAAGCATTGGTGACAATGCAGGGCGGAGGCATCGGAGAGGCAGGTTCAAGTTCCCCTCCTGAGCTGTGGCATTAACACTTTTGCACAACATGCAGATGGAACTAAACTTGAGGTTTGGGGCTAGTATTATTATTATTATTATTATTATTATTTATTCAAACTTGTGAGTCGCCACTCCCGGATGGCTCAGGGTGACTTACAGCAAATTCAAGATTAAAACAGGATAAAAACACCATAAACACCCAAACACAATAAAATACAGTAAAATACATCAGCACAGTACCGTGCAGGCCAAGGCACAGGTGTAGGTGGCTGCATCGATATGCAGGACGCAGGACACAGGAAGGCGAGGAGCCTACCCATCTTGACGGTACTACCCGAAGGCCTGCCGAAACAGGAGGGTTTTGCACGCCTTCCGGAATGCCATTAAGTCCGTCAGGACACGGACTCCGGAAGGCAATGCATTCCATAGGATGGGGGCAATTATTGAAAAGGCCCTCTGCCTCGTGGACGTCAGATGATACGCTTTCACGCCCGGCACCTCTAATAGTTGACCCCCCTCTGAGCGTAGTGTCCTAGCGGGACAATATGGGATGAGGCGGTCTCTAAGGTACGCTGGCCCCAGACCGTTCAAGGCCTTAAAGGTCAGAACCAAGACTTTGAAGGTGATCCGGTGTTCCACTGGTAACCAGTGCAGCTCCTGCAAGACAGGTGTTATATGGGTGGTCATCGAAACGCCAGCCAGAAGTCTAGCCGCCGCATTCTGGACCAGCCTCAGTTTCTGGATCACCGACAGAGGAAGGCCAACGTAGAGAGCATTACAGTAGTCCAGTCTCGAGATGACCGTGGCTTGGACCACTGTGGCTAGATCGTGGCGGGAGAGGTAGGGAGCCAGCTTACTCACCTGACGAAGGTGGAGAAAGGCAACTCAACTGACGCCGGAGATTTGCGTCTCCATCGTCAGTCCAGAGTCCAGTGTGACACCAAGACTTTTAACGGCAGATGACAGACATAATGTCACGTCATCCAGGGGAGGAAGCTGGATCTCGACCCCGCCCGGATGACCCAACCACAGGATCTCCGTCTTAGCTGGATTCACCTTCAACCTACTATGGTCGAATCAGGAAGCCCCAAGTCCAGGAGACCTAACTCCCCAATATTCCTCTTGGCCCATGGCCTAAGTTGCACCAGTACCAGACCTTTTTTTCCTTCTGCCCCTCTTAGTTCCATACATCTCAACACCAATTTCGTCCCTCCCCATAAGCCTAGCCACCATTGCCTCCCCTCACCCCATCTGCACAACATTTACACAGCAAATAGTACATGAAAGACATTTTAGCAAACATCAACCAGCATAACCATAAGCCAGGACATTTCCCCCAGCACCCACCAAAACCTTACACACTACAACAACACATTGAACTCCATAAGCAGCCCACAGCAAGACAAAAGCCAAATACATTTTTCCCTCCCATTCAGTCCCCAGAGCACCAAAGACTTCATATAACATTGCAAGAACATTCCTCCCAGTTTCCACCCAGCCCCACATATCTTTAAGAACATGCTCAACTCCACAAGCAGATCACATCTAGTCAAAAGCCAAAACTCTCCTCCATGCCCCTAAGCCACAGCAGCCTGGCTAACCTCCACCCAGGCCTATGCAAGGCTGCTGCAGTACCACCACCCACCACTAGGGCCGAAACGCCCTTTCCTCCCCCCACTGCCAAAGAAGACCCCAAAACGAGTAAACTAAACAAAACAATAAACAAAACCCATCCCCTTTCTCCCCTACCTTGGCTTCCATCCCTCTTTTGACCGGTCCAACTCTTCAGGCAGCTAGGGGGGCTGCGCACACTTTAATACAGTGTTTTTCAACCTTTTTTGAGCCGCGGCACACTTTTTACATTTACAAAATCCTGGGGCACACCACCAACCAAAATGACACAAAATGACACTCTAACACAGTAATACATATAGTCAATATGTTTTTAATGTATTTATACACTCAGTGTGAAACCTGGACCTGTTTCGATGAACACAACATAGATATCCTGGCAGGAATGGCAGAAAGACACAAACTTCCCACACAGAACTCCCATAACCAAGAGAAAATGCCATAAGAGTTTGGTGGGCATTGACCTTGGGTTTTGGAGTTGTAGTTCACCTATATCCAGAGAGCACTGTGGACTCAAACAACGTTGGATCACTCCCAAACTTGGCATGAATACTCAATATGCCCAAATTTGAACACAGTTGGAGTTTGGGGAAAATAGACCTTGACATTTGGGAGGAAGGCATTTTACTAACTGTCACCCTCCCACCTCGTGACACCGCTGCTTCTGCCAACCCCCCTGCCCCGCCCCCCTGTGCGCAGGAGGCCCATCACCGTCCCACATGGGAGGGCTGCACTGAGTGGCCGAAGCGCACGCAGGCTCAGCTGAGCAGGACGAATAGGAATTGAGCACACGGGGTGGCTCCGAGCCTCAGAAGAAACTGCGGCAGAGGCTCGCAGCCGTCGCCACCCCCAGCTCTCCTTCCTGAAGGAGTTCAGGCCCCCCCCCACCACCAGGAGTGCCTCCCTCCACTGCCGCTAGAGGACAGAAAGCCTTGCCTCGAGCCTCCAGGAGCGGGGTTGGACGGGGGCAGCTTCCGCGGACTCATCCTCCCTCTCCTCCTCCTTGCTGCCAGAGGGGAGGAGGACAGAAGGCCCAGGAGCCTGGAAGCAGGAGGAGCCGCAGCCCAGCCAGGTAGCCCTTGGCGCACAGACAGAGGGAAGGAAGGAAGGAAGGGAAGGAGAGGGAGAGGAGGGAGGGAGGGAGGAAAGTTCTGGATGCCGAGGGCTCTCCCTGACTGCAGCCACGCTGACTGGCATTGCTGCTTCGGCCAGGAAAGCCTCATTTCCGCTGCCTGAGTTTCCTGCTAGGCTCTCTCTCTCTCTCTCTCTCTCTCTCTACACTGTAATTTCCCTGATGATCTCTCACGGCACACTAGTCTGCCATGGCACACTGGTTGGGAAACACTGATCTAGATTATCAAAGCAGATAATCGATATTATCTTCCTCAAACTGGATTATTTGTATCTGCACTGGCATATAATCCAGTTCCAAGTAGATAATTTGGATGTTATATGGCAGTATAGATAGGAGCCTTTGAGACAGAAGTTTGCTCTCAAGGGAGAAAATTCAGCCTTGGGTTCCTTCAGGCTACTGCTGCCCAGGATGCCCCAGGCCTTGGCCTAAGGCCCCTTCTAAACTGCCATATACAATCCAAATTATTTGATGTGAACCAGATTATATACCAGTGAAGACTCATATAATCCAGTTCAAATAGTGTGGAAGGGACCTAAAGTGCAGCCCCAAAATCAGATAGGAAAGGAGATGGGTTGGAGTAATCTGGTGGTTAATCCTCAACCTTTCTCGCCCCTAGTCAGACTCTCCCTAGTGAAGCAATATTTATTTAAGACAGCGCTGGAGTAGTTTCAACCAGGCTGGATCTACACTGCCCTATATCCCCAGATCTGATCCCAGATGATCTGCTTTGAACTGGATTATATGAGTCCACACTGCCAGATGATCCGAGAGAAGCAGATCATCTGGGATTCTGGGATACGGGGCAGTGTAGATCCAACCTCCATTCTCCTTGATAGTGTGAGATGACAGAAAAAGAAGAAAATGCACACTATGGAACAGGCATGGTTTGTGAATCGTTGGCTGTGGGGGTGGTAAATCCATTATAGATTTAATGGACATTCTCCCGTAGTTGCTGCAAGTTGTAAGGCAGTGTTTCCCAACCAGTGTGCCGTGGCACACTAGTGTGCCGTGAGCGATCATCAGGTGTGCCGTGGGAAATAGAAACCTCCAATACCCTTTCTTCCTCCTCCTAGCAGCTCTTTCTCCCTCTTTCCCTCCCCAAAGATCCTCCCCGAGGCAAAGGAAGGGCTCTGCCGAATGCCAGGGCCAGGCCCGCCTTGAGGAAGCCTTCAGGAGCCTCGACTCAGCATGGCTCCAGCTCCCGCTCAGGGCTGCTTCAGCCTCCCGATGCTCCCAGGTTCGCTCACTGCCCAATTCACCAACGTGGAGCTTCCGGCTTTGGCTGTTCTCACGAGAAATCCAAGTCAACATGAAAACGCCGACTCAATCACTTCCGCCCAGTGCTCTACTTTTGGGGAGGGAGGCAGCGAAAGAGGCCACACAGATCTATGAAATGTATAGACTCTATACGTTTCATAGATCTGTGTGGCTGCTTGGGCCCAGCGATTGAGGAGGCATTGTGGGGTGTTGCAAGGCCCAAGTGGTGGCAAGAGGCCCAGGTGGCAATGAGGAAGAGGACGAGGAATGTAAGGAGGGTGAGGACGGAAGGTCAGGGAGCATCCCTACTTTGTGGATTTTCACTTATTGCGGGTGGTCCTGGAACATAACACCTGTGATAAGTGAAGGACCACTGTACTTCTCTTTGAGCCCTCTCACCGCGACCAAACCGATACAGGTAGCTGGCACGTGCTTCCCATGACCCTGATGCTCTAAACTCTACATACTTTACAATCCATTGAATGAACCAAGACTTCTGTATCAAAGAGCACCTTCCCAATAGTGGCAACCAGTGGATCCCCGGTTGGTATATATCAGGGCTGTCCAACTGCCGGCCCTGCAGGTGTTTTGGACTTCAAATCCCAGAAATCCTAACAGCTGGCAAACTGGCTAGGATTTCTGGGAGTTGAAGTCCAAAACACCCGCAGGGCCGGCAGTTGGACAGCCCTGTTATATATAATCAGAGTTTTAATAAGAAATGTAAAAGAGCTATACAAGTGCTGAACTTATGTAATGACCTGAAATCCGCTGCCTTGGAAACTGAAAAGGATTGTTGTGACGCCCCCTAGGGGCTGTTTACATCTGTACTTGTATTTCACCTGCATGGGTCTTTGTTCTATGGTCCCATTGTTCTGCCATGCTGGCAGAGTCGTGTCTTGGCTCCAAACCTGGTGTCCCCGCCCTCAACTCCTCCCCTTTCCGGAGTTTACTTGAGGGGCTGGACGTCCCCTCCAGCTCCATTCTAGAGATTCCATGGGCATAGCAAGGCTGGAATTTACAGCTTGCTGTGAAAAAGCAACTAAGTTCACCTACTAGGCCTCACCTTCGCTTCCAACCAGATCTGCAGTACAAAGGAGAACCCTTCTCACCAGAGATTGCAGATTTGGGGCTTTTTCAGAACTTCGTGCGTCTACAAAAGCCAGAGAAAAAACAGGACACCTGGAACATTTAAGAGAGGAACCTTCGCTTTGCACAGGCAAGTGGATGGAACCCTTTGTTTAAGGACTTTTCTTGCAACCTACTTCAAGCTTTTGGACCATCATTTTTTACTGATTGTAAGCCAATAAACCATTGTTTGAATTCACCCTCTGAGTCCTGAACTCATTGCCTAAAGCCATTTCCAGGTCCCCTGCACGTGGAAAGGCCTTATTCTCTGTCTCCAGGGCCCGAGCTTGCATGTCCATCCCCTTTAAAGCCCCTTTTTGGCCTGGAAGACAGCAGAATTGTCCAGTCTTAAAGGAAACTGACACACCTTTGCTTTCATACAAGTTTAGCTTCTATGCAGTTCAGGGTGCTCTTTGTTTGTGTGTTAACTATAAATCCCAGAAACGGTAACTCCCAAACATCATGGTCTATTTTCCCCAAACTCCATCTGTGTTCACATTTGGGCATATTGAGTATTCATGCCAAGTTTGGGCCTGATCCAACGTTGTTTGAGTCCACAGTGCTCTCTGGATATAGGTGAACTACAACTCCAAAACCCAAGGTCAATGCCCACCAAACTCTTATGGCATTTTCTCTTGGTTATGGGAGTTCTCATTTGTGGAAGTTTGTGTCTTTCTGCCATTCTTGCCAGGATATCAGGCCTTTCTGAACGGGAGTAGGTCCCTCAGGGCTTGGCCCGCCGGGAGGGCGTTCCATAGCGTGGGAGCTATCACGGAGAACGCCCCCTCCGGCGGGTCGATGTTAAATGAGCCAACTTAACAGATGGAATC
The DNA here is from genome assembly GCA_030556195.1 of Anolis apletophallus. Classification (NCBI taxonomy): domain Eukaryota; kingdom Metazoa; phylum Chordata; class Lepidosauria; order Squamata; family Anolidae; genus Anolis; species Anolis apletophallus. Next base: position 2,036,136 of record JARBWK010000009.1, read on the forward strand.
TTATTTATTTATTTATTTATTTATTTCAGGATTTTACCCCGCTCTTCTCAACCCCCCGAGGGGGGACTCAGAGCGGCTTACAGTACGGCACAATTCGATGCCACATCATACAGTATAAAACCCCAAAACCCCACAACAATTAAAATACATTAAAACAACATTAAAATACAGTTCCATCAACAACATACACAGTCATTCCAAGTTAAAACAATATTCAATCCATAAAAACATTGGCCCTCATCATCCATTCCATTAAAATCCCCGTCTAACATGCTGCCTAGTGCTGGTGTGCAAACGCCTGGTCCCAAAGCCAGGATTTTACCTTCTTCCTGAATGCCAGGAGGGATGAGGTGGACCGTACCTCCATAGGGAGCGCATTCCACAGGCGGGGAGCCACCGCCGAGAAGGCCCTGTCCCTCGTCCCCACCAACCGCATTTGAGAAGTCGGCGGAAGCGAGAGCAGGGCCTCCCCGGATGATCTTAGGTTACGGGGTGGGACGTAGCGGCCGATGCGTTCGGATAAGTAAGAGGTTGGCCTCCTCGGACCGTAGTGATCTCGATGGGCAATATGGAGTGAGACGGTCCCTCAGGTACGCTGGCCCCAAGCCGTGAATGGCCTTGAAGGTAAGAACCAGCACTTTGAAGGCGACCCGGTGCTCAATAGGCAGCCAGTGCAGATCCTGCAAAATTGGTGTTATGCGGCAACCTGCTGGAGCCCCAGACAGGAGCCGGGCGGCAGTGTTCTGCACCAGCTTGAGCCTCCGGATCGACGACATAGGCAGGCCAACGAGCGCATTACAGTAATCTAGCCTCGAGATGACCGTGGCTTGGATCACCGTGGCTAGGTCGCCCGGGAGAGGTAGGGAGCCAGCCTCCTAGCCTGGCGGAGGTGGAAGAAGGCAGTTTGCTAGCCATGGAGACCTGGGCCTCCATGGACAGCTGGGAGTCCAGATGGACACCCAGACTCTTCACTGACGGCGCTGGTTGCAGTGCCGCACCGTCCAGGGTCGGAAGCCGGACATCCACCGCGCCCGGGCGGCCCAGCCACAAGATCTCCGTCTTCGCCGGATTCACCCTCAACCTACTGGCTCGCAGCCATCCAGTAACGGCCATATCTATGTTGTGTTCATCAAAACAGGCCCAGGTTTCACACTGAGTGTATAAATACATTTAAAAACATATTGACTATATGTATTACTGTGTTAGAGTGTCATTTTGTGTCATTTTGGTTGGTGGTGTGCCCCAGGGTTTGGTAAATGTAAAAAGTGTGCCGCGGCTCAAAAAAGGTTGAAAAACACTGTATTATGTAATTCCATGAAAAGACTATTTTGATTTATACACGCAAAAGGAATAGTATGAACCTATTTTTCATGCGCATGAGGGGCCTTGTGCTCTACAGTGAAATTTTGATAAATTATTGTGGGACTGACCACATTGCTTATATTCAACTTCTCAGTTTCTCTTTTTGCTCATCTTCATACCAAACTTTTTTTAAAAAGTATGAAGATTCATATTCTTTATTGTGTGCATTTCCCGCAGTGCTTGCATTTTTAACCAATATACATATTTTAAGTGCATTTTGGAAAAAAAACCCTCAACATATGCATTTTAGTGTGCATTTCCTTTAATATACATATTATTGTATACACATCTGGATTATAGAATTTTACTGCTAAATTTGGTGAGATGCATCCTGAAGAACAACAACTGAGAATCAATTCACATTTCAGATCAAAAAAAGCAAAACTAGATACGTTTACATTAAATGCAAAGGAAATGAATGCCCCCATCTGGGTTAGGATCTTATCGAGCAAATATCATTCAGGTCTCACAGCTGGTCCGTACCCATATGCTATGCGCCCCTGAAAGGAAAACCAATCTGGCCGATGATCAACTACCATTTCCACCAGTCACATCACATCCAATTGACAGGGAGTGCAATCGCATTAAGTGCTGTTGCATCTTTTCAAAAAGAATATGTTTGGGCAGGATCAAATAACACCCAGGCCCATCCCGTCCCCTCCCATGGGGGCCATAACAGGAATAATGCATGACACACGCATGCTTTTTTAACATCACCATTTCCGTTGTGCTGCCACTTAGTTCCTTTAAATAACCTGATTGTCAGTCACAATGAGAAATGACTGAATGCGCCGGGCTTGCACAGGTCGTGCCTCTCCTCCGCCCACAACAGCTGCTGCGCTTTTCGCCCTTCTTGCTCCGTGTATTCATCAGCACTTTTACTACTTTAGAAAGGCCGGCTTCTCCAGTCACCAAAGCAATAATGTTACGTAAGGATGGACACACACTTCAAATAGTTTGGAACGGCTTTCAACCCGCAGCCTCCCTCGCTCCTGAAAGAAAACTACTCACTCTGCCACAATAAAAAATTGAGTTTCGCAGGTGTGGTTCCTCCCTCCCCGGCCTTTTTACACTGGAGTGCAACTGGGATAGAAATAGAAAAGACTCAAAAGAAGAAAAAAACACAGTTCTCTTTGGCATGCTGGACAGCGCAGAGTTGGAAATGGTGTTCACATTGTTAAAGCTTGACCTTGTGTGCGGTGCCTCCAGGGCTTGCTGGATTTAGTAGCAAATCAATGCGCATAGGATAAAGTCTTTGAAAAAAATATATACTTTTACATTCAATGGAATGGACATGTGCAGCCTCGATGATAAAAAAAGAATTTCCTGTTTTGGATTTCCACTGCAAACTCTCCCGATGCACCGTGAAGGCCAAAGGGTCTGCGATGAATAAGGTAGGCCAGTGTTTCCCAACCAGTGTGCCGTGAGCGACCATCAGGTGTGCCGTGGGAAATTGGCACCTCCAATACCCTTACTTGTTAAAGGATCGCTGCTACGTCACAATACAAAATGCACAATTAATCATACATAATCATAAGCAAAAAAAACCACATTCAAAGTACCCAATCCTGCTGGAGAAAATCAAAAGTCTTACATAAGGTAGTGCGGCGTGTTCGCCACAGAGAGCGGAGGAGTTGCGAACCAGGAAGTAGCGAGTTCACGGAGCGCTCCTCTACGGAAAACTCGCGATATTTGATGAAATCACGGAAGTGAGTGCAAAAAACAAAGTGTATCCTCACGATGTTATCCAATGTCAGTTCCGGGATCCGCACAATAACACAGTCAGTTTGCGGACAATTTAAAGAAGCAGCACCATAATCATAGCGACAAGGTAGAAAATCACGTAGATAATCACATATATTCAAACCGCCAGAGGCTGAAGATAGATGTGGCGATGGAATCGAAAGCTGGCATGGGCAAACTTGGGCCTTCCAGGTGTTTTGGACTCCAACTCCCACCATTCCTAGCAGCCTCAGGCCCTTTTCCTCCCCCCCTCAGCCACTTAAGGGCCTCAGTCTGTTAGGAATGGTGGGAGTTGAAGTCCAAAGCACCTAGGGGGCCGAAGTTTTTCCATGACTGACAGCTGTTGAGCAAGGGCCTTCGTGTGTGTCTTTCTGCCATTCCTGCCAGGATATCTATGTTGTGTTCATCAAAACAGGCCCAGGTTTCACACTGAGTGTATAAATACATTTACAAACATATTAACTATATGTATTACTGTGTTAGAGTGTCATTTTGTGTCATTTTGGTTGGTGGTGTGCCTCAGGATTTTGTACATGTAAAAAATGTGCCATGGCTCAAAAAAGGTTGAAAAACACTGGGGTAGGCTATGATGTGGGGGAAGGGAAGGGCCCAAGACCCCAATGTGAGCAGTGAAACGTTTCACAGCTAGAGCCCTTCTGCACACAGATGTGGCCTGTGGTGGGGGGAGGTGGGCACTAAATGGCATTAAAGCACAGTTTCCCCAAGAGTACTCTCACTTTCCCCTTTCCATAGCTGTAAAAAAACCCTAAGCGTTACCAATTTCCTGCTGGTTTCCTATACATTGATTTTTCCCTGCTGCTGTGATCAATAGGAAAAGGATATCCCTCATCAAGTTGACTGAGGAAGAGGCAAAGCACTGCCCCCCCCAAAAAATATAGGTCACTGAACTGCATTATCCCCACCGTAAAGGAACACTGGGAAAAAACGACTCTTCATTCACTTCATATCTTTATAAACGACTGAGATGATAGAACAGAAGAGATGTTTATCAAATTTGCTGTTGACACCAAACTAAGAGGGGATCGCAAAGACCCCCGGAGGTTGGAAACAGAATTCAAAATGACATTGACAAATTGAAGAGTGGGCTAAAACCTACAAAATTAAGGTTAACCAAATTAGCAAGTTAGGGCATTTATAACATAGAAATGACCACTAAATAGGCGGTATGCTACAATATTTGATTGTTTTGATGTGTAACCTGTGCTCAGGACAAGAGGCCACTGGAGGAATGGAATGGAATGGCATTCATGTGGTAAGGGGCCAGGCAACCCAATCTGTTTAACTTGTACAACAAGGGGGCGCCTCTCCGTTGGTGCCCCCTTGTCGTGGGGGGAGATGCTTGCGTACCCTAATGAAGTTGTGAGCTATGCTGGTGGTGGCATAATAGCCTCCCATGCCAGGCAGGTCACAACTGAAGAGCGTCAGCGGGCAGGATGGGCTCTCTAGCCTTTTGGCAACCATCCTAGGAGAAGGAAAACACTAATTTCAAACCCGGGCAGATGGTGCTCGTCTAACCCTGTAAGGTCAACCATCTAAGAGAAGGAAACCCGAAGCAAACCTATGACCTGAGGACCTCGCTGCCACCGTCCCAGCTTGCTAGGCCCTGGCAGACGAACCTTTGGTTTAAAGGGTGAGGCCAGTTCTCTCAGTACAAAAGAATAAGGCAAATACTTACAGAGCCTACTTCCCTGGGGAGGATGGGTGTCAGAGTGAAGGGGATACTTCGGATAAAGAACCTGAGATGGATTGAGTCAGGGTGCGGGAGGTTCAGGCTGTGTGCCAGGAACCCACAAGCAGTGACACCTTTTTGGGGTTCTCTAATGACAATGAATGGCCCTTGGTTATCCTGATGACTGCTGGGGAGACCTAAGTCTTGACAGGAGATTGAAGACGTGGAGGGGTGATCAAGAGTCTGCAGCTGCTGAGGCAACAGCAGCTGAGATTGCTAATGATGGGCCATTGTCAAGCTCGGGTGGGTCCGAGATGGATGACTAATAAAAAGTGGGCTTTGGGACGCTTCACTTTGTGGCTAGCAAGGTGTTGCGTTTGGGACTTGTGATTCTGAAGTGCTGTGTCTTGTATCCTGTATCTTGATTCCTGTACGGAGTAACGTGAGTTGGGAAATCTGCTTTGTTCTTTGGGGCTGGAATGCTGCTGCTGCTGTCCCAGCTGGGGTTTGTGGGAAGAGTTTGGGGGAGTTCATTGTTGTACCTTTATGTTTAGTTGCTGCTGCTTCCCATACCATGTTTGGCATGGTTTGAATTCCTTTGAACTACTCTGAGTGCTAGATGCTGACTGCCTACAAGAATGGGGTATAGTATGGAGGAGGGTGGAAAGTGGGATGTTTGTAGGGGTTACGTTGTGTAATTATTCCCCTGCATTAGCTCCTGTTCTGGACCTTTGTCTTGCCTCCTCCCTCTGTTTGACCCGGTTTCTGTGTCTACGCCTGCTGCTCAACCCCTTAGGATGGCCCATCCGTGAAGACGACCCAGGACTCCACTTTGACTTCGCATTTGATCTTGCTCTGTTGAGTTTTTCCCTGTTTACTGATGTTTACAAAGACTGTTTGTTTTATGCCCAGTTAGGCTGCCTTTTTGGGTTAATCTACACTGACTTGCAAGTGCCTTTAAGTTCTTTAAGTGCTTTCTAAGCACGGTGATTTGTGGACAATAAACTCTTTTTCACACTTACTTGGGACTGGCTTTTTAAGTGGCGTCTGCTGTCACATGTTGTTTGTTTGGGCTTGGCCTCATGTGAGCCGCCCCGAGTCCCCATTGGGGAGAGGGAGTGGGTTACAAATAAAGTTTATATTATTATTATTATTATTATTATAGTAATGCTACCATTATTTTCACATTTATTGCTGATAATTATCTGCAATGCGCCACATAAAGCCATAAATTACACACAGTTTCACAAGAAATCATTATTTCTGAAGCCCACAGCTTCTATTATACATAGACAATGAGTAAGAGACAACAAAAGCACGCTGGTTGCAATTTGTTTTCCAAGTGCCTTTCATATATTTAAAATACACGTTCAGATTTATTAACTAATACAGTACTTCATGTATTTAGTGACATCCCCCCGGTATTTCAGGGAGAAGTATCAAACCAGGAGATTGTTTCCTCTTGGATTCCACTGAGACTTGTTCAAGGAATTCTAAGATATTTACAGTAAATTAGAGGCTAATTAGCTGAAATGAAATGCCAGCACCTGCTCCTGCATCATTTAGAAGAGTGGGGGACATTGGGTTTCTGCACACTGATCTGATATTTCAGGACTTGGCTTCCTTTTTCCAAAGGTTTTTAATCCTATGAAAAAAAAATGTTGCCTGAATTATAAGGGCACTTAGCCTCTCAGTGTCCCTCCCTTCCTCCAACTTCCAGGGGACGGAGAGAGTTTATTGTATTAGCATTCTAGTAATCAGGGCCAACAATATTTATGATTCCTGTCATGGCATTAAAAATGCATGTTCCATTCAGATTCTATGATTCTCAAATTAAGGGAGGAAATGAGCAGTTTAGATGATAATTGACTTGTAAGGATCCGCAGATCCTAGATTTCCCCTTCTGCAAAGAATAGGTTCATCTCGGGATTGATCGACAAGCATTCATCCTGCCTTGCATTCAGCCAAACGCTCGAAATATTTATTTATTTATTTATTATTTCAGCTTCTAGACCGCTCCTTCTAGAACAATGGTTCTCAACCTTCCTAATGCCATGACCCCTTAATGCAGTTCCTGATGTTGTGGTGACCCCCAATCATAACATTATTTTTGTTGCTACTACATAACAGTAATTTTGCTACTTTTATGAACCATAATGTAAATATCTGATATGCAGGATGTATTTTCATTCACTGGACCAAATTGGGCACAAATACCCAATACACCCAAATTTCAATACTGACGGGGTTGGGGGTATTGATGCTGTCATTTGGGAGATGTAGTTGCTGGGATTTTATAGTTCACCTACAATCAAAGAGTATTCTGAACTCCACCAACAATGGAATTGAACCAAACTTCACACACAGAACTTCCATGACCAACAGAAAATACTGGAAGCCTTCGGTGGGCATTGGCCTTGAGTTTTGGAGTTGTAGTTGACCTATATCCAGAGAGCACTGTGGACTTAAACAATGCTGGATCTGGACCAAACTTGGCACGAGTCCTCAATATCCCCAAATGTGAACCCTGGTGGAGTTTGGGGGGAAACAGACCTTGACATTTGGGAGTTGTAGTTGCTGGGAGTTATAGTTCAACATCAATCAAAGGGTTTTCTGAACTCCACCAACGATAGAATCGGGCCAAACTTCCCACACAGATCCCATAGGGCCAACAGAAAATACTGTTTTCTGATAGTCTTTGGCGACCCCTCTGACACCCCCTTGCAACCCCTCCAGGGGTCTCGACCCCCAGGTTGAGAAACACTGTTCTAGAAGCTCAGAGCGGTTTACAGCAGTATAAAATACAAGCAGAGAATAAAACTACAGGGTTAAAACTACAAAATTAATCTAAAAATTATCACTAGCACTACATAGAACCAAAACTACACAACAATATTACCACTTTACTCAGACGGGAATGCCAAACGGAAGAGGACCGTCTTACAAGCTCTCCAAGTGGAATGAAGACCGTTCTCTAATTCCTCTGACTTCTTCTGGTAGCGCATTCCATAACATCGGTGCAGCCACCGAAAATGCCTTTTGTCTCGTTGTTGACAAACGATATTGTCGAATAGAGCGGACATTGAGGAGGTTTGGTTCGCCGGAGTGCAGGGATCTCTGGGGTAGATATGGGGAGAGGCGGTCCCTTAAGTACACTGGCCCAAGACCATACAAGGCCTTAAAGGTTAGCACCAAAACTTTGAAAGAAACCCGGTACTCAATTGGAAGCCAGTGCAGTTGCTGCAGTATAGGTGTAATGTGGCTTCTCGCCGGAGCCCCGGCAAGAAGACGTGCCGCAGCATTCTGCACTAGCTTGAACTTCCGGGTCACCCTCAGAGGTAGGCCGATGTAAAGGGCGTTACAGTAATCCAGTCTCGAGATGACCGTCGCCTGGATCACTGTGGCCAAGTCGTTCATGGATAGGTAGGGCGCCAGCCGCCTAGCCTGGCACAGATGGAAAAATGCAATTTTGCTGACCGTGGAGACCTGAGTCTCCATGGTCAGCAATGGGTCCAATTGGACCCCCAAGCTTTTTACTAATGATGATGGGCATAGTGCCTCACCATCCGGTGTAAGCAGATGGCATCCCCCAGACGACCCAGCCACAAGATCTCCGTCTTCGAAGGGTTCACCTTCAACCGGCTGGCCCGTAGCCACCTAGTCACGGCCTCAAGGCACTGATGGAAAGAATCGGATACGGAGTCCGGCCGGCCTTCCATCTGCAGCACCAGCTGGGTGTCATCAGCGTACTGATGACACTCCAGGCCAAAGCTACGTACCAGCTGGGCCAGGGGGCGCAAGTAGATGTTAATTTGTTTCCAATGGGATGTAATGTTCTGCTTGTAAAATACCATTCTTATATGTGGTTAACAAAGATGTGGAATGGCGAAATATCAGAATAAAGTACTTACTTTGCTCTTCATCTAAGACGGTGCTGCCCCAAAATGGACAATATTGTCGTCATCGTCCCCCCCTGGGATGCACTGGACCAATCCGGGGTGTGTGTGTGATAGTATAGTGCAGTTGAGAGACAGTGGATAAAAATAAGGAAGTGGTGAAAACAGAAAGGAAGAAGAAAACTTGAAACACACCTTCGTAGGTTTCGTCTGTTGTGTAACACAGAGTTAAAATTGTGATGATTTCTTTATTTTCAAAATGAACACACAAAATGCAAGTCATAAGCTTTCAGTGGTCGAGTCCACTGACAGGCCTTAACAAGCAAGTGTTTGCAGGTGAGCATGTTGTGTTATGTGGGGAAGTCCTTTTATACAAAAATAGGGGATAGTGCTGCAAAACACTCAAACACAAACTAGCGTATAATACAGTAAATAATATCTGTCTTGTGATGTGAATGCAGTCCCGTTCACACAGAAGTAATCGCACTCACGGCTCCGTAGCGCTGCATTAGCAACATGTTCGTCCCATCGCAGTCCGTTGTTTACAAATAGCAACCCGGGAAAAATGTTTTTGAATAAATAAATAAGTTCTGCTTCACATAAGAACAGAATGTGAGCCTGATCTGATACACTGAGGTAAAGCTGTTCCATATTTGTGTTTATGAAGCAGGTTCCAAACACAACCTTTTGTTTTCTTCAGTGCATGTCGTAGGTTTATTTGTTTGTATAGGTGATGCAGATATATAGGTACAGATATATAGATAGTAGGCATGAGAAAAAAGTTATGAAAATTAAAAGAAATCGTAAGTGATTCGTATGTAATGGGACTTTCTAGTTTATACGCATCACGGCAGCTAACCAGGAAGTAGACTTTCTTTTACAGTCCTTGAGGCCAACAATTTGCGTTATGATCGTAATTAATTCTTAATTATTGTACTACTCACTTCTCCCTGTCTTCTCCCCCTCATTTCCTTCCCGCCTTCATTCATCTTCTTTTTCCTGCATTTCTATGGGGAACTGGAAGTGACGCTGCTGCTAGGCATTCTGGAAAGTGTAGTCCTCCACGCTTCTCCCCCCCTCCTTTCTCTTCCCCGTTGCTCTGTCTTACCCCACCGCACGGGCCAACTTCACACACACACACACACACACACACACACGCTTCTCCTCCTCTCTCCCTGCGCCTCTCACATGCTCCTCTGCCCCCTCTTCTTTCCTGGTGGCTTCTCCCCCCCTTCTCTTCCCCCATTGCTCTGTCTTGCCCCATTGCACGGGCCAACTTCACACACACACACACACACACACACGCTTCTCCTCCCCCCTCTCTCCCTGCACTCTCTCACATGCTTCTCTGCCCCTCCACTTTCCTGGTGGATTCACCCCCTCCCTTCTCTTCCCCCTTGCTCTGTCTTGCCCCATTGCACGGGCCAACTTCAGCCCTCCAGGTGTTTTGGACTTCAACTCCCACCATTCCTCACAGCCTCGGGCCTCTTCCTTTTCCTCTCAGCCTGGGCAAACTTGGGCCCTCGCTCCTCAGTATCGGGGTGAGAGAGGCAGTGAGGAGCGAGGGGGCTCCTCCTCCTTTTTGCTGCTTCCAAGAATAGAATACCCCTCCCTCCCTCCCCCTCCCTCCCTCCTTCCTATTTGGAGAGTCCCATCTAGAATTCAGTGTGATTTATTCAAGTTTTGGCCTACAACTCCCAAAAATCCCAGCCAATTTACCAGCTGTTAGGATTTCTGGGAGTTGTAGGCCAAAACCATCTGGAATGCGCATGCGCTGGCATACGAACTACTAACGAATTTCGTTAGTAATTAAGTTACATTTTAGAGATTTTTGGAAAAAATTTTGTAAGTCTTTCTATTACTAATTTTAAACCCCCCCCCCCATTAGATTTTAGATTTCATATTTTTGGGTTCTAAACTATGCCTAATAGATAGTTAGATAGATAGATAGATATAGATATAGATATATAAAAGCTTGGGGTCCTGGCGGTGCCCGGGTTATTTGAGGAAGGCATTGTGTGCCAAGGTTGGTTCCTATGAGATGTTTATGTGGCTTGCAGTGGTCTCAGGAACTTAGTGAAGGTACTGCAAGTCCCATTGGCCATGGTCCACCCCCTCCAAACAGCACCAGGGTATAGAGTGGGTCATGGGAACTCTGTGTGTCACGTTTGGTCTTGATCATTCTTTGGATGAGGGTTGCAGCGGTCAGGGAATGTGAGTGAAGGTATTTCAAGTCCCATCATTTGTGGTCCATCCTCCTTGAAACTGCACCAGGGTGTAGAGTGGGTCAAGGGGGCTCTGCGTGCTAATTTTGGTCTGTATTGGTCATTGGGTGAGGGTCGCGTTGTGAAGTGGGCCATTGGGCCTGATCTGTCACTGCTGTGGGCGCAGTGTCTGACTGCCTGAGGCGTTTCCTTTTCTCTCTGCATCACCTTAGAATGTTGAAATGTGGATGGCCAATTGGAGTCCTTTATGCAAATACCATTTTAGTGGCAACCAATCCCCACTGTTTGGGGCTGTAGAATGCTGGAGTTCTGAGGTTGGCCAATCAGAGTCCTTTATGCAAATAATCCCATAGTGGCAACCTATCGAAATGCTGTCACATATTCCTTGGCACCTCCCCACCTCCCGGAAAATGAACATTCCATTTCCAATGGGAAAAAACTGTCATTTGGCTAACTCAACCATTCAGTTGCATTCTGTTTTGCTGGCCAATCAGAGCCCTTTATACAAATAGTTCCTCAGTGGCAACCAATGCCCTCTGTCTGGTGCCTTAGATTGTTGGAGTTCTGAGGCTGGCCAATCAGTGTCTTTTATGCAAATAATCTGGTGCCTTAGAGTGTCGGATTTCTGAGGCTGGCCAATCAGTGTCCTTTATACAAATAATCCCACAGTGGCAACCAATCAAAATGCTGGCACATATTCCTCCGCACCTCCCGTCCTCCGCACCGCCGCAAACACTGACTTTTATTATATACATACACTTTTGAATAGAATTATGTTTCTGCCTTACAAATTAAGACTCGTTATTTTTGGAGGCGAGTAGCACCTAAGTCCGTCAACTGGTCCTTCAACTTCTCATTTCAGTCTGAACTTTAAATGAGCCTGATTGGCTCTTCCTTTCACTCTTGGACTGAAATGAGAAGCTAACTGCCTGGTCTGCGGTTTTTCAAGGCACTTTTCGTCATTTTGGACTTTTAATGCAATTTTAATCCTGTCTCTCAATTGCTGACAGCGATGACTTTTGCTTGGTTAGCAACTCATACAAACCCAGGAACCGAAAGAAGAAAAGCGTTCTCTATCCAGAGTGAATGCTTCAAAGAGGATGACAAGCCACATGCTACTCTCACCATGTGTAGACAAGCTTGGCTTTGAGCCATGGTCTCAGCACAAGGTGCCCATAAGGTACAAAGAGAAGGCTTTCTGCAGAACCTCTTCTGTGGAGCATCTTCTTGACTACAGCTCCCATATTCTACCAGAAAGCAGGGGATTCTGGAACGTTTCCCCCCAAAATGTATCTTTATGGAATGTGTCCCTTTCTTCCTTCAGTTCCCACCATTAACTAAAATACAGAATTCTCTGTTTTCTTACTGTTATTGCTTTTATCTGGAAACAAATATTATACTTAGATCACAACCGAGCATTGGTTTAGGTGCACAGACTAAAATGGGTTGAACCCAATGCACATAAGGAAGCCGGACACTATAGAGACCTTTGTACTTGACTCATGAGTAGGTCCCAATGCTTAGCTTCAAAGTATTGCCTAACCCAGTGTTTCCCAACCAGTGTGCCGTGGCACACTAGTGTGCCGTGAGCTATCATCAGGTGTGCCGTGGGAAATTGGAACCTCCAATACCCTTTCTTCCCCCTCCTGCCGAACACTTTTTCTTCTCCACTCAGGCTCCCTTCCCGGCCTCGCTCTGCTCGCTTTGCCCATGCTACCGCTTCTGCGGGAGGGGGGAGGGAGAAAGACGTGTCCCATGCGGGCGCTACTGCGCAGTGTCGCCCCACATCTTCCTCCCTCCCCTCCACAGTGCTCTCTAGATAGAGGTGAACTACAACTCCAAAACTCAAGGTCAATGCCCACCAAACTCTTATAGTTTTTTTCTCTTGGTTATGGTAGTTCTGTGTGGGAAGTTTGATTCCATTCCCTCATTGGTGGAGTTCAGAATGCTCTTTCATTGCGGGTGAACTATAACTCCCAGCTGTTGAGCAAGGCCTTCGTGTGTGTCTTTCTGCCATTCCTGCCAGGATATCTATGTTGTGTTCATCGAAACAGGCCCAGGTTTCACACTGAGTGTATAAATATATTTTAAAACATATTAACTATGCGTATGACTGTGCTAGAGTGTCATTTTGTGTCATTTTGGTTGGTGGTGTGCCCCAGGATTTTGTGAATGTAAAAAATGTGCCGCGGCTCAAATAAGGTTGGGAAACACTGGCCTAACCTACCCTGTTTTATTGTGTCGCCCATAAAATCTGCTCCGTGAATGCTTTTTGCATGGGAGGCTTTGCCTGGGGTCAAATCGTTTGGATAGGCACTGGCTCAAAAAATTTACAATTGCAGAGCCCGGGGTCTTCTGTTCTTTCGCTCCCTTGAAATTTGAATCAATGGCTACTACATTTTTAATGAATCAATAAATTCCCCTTAATGTTTTAATGTAATATTTCTTTTCATCGTTTGCGCCTAAAGAGTAAGTCACATCAATCAAATAAATGAAGGGAACACTTTTCATAAGCCATAAGACATTTTCTGATGATGTGGGATGAATGGCTACGTAGAGGCACCTTCCTCTTCCAAGAATACAGGCTGAGGAGTCTCCCTTATCTCCCAAATGCTTGGAACCAGAAGTATTTGGGATTGGGGGTGGAGAGGCAGTTGGAGTCCCTGTATTTGAATATGTGCACATAATCTATTATATAAATGGGTTCACGTCATGTGATGTATACCTCAAACAAAGAAACCTTACAACGCAGAAACACAATACTTGCCAACAAAAATAGGCCTCAAGCAAAGTACGTTTGTAGCAAAGAAACTTTCCCCCCCAAAACCTAAAAGGCCCCCAAAACAACGAGTAAAAATAAAACAACATTTACCAGCATCCTCCGGGGCAGCCAAAGACTCACCCAGCCTCTACATTCTGAACAACATGATTGGCTGCCAATAAGGGCGGATTTGCATAACTGCTGCATTGGCCAGCCAACATGAAAATTCCGATCCATAATAAACTGCCAAAACAGAATAAGGAAAAGGCCTAAGCCAATCCCCAACACAAAAACACCCAAATCACTTCCAACCGAAAAATCACAGACCACGCCCAAAATTGACAGTAAGGCTTCATTAACTTGATTTCCCTAACTAGCCCTCACTTACTGGGAAGCTGTTTACGCTCTGAATTGACAGTAAGGCTTCATTAACTTGATTCTCCCGACTAGGCCACAGCTCATGGGACATTGTGTATGGCCTGAATTTACAGTAACCTACCTTGGCACACAGAGCCCCAACCATGCATGATGGGACTTGAAGTACCACCATGGAAAACGGATTTGTAGTACTTCAAAACCCATCATTCCCCACAGACCACTGTGGCCCAGAACCAAAACCAATAAAGACCCAACTTGGCACACCATGCCCCCCATGACCCACACTCCATCCAACTGCAGTTTAGAGGAGGGCACACTGTGGATGATTGGACTTTCTCGCATCTCTTAAAAAGGGCACAGCAACGCGTGCCGGGTACAGCTAGTAATAATAATAATATTAATAATAATAATGCTTTATTTCTAACCCTCATCCATCTCCCCGGAGGGGACTCGGAGCGGCTTACATGGGGCCGAGCCCGAACAGCACATCACAAGATATCAACATCATCAAAAACAATAGACACAATGAAAGCAATAAACACAATAAAATACACCTGTGAAAACACAACAGCACAGGTGAATCTAAAACAGAAGCGACAGGGCGGGCCACATGAACATATAGAATGTTTAAAAACTCGGGGGAGATAACTGGAGTAGGGTCGAAACGCAAAGGGTCACACGGGGGGAAAGGACTCGCAGAAACGGGGGCATTTGGGGAGCCTAATCTCCGAAGGCCAGGTGGAAGAACCAGGTCTTCAGTTGTTTCCTGAAGGATTCCAGTGAGGGGTCATTCCTGATCTCTCCTGGGAGGGAATTCCAAAGGTGGGGGGGGCACAGAGGAGAAGGCTTCCTCCCTAGTGCTCACAAGCCGGGTCTCTGAGCCTGGCAGGGGTTGAAAGAGGGCTTCCCTTGAGGAGCGAAGGGCTCAGGCTGGTTCATGGGAGGAGAGCCGGTCACGAAGGTAGGCGGGTCCCAAACCGTTTAGGGCTTTATAGGTAATAACCCGCACCTTGAATTGGGCCCGGAAAATAAACGGCAGCCAGTGGAGCTCTTTGAACAGGGGGGTCAACCACTCCCCGTAACCTGCCCCAGTTATTAATCTGGCAGCCGAGCGTTGGAAAAGTTGAAGTTTCCGGGCCGTCTTCAAGGGAAGCCCCACGTAGAGCGCATTGCAGTAATCCAATCTAGAGGTAACCAAGGCGTGGACCACTATGGTCAAGTCAGACTTCACGAGGTATGGTCGCAGTTGCCGCATGGTTTTTAACTGTGCGAAGGCTCTCCCGGCCACCGCCAACAACTGAACATCAAGCGTCAGCGCTGAGTCCAAGAGAACCCCCAAACTGAGGACCTGTGACTTCAGGGGGAGTGTAACCCCGTCAACCACAGGTTGCCACCCAATACCCCGATCAGACGAGCGACTGACCTGGAGGACCTCTGTCTTATCGGGATTGATACTCAGCTTGTTCCTCCTCATCCAGACCGTCACAGCGGCCAGGCACTGGTCCAGTATCCGAGGGGCTTCCTTGGAATCTGATGGAAAAGAGTCGTGGAGTTGGGTGTCATCTGCGTAGAGGTGGCACCCCACTCCAAAACTCCGGATGACCTCGCCCAGCGGTTTCATGTAGATGTTGAATAGCATGGGGGATAAAAAAGAGCCTTGTGGGACCCACAGGTCAAAGGCCAGGGGTCCGAGCAGGAATCCCCCAGATGTCCAAGAGAACGAGCAGGGTCACACTCCCCCTGTCCAGCTCTCTGCGGGGGTCATCCACCAAGGCGACCAAAGCCGTCTCGGTACTGTGCCCAGGCCTGAAGCCAGACTGCGAACGGTCCAGATAATCGGTGTCATCGAGGAAACCCTGGAGCTGCGAGGCAACCACCCGCTCCAGAACCTTGCCCAGAAAGGGGAGGTTGGAGATGGGTCTGTAGTTGTTAGAGTTTGTTGGGTCAAGAGAGGTCTTCTTTAGCAAAGGCCTCACCACCGCTTGCTTAAGGCAGGAAGGGGAAATCCCCTGGCTCAGGGAGGCATCTATTATCGCAACAAACCACTCAATCAACCCCTCTCTAGCCAGCTTCACCAGCCAGGAGGGGCAAGGGTCCAGAGCGCAAGTGGTCGCCCTCACAGCCGTCGCCCTCACAGAGATATTTTGGAGATGGGACCCAAGCTGAAACACAAACTTCATTTACTGTATGTTTCATACACACTATATGTGCATAGCCTGAAAAAAAAATTGTAATCAATTTTTAATAATCTTGTGCATTAAACAAAGCGTATGTGCATTGAACGTTCGGAAAGCAACGTTATCCCAGCCACCCATGTGGACAACGCTGGGTTTTTGAGTACTCTGGATTTTGAAATTCCTTTTAAATGATGCTAAACCTATGCAGATTTTCCCCCTTATTCATCAAGTAATGGAATCCTATTTCAAAAAAGCGAGTTTGTCTTTACCATATAATAGCCTCCGCTTTCAAAACAAGTTTTATATATGAAGAGTTTTAGAAAGTTGTATACAGTGTTTTTTAAATGATCCATTGCTTCTTGGGCCAGCAACAGCGCATGATGCGCCCATCGTCATATCTGGTTAATCATTCCTGGTTGAGGATTTCATTCAACTTAAATATTTGAAAATGTCTCAGACTACAGGAGATTTCTTCCAGAACTAGATTTTCTTCTCTTTCCTGGTTCAGATCAAGGACCTCATCACATTAAGGCTGGGGTTTTCCACACATCATGGAGAATCTGGCGGGGACTCATGCGGGGCATGGGGAACCCATCACCACACCCTTCCCCCCTCTTCATCCCATGGGGAGGAATGTCCACTGCCTGGCTTCCCTCCTGTTGTTTCCTATTCAACACAGGAAGCCTCCCATTTTGCCACCTCGGTAGCTTAACACACATTCACTTCACTTGCAGCACAGAAGTAGATCACTCTCATGGGATGGGTGTTGGGACAGTGGCAGCGAGGTCCTCGGGTCGTAGGTTTGGTTCGAGTGTCCTTCTCTTAGATGGTGACACAGGGTTAGACGAGCACCATCTGCCTGGGTTTGAAATCAGAGTTTTCCTTCTCCTAGGATGGTTGCCACAAGGCTAGAGAGCCCACCCGGCCCTTTGATGCTCTTTGTCAGACCCTCCTTCGGTTGTGACCTGCCTGGCACGGGGGGCTATGATGCCACCGCCAGCATAGCTCACAACTTCATTAGGGTACACAAGCCCCTCCCCCACAACAAGGGGGCGCAAACGGAGAGGGGGTATTGTATATAGCCTAGTACAGTGCTGTCCAACTTCTGGCGGGTCCAGGGCCGGATAAGAGGTCCCTGATGACCTGCGGGCCTAGAGCGTCGGCCCCGCCCCCAGGCCCCGCCCCAGGCCCCGCCCCAGGCCCGCCCCAGCCCAGACCCCGCCCCTCATCTATCTTGCCTTGCCTGAAAGGAGGAGTAGGCGGCGCCAAGAGCAGCGCGTCACAGGCCTGCCGTGATGCGCTGCCCCTTTGCATTGCGCTATTTCTCCTCCTTTTGCCCTGTTTTTATATTCCTAGGCCTTCAGCCGTCTCGAAAGGAGGATTAAGGGGCGCCAAGAGCAGCGCGTCACGCCAGGCCTGTGACGTCGCTGCTCTTGATGCCGCCTTCTGCCCTATTTCGATCACCCCCTGCCTGGGGTTTGAAAGGAGAGCTAGCTCTCTTCCTCCTCCCTGCCCCTGGCTCCCCCTCCCGGCTGCCATTTTTTTAAAAAAAAATCGATTTTTTTAAATTTAAAAATGGCGGCTGAGGGCATAGGTCGGGCCGTGTCCAACAGGCTACGGGGCCGGATCCGGCCCCGGGGCTGCCAGTTGGACAGCCCTGGCCTAGTAAATAGGCTACATTTCTCTGAGATAGCTCAAAGGTTTCCAGTTTTAATTCGTTGTTAAGTGGCCTAGTCAAATTAATTAAATGCAATCTGACTTTATGACAGAAGTCAGGCGTGGCCAGTGCAGTTCTGCCATTAGCATTGTAAAATCAGAAGACAGGTCACAAGAAACAGTCAAATAGAGCAAAAGTAACTGATTTTTGAGTGCTGAGGTATTCAGTCTGATCGAATGAAGACAGGGAGGGAGATTAAAATAAACATTATTAAATTCTGTGTGAGCGTAATCAGATGCAAACCTTTCCAAAAAGTGAAATGGAGGTCTCTTGTTTTACACATATTATCTACCCAATTAATGACTTGTGTGTTTTTCATTCTCTGATGTGTTTTCTTTGCAGAGCCTTATAATTATAAATTATTATCAAAGGCCAGGAAAATTCAAACACTGAAATACATCTTAACGGAAGATCAACGTTGAGGCTGCCTTGTGTTGGTTGCAGCTCTACAAGGGCTGAGAATTCATTCCTGGAGGTGCCTTCAGAGGTTTCGCTCATGCTCAGGAATTATGCTGTGTGTGCAGCATCAGAATTTTTTTCTTCTCATTTACCCTCCATGTATCAAATCTTTATCTTAGACTTTGAGGCTGAAATCATATGGGGAAAATAAAGTGCCCCTGACCAGCAAAGATGTTACACTTTTCCCTGTTTCTATGTTGTAGTATATGCATCATATTCAGGCCCTAGGCCACACTTTGGTATTATACCCCCTTTAAGCCAACCTCTACCATACCCCCCCCCACACACACATCCTTTCATCCGCTCGTCCCCCTTAGGGCCCCACATCCAGGTCTCCCGGTGTGGCCCCACTCGGTCCGCCACAGGAGTTTCCCTCTCGGCAGGCACTATGGATGCAGGGATGGGGGGAGGAGCCCCCTTCCCGATGCTGGGGCTTGAGGCACTTGGCTCCTACCCGGTATTGGGGATTGCGCATGCGTTGTAGTCGGCAGGTGTACCGATGCCGCGCTTGTTGCATTGGGCTTCTCTCCTGTACTGGGGTTTGCGCATGTGCCGTAGCCGGCAGTTGCGCTTCTCTTTCCAGTAAGGAGGCGTCTCCTCCTTGTGTTGGAGAAGGAATACCAGCTTCCGTGGTGTTAGGGCATGTGCAGACTGCGCAATGGAGTTTCCTGTACTTGCACTGAAGGAGCCAGCAAGTGGATGCTGTCAGCATCGAGGGAATTAATTGTTCCTCCTGCCGATATCGACGCCAGTGTCAAGAGCCCCTGCGCATACGCTGTTTGTGCAACAATAGCAGAGGCAGGAGCTGGTATTCAGGAAGGGTCAGGGGCGCCGCCGAAAAGGAGGGCCTCCGGTATCCTTCCTTCCTCATCTCCATGTGCGTTGCGTTTTTATTTGTTTCAACATTATTATTTTTTGGTCCGTGATCTGCGCCCCCCCCCCCTCGACTTGCACCCCTAGGCCATGGCCTATGTTGGCCTTATGGGTAATCCTGGCCTGATCATATTCTTGCTGTATTGCTAAAGCAAACCTCCTTTAAGTTGATTCATGCATATTTGTTGATCACTTTAGTAGTTGTCAGGCTAGATTAACATATGCGTGATTGAGACCAGGGGTCCTCAAACTAAGGCCCGAGGGCCAGATACGGCCCTCTGAGGTCATTTACCTGGCTCTCACTCTGAAACAACTTGAAAGCACACAACAACAGCAACAACAACAACAACAATCCTATCTCATCAGCCAAAAGCAGACACACACTTCCCATTGAAATGCTAATGAATTTAAATTTGTTAAAATTGTTCTTCATTTTAATTTTGTATTGTTTTTAAGTGTGTTTTTTTGTACTGCAAATAAAATATGTGCAGTTTGCATAGGAATTCATTCCTTTTCCTCCCCAAATTATAACCCGGCCTTCCAACAGTTTGAGGGACTGTCACCTGGCCCTCTGCTTAAAAAGTTTGAGGGCCCCTGTTTTATACCCTGCACTGCAGGGCCGTAGCCAGGATTTTGATTCGGGGGGCTGAGTTTGGTTCGGGGCTGAGACTGGGTGGAAGAGGGTCTACCCTAGCAAACCTTTTGTATTGTTATCTCAATAACCCCATTAATGTGGGATATAATGAGCAAGGTGATCAGATCATGATTTAAATGCACATAACAGTTTAAATAATGTACCAGTAAGGCCTTTTCGCGGACCACCCTGAGAATTTCGGGGGGGGGGCTGAAGCCCCCTTACCCCCCCCCCCCTGGCTACATGCCTGCTGCACTGCCAATCATGGCAGGGCTGAATACTCTCGCCCTACCTATTCAACTTGTAAGCGCAACCCACCATGCAACACTCGGAGCTTGACAAATCCAAGGCTGAAGTTAAAATTTCTGGATGAAATGTGAATAACCTTAGATATGCAGATGTGTGGTGTTCCAGCCTAGTCAGCCCAGTGGTCAGAGTCAGGCACCGGGGTTTTCCCCCGATCAGGGTCAGGCCCCAGCTGCTCAGGGTCAGCTTGAAGATGACGAATGGCCAGATGGGTATGGGTCTCCAAAGGAGAGTTTGCAATGGGATGATGAATGGCTAGAGGGATAGAGGACTGCAGGTGTGTTTACTGAGGAGTCCATGGAGGCTGATTCTGCATCAGACTATGAGAGACTGGGCTGCCTTGGTTCCCAAGAGAGAGTGTCTACTCCCTTCCCAGATGAGCATTCCGGAGAAAGGGAGTTTCCTGCTTCTCACTCTGATAGTGATGCAGCTGGGCCTGCTGACGAGCCGGTGTTTGATAGAAGGGTGAGCATCAGAGATTCTAGGAAATCGTGGAATCTAAGGAAGGGGGTGAGATAGGCACATCGAGACTAGCTTCCTTATTAGTCTGTGCTCCTGGGGTTTTAGTCAGACCTGAAGCCACGTTCAGCTTGATCAAGTCTCACTGTCAAGTTCAAGCCGACCGCCAGAGCGGTTTGGACTCAAGCCCAAGTTGACCGCCATTGCGGTTTGCCTCAAGTGTCACGTTTGACCGCCGCAGTGGTTTGCTTTGCTTTGGGACCTTGCTTCCATTGGGACTTAAGCCATTTGGGCTTGCAGCTACAGAACTTTATTGGATTATTTTTGATTGCTTTATTTCTACTTCTTTGGACTATTCTTATCCTTTATTCTAAATAAAAGAACATGCATTGCATCTGCCTGTGTGTGTGTGATCGAGGGAGGGCTGGCCGAGTTCTGAGGTGCAACAGATGACACTACCATGATGGCTGAAAGTGAGGAGGAGCCGAGGAGCCTTCTAACCAAGGTGAAAGAACAAAGTGCAAAAGCTGGGTTGCAGTTAAACAACAACAACACAACCAACATCATGGAAACCAGACTGACTGAGGAAAATTCTGAAACTGCCTTGGACCATAAGTAGATCAAACCAGTCCATACTCCAGGAAATACTGCCCAGCTGCTCACTGGAGGGAAGGATATTAGAGACAAAGATGAAGTATTTTGGACACAGCGCTGAATAATAATATCCCACAGTATCTGCTTTGACCTGGGATATAGGGCAATGTGGACTCAAAGTGTGGATATTGTGAGATTTTCTGCCTTGATGTTCTGGGTTCTATGTTTGTGTGGAAGGGCCCTGGGTCTGATCAAGTGCCAGTTCTTAAAACCTTTCCACAACACAAACATTTCCAGCCAAATTAACAGCCTATTGACTTTGTGAGAAGATGCCATTGCTGGCCGACATCCCTTGCGAAGTCATGGGAGGTTTTCTCCGTTAGCACACTTCCAAAAAACTCAGGCTCAAGTAATTACTCCAGCTTTAATAAATAACAACAATAATAGCAACAATGAAACTCCTAATAAATCACAGGGCTCTGTATTATCCAACTCCCCATGCTTTTGTTTGTATAAAGCTTTAAAATCCAGCCTTGGATCGAAAGCGGCAGGGGTTTGCTTCTCTTTACGTAATCCTCTCAGTGCCTTGCATGGCAAGTGGGCAAACATTTGAAAAATAAAGGTCAGCCAAAATACAAGTGGCAAGTCTAGCCAGACTTTTGCCGATGTGTGTGGCAAATATATATAGACACGCACAGAAAACACACAGATATCCTCACATACCCTTGAGGAGTCTTTCTGCCAGAGACACTGACAAATAATCTGACCTCTTAGCAGGGTTGGTTATACCAGTCGTCTCCACACACACACACACACACACACACACACACACAACTGGCACGAAGAGAAGATGTCTAAGCTCTCAAAGGATTTAGACATTTAATCCAGGTTACTAAAAGGGCAAGGAAGATGACAGGATGACCCAAACCTGCTGGACCTTGGCCACTTGGAATGTAGCAGACTTAGTACCGTTTCCTGAGCCTCAAAAGACTCTGGCTGCACTCAATGTGTGGGCCTCACACTGGAAGGAAGCATCTCACGAACTTCCCATGAACTGGAACTCAGTAATCAATCTGATGGCTGGCTTTTTACTAATATAAGCCCCCGTTAATCAACCTGGAGGTTGAGGGATATCCCTGCAGTGGTTGAGGCTGCATTGTCTCTGTCGTTTACAACCCATTTGATTTACTTTATTTCCTTGTCCTGTAAAAATGGCATGAAAGAGTCATTCAGGCAAGTATATATTCAGGGAAGTCGTGTAATAAAATACAATAATATACAAAATCCACGAAACACTGACATGTTTATAGGCCAACCTAAATGCATCAAGCAAGCTTCCAAAGCCCCACTAACTGTTACTGGTTGGCAATTTAGACTCAAAGTCGAAACGAGAGATTTCGCGTTTCCGCGTTTCAATACAGATCGCTCTTGTGAGTTATCTCCCGGGCTGCAATCTCTCATTTTGACTTTGAGTCTAAATTGGTCTACTACAATACTGGGGAGGAGCGGTCAGAAGTGATCAGCGCCCTGAGGAAGCGCTTACGCGAAACGGCCATCTGGCGTCGTCAGCTTACCTCCAGCCGTTGGCGCCTGCCCACCATAGCAGCCACCAGCTCTGCCACCTACCAAGGTTCCCCTATTGACTCAGTCGCAGGTCCATGGGTCACTACACCCAGGACTTCACTAAGGGTTACTCAGTGCCAAGTGGAATACTCCTTCGCCCAACCATGTACATGGGCTTGTGATTCATGCTCATACTGTGTATTAATCACATGATTGATTATTTGCATTACATTGTACTGTTTGTAATATTGTTCTGCTATTGAGCATATACTGCCATACAATATAGTGGTTTTTACCTATATATGCTATGTCTTGGTAGTCCTTTGACACGGCCCCTTTAAACATTGTGGTTTAGCAGTGTGTATAGAAGTTGCAATAGTGATTACTTTGTCGTGTATTGAAGTCTTCAGTAAAGAGCCTCAGAGTTATTCTCGACCCTCTGCTGTCAATGGAAGCTCAGGTCTTGCTGTCAGCAGAGTGGCGTTTTTCCATCTTCATCAGGCTCGGAGGCTGGCCCCTTACTTGTCTCAGCACGACTTGGCCACAGTGATCCAAGCTACGGTCATCTCAAGGCTAGACTACTGTAACGCTCTCCACATTGGCCTGCCTTTGGTGCAGCTTGGTGCAGAACGCTGCAGCTCGGCAGCTCGCGGGAGTCCCTGCGAGCTGCCATATTACACCAATCTTGTGGGAACTGCACTGGCTCCCTATTGAGTCCTGGATCACCTTCAAAGTGTTAGTTTCGACTTTCAAGGCCTTGTATGGTCTGGGGCCAGTGTACCTGAGGGACCGCCTAATCCCATACTGTCCCATGCGAACACTTAGATCCGAAGAAGGGAACCTTTTAACCGTGCCCAGTGTCAAGCAATTCCGGCTCACCTCAACGCGGAGAAGGGCGTTTTCAATAATTGCCCCAGTCCTCTGGAATGCGTTACCTCCGTTGGTTAGGGCCTTGTGCAATTTGTTGGCTTTCCGGAAGGCCTGTAAGGCGTTCCTCTTCCGGCAGGCCTTTGCGCTGTGATATGCTATCTTTTAAGATTGCGTTTCTTTTAGGAACTGTTTTATTCTTTGTTTTAATGCTGTTGTTGATTGTGATTTTGTTGTGATGTTTGTTGTAAGCCGCCCTGAGCCACTGGGAGTGGTGGCTAATAAATCTAATAAATAAATGAATAAATAAACAAACTTCTGGGAGGTCTCAATGCCGGCAAATGACCCCCACTGATGACTGTATGGGGACCAGGGACAAAGGGCAATAAAAGACAAGCCATAACATTTCAACTCCATTAACAAAAGAAAGTGACTTCCTCAAGGGGTGTGTGTAATGTGAGTGGTCATACTTGTCACCATTACAGACCAACTTCGCCGCCAGCTGGACCAGGGTGGATCAGCACTGCTTGTCTTGTTAGATCTGACAGCAGCGTTTGATACTGTAGATCATGCACTGTTGACAACACCGTTTAGCCGCTTCCGGGGTTGGGGGGACTGCCCTTCAATGGGTGGCCTCCTTCCTCCGGGACCGGGGACAACGTGTGGAGGGGGGCGGGGAGGTCTCTGGGAGACTCCCACTTGATTGTGGGGTCCCCAGGGGGCCATCCTCTCCCCCTTATTATTCAACGTTTACATGCGCCCCCTGGCCCAGCTGGCCCGCGACTTTGGTCTGGAGTGTTATCAGTACGCTGATGACACCCAGCTTCTGCTGAGAATGGACGGCAGGCCGGACTCCGTACCCGATTGTTTCCATCTATGCCTCGGCCGTGACTGGTTGGCTGCGTGCCAGCCGGCTGAAGGTGAATCCATCGAAGACGGAGATCCTGTGGCCTGGTCGGCCTGGGCTGGGTGGGTGCCGATTGCCTACCCTGGACGGCGAGCGGCTTAACCCATCGCCGTCAGTTAAGAGCTTGGGGGTTGTGCTGGACTCCTCGCTGACCATGGAGGCCCAGGTCTCTGTGGTCAGCAGGACGTCATTCTATCACCTCCGACAGGCTAGGCGACTGGCACCCTACCTGTCCAGGGATGACCTGGCCACGGTAATCCAAGCGACGGTCATCTCGAGACTAGACTACTGTAATGGCCTCTACATTGGCCTTCCCTTGTCGACAATCCGGAAACTCAAGCTAGTGCAGAATGCCGCGGCTCGCTTGCTGGCAGGAGTGCCGGCGAGAGAGCATATTACACCTATTCTCCGGCAACTGCACTGGCTTCCTATTGAGTACCGAATTGCCTTCAAGGTGTTGGTTTTGACCTTTAAGGCCTTACACGGCCTAGGGCCTGCGTACCTGAAGGACCGCCTTACCCCGTATTCGCCCCCGAGATCACTGCGCTCAGATGAGCAAAATCTGTTGTTAATTCCATCAGTCCGCTCCTGCCACCTGTCGACGACCAGACAAAGGACTTTCTCTGTAGCGGCACCAGTGCTCTGGAACGCCTCCCGGATAGTACCCGAGCCATTTCGAACTGGGCCTGTTCCGAGGGCGTGTAAGACGGCCCTCTTCGGGCTGGCCTTTAATTAGGCACACCGGACTAAGAACTATGATATATGTCCTCTCAACCCGTGTCTTGATGATATAACCTGTTTTAAATGTGGTTTTATGTTTTTATGTTTTATCAATTGTAGGGCCACATGTTGATTTGTCACAACATGCCGTCCATGTATTTTTTACTGTGATCCGCCCCGAGCCTGCTGGGAGGAGCGGAATACAAAAGTGAATAATAAATAAATAAATAAATAAAATACTTTGGGGGTCTTTAATTGGACATCTCCCATAAGTCGTTTTCCAAATGATTGTAACAGCTTAACACAAAAATGAAAATCATTTGTCCATTACTGGCTTTTCTGCAGTATCCTTACCTGACTTCATCGGATCTGCTGCTGGTGCTCCGACTGTAAAGACTCGCTACCATAGGATTGATTGTGCTGTTGATTTCTTCCTCCTCACCTCCTTTTTCATTTCCTTTTTGAACAAGAAAAATATGCGCTAGATTTGTGCACATTGATTTGGTTGTATTTAGAGCTAACTGTGGTGTTGCTTAGCATTGCTTGGGAGAATAATAAACCATTCAGTTTCAACTGGCCTGAGGAATGAGTGTCTATAATTATTGGGTGCGGAAAAGTTTTTCACATAACACACCACTCTCAGCTGCCCTAGAGAAAGCAAACCTTTTTCCCAACACACTAGTGACAGATACTCTCAGTATGAATGAAACAGTAATTTGTGTGCCCTAAGGGTAAACTTAATTACACAATGTCACCAGTATATTAAGTCAGACTTTGCCAAAATCTCCTCTAATAATAATAATAATAATGCACTTTATTTATATTCTGCTCTTCTCACCCCGAAGGGAACTCAGAGCGGATTACAGGTACACATACTTAGCAGACAATCCCTGCCGTTTCCACATACACACATATAGACGGACAGAGGCAAACTCTGGCCACCAGGGGGAGCTGACGCACTCCTCATCTCTCAGCATTCCCAGCGTCCCTTGTTGTTCCTTCCGCATTCCTCAGCCTTCCTGGAGTTCTTTAATGGCCTCATAATTCAGTCAAAATTTGTCTCCCCACTTAATGTGTTACCTTTATCTCTTACCTGACAGATGCAACTGTCTTTTGGGCTGCAAAGGTCGACAGCAGGCTACACTTAAAGGTCGAGCACCCACCTCGACCCGGGCAGGCCTCAAACTCATGACCTACTTGTCAGAGAGATCTTATGCAGCTGACACTTAGCCAGCTGGGCCACATTCCCAATGCATTCCCCACAATAGAACACAGGAGAAATTCTCACTTTAACTTGGGCCAGAAGCTGTATTTGGGACGAAGCTGCATGACAACATTACACCTGTAATAGATCTTTCCCGCCTAATTCTGCTTTCCTGTGCAGGCCATTGCAGACTCCCAACGTCTCTATGCATCCTCTTGCTCAACGTGAGCTGTGTCGCGAGGCTCTTTGGCAAGGACCTTTCTGCTCAGTTTGTATTTATTTATATGTACTACCAAAATGCCTTTTCCCAAATCACAGCCTATACTCTAGGGAGGATTATGAATTGTATGGAGGTGGAAGAGGTAGTTCAGTTTAGATCAGTGAGTTTCCCAAAGAAGAGTTGATAGGCATGAACATGATCGGAAACTGACCACCTCAAACATTTTCCCTTCCTGCTGTTTCTATGAGTCAATGTGCTTCCTTCCTGTGCCACAATGGAGCATGGGATTTCTCATGGGGTATAAGAAGAGACAATGTACCTATTCCTTCCTGGGCCAAGGAAAGGTCCTCCAAAGATCATGGCACCATCAGGTGGAGGCTCCTGCTATAATTAATTAATTATAAGTAATTAATTAATTATAAGTAATTAATCCACTATGGGTTTTAGTCTTCATTTTAAATGAGCCATTGAGAGTGCTGATAATATTTGATAGATTTGATTCAACACCTTTGATACCCTTTACAGTAGTGTTTCCCAACCGGTGTGCCACGGCACACTAGTGTGCTGTGAACGATTATCAGGTGTGCCGTGGGGAATTGGCCTCTGTCCCTTTAAGCATGGAAATGAGCCCGGCGGAAGAGCGGGGCGGGACTGAGAGTAGCAGCCGGCGACAAACCTCACGGGCGGCCAATCAGGGGCATGGGGCCCCAGTCCCTTGGCTTTCCATTGGCCTCCTCTTCTCCGGAGGGGGGAGGGAGGGAGTGACATCACTCTGACCCCCTCCTCTTTGCAGCAAACGCCACTGCCACCGCCATTTTGACGAGACAGAGACGGGTGAAGAGGAAGGAAGGAAGGATGGAAGGGAGGAGGTGGTAGGAGAGGGGTGGGGGGAAGTGGCCTTCGGGGCGGAGAGGGGTGGAGTGACAGTCCTGCCTCTTGACTTCTGGGCTTCCTTTCCCCTCCTGCCTCTTGAGCTCTGCTCTCTGTCCGTCACAGGCTGGAATCCCTTTGGAATAGCCAGAGGTTCATCGAATCCTAGACATGGAGGAGACCTCGTGGGCCTCTTTCACCCAATACGCAGGAAAATTGCCTTCAAAGCACCCCTGACAGGTGGCCTCTGCTTAAAAGCCTCCAAAGAAGGAGCCTCCACCACATCCCAGGGCAGAGAGTTCCACTGCTGAACGGTTCTCACAGTCAGGAATATATAAATACATTAAAAACATATTAACTATACGTATTACTGTGTTAGAGTGTCATTTTGGTTGGTGGTGTGCCCCAGGATGTTGTAAATGTAAAAAATGTGCTGCGGCTCAAAAAAGGTTGAAAAACACTGTATGATCTAAAACCTAGAATGTATTCACGATCTCACTAGCAGGGAAACCACCAACCACCACCAGATCCCTGTGTAATGCATGGATATCTATACTGTACTATAGTACGATAGCAGCAAGACTATTCATTTTCCTTTTCATAGCATATGTATTCATTGCCACTGCTGTTGAGCATAACACGGGGTTTGTCAGACTTTAAATAGCCCAGTATCAAGATGGAGAAAAGTTCTCGACATTGTATGAAAGTGCCTAGCTTTGCATGAATACGACACTTTCCTAAGATGCTCTATTAAAACGATAAGCGGTCATTTTGAACTGTGTTTGCAGGTAGAAAAATAAATCCTTGAGCAACAGAACATCCTATTAGCTTAAAGAGGATCTCACAAGTGCAGAAGGGTGAGTTCAGGACAAAATATCACTCTTAGCCCTGAACGATTTTGCATGCACGGGCTTGCCTCTTCCCCCTCACCTATCTCCATCCTATTTTGCCGTTTTGAAGAAACTTAATTGCTAGGCATGAGAAAAACGTTATGAAAATGATTCGTTTCGTAAGAAATTCGTAAGAAATGCTACTTTTGAGTATTTCCGCACCTGGAACGCCAACCAGGAAGTGGACTTTCTTTTCGAACTTCGGGGCCAGGATTTTCTTAGTGTCGTTATTAGGTCGTAAGGGGGCCCTCCTTCTCTCTCACCACCCTCCCGCCTCCCTTGCCAATAAGTATTATGGCAAGGCAAGCCCTAAACTCGCTCCTTCTTTCGGCTGGAAGCCCAGAAAAATAAACAGAGAGGTTTACTCAGAAGTAAATCTGCAAAGGAGGGCACTTTGGATGAAGGGCCCCCTTGTGGATTTATTTCTGAGTAAACCTCTGTTTACATTTTTTCCAGGCTTCCCTGCCTCTCCTGCCTGCCAGGATCTAAAGCATCAAAGAGTATTGGGGTGAGAAACCAACCTAATGTATAATAGAATGAATGCTACTGTAAGTGCCTAATGTTATAAGTAATCCAACTGGTCATACCTACATTCCATGCACATGCAATAATACAGCAGTAATAATAACAAGAGGTAAAATTCAAACCGAAAGTATTCTGACTGGTCTCTCCTCATGCGGTGCAAACGGGCTCTTCTCTTATTAGCCCGGGAAATTAGCCCGGAAAAGCCAGCGTTTGCTGCTTGAGACACACATACATATTCTTGGGGATTTGCTGCAGAATCCAGGGCTCATAGAGAAGATTCTGCAGCAAATCCCCCAAAGAATATGTATGTGTGTGCACCCAGGAAGCAAATGCTGTGCCCGGGTTTTTGCCTTTTCCCGGGCTCAGAGAAGAGCCTTTTGTAGTTTGAGGAGGGACCAGTCAGAATACTTCGGTTTGAATTTTACCTCTTCTTATACCCATTGTTATTACTGCTGTATTATTGCATGTGCATGGAATGTAGGTATATGACCAGCCTGGGCAAACTTGGGCCCTCGCTCCTCGGGATCGGGTGAGAGAGGCAGCGAGGAGCCAGGGGGGCTCTCCTCCTTTCTTTTGCTGCTTCCAAGAATAGAATACCCCTCCCTCCTTCCCTCCCTCCCTCCTTCCCCTCCCTCCTTCCTATTTGGAGAGTCCCATCTAGAATTCAGTGTGATTTATTCAAGTTTTGCCTACAACTCCCAGAAATCCCAGCCAATTTACCAGCTGTTAGGATTTCTGGGAGTTGTAGGCCAAAACCATCTGGAATGCGCATGCGCTGGCATACGAAATACTAACGAATTTCGTTAGTAATTAAGTTACATTTTAGAAATTTTTGGAATTTTTTTGTAAGTCTTCCTATTACTAATTAAAAAAATCCCCCCCCCCCCCCATTTGATTTTCGAATCGCCATTTTTGGGTTCTAAAACATGCCTATTAATTGCAATAAATAATAATAAGAAAAAACAAAAGAAGAAGCCCAGCTCTTGTTCACTAGGGAGGGGAAGCAGGTAGAGCTTTGAATTTGATATTGAATGGTAAAGGAACTGTCCCAAGTGCTGAACGTATTTAGAAATAGAATTCAGTTCACCAAAGCTACCCTGGAAATATCCTCCCCCCACTCTTTCTTTTTTGGTCAATGGCTCAGACCGATGTCCTTTGAAAAATGAAAAAAATATGCTATTTCATTTTTCTCATTCAAATGGTCCTTGAATGGAAGATTCTCTGCTGTATATAATCCTGACATTCACATTGAAAAAGGCTGACTATTAAAAAAAGCAGGATACACACACACACACACACACACACACACACAAGCTAGGGGACCCGGTGGTGCCCAGGTTATTTGAGGAAGGCATTATGTGCCATAGTTCGTCATTGGTGTGGGCCACAGTTCGTCATTGGTGTGGGCCACAGTGCTCTAAGGGAGTGAATTAAAGTATTGCAAGTCCCATCATCCATGGTCCATCCTTCCTCAAACAGCACCAGGATGTAGGGTGCATCTTGGGGTGGGGGGTGTCTGTGTGCCAAGTTTGGTCTTGTTCTGTCATTGTTGAGGAAGCCTAACAATATCCCATGAGCTGAGGCCTAGTCAGATAAATCAAGGTAAGGAAGCCTAGCTGTCAATTTTGGGCCTGGTCTGTGATTTATAGGGGCTGCAGTGTTGTTTGGGAACTGAATGAGGTGAAGGTACTGCAAATCCCATCATTCATGGCCCATCCTGCCCTAAAACACACCAGGATGTGAAGTGGGCCATTGGTCCCTTGTTTGCCATGTTTGGTCCTGATCCGTCATTGCTGTGGGCTACAGTGGCTGACTGCCTGAGGCCTTCTGCTTTCCCTCTGAGTCACCTTAGAAGTGTATTGGGTGAAGGTACTGAACATTCCATTTCCTACAGAAAAAACTGTCAGCTGGCTAACTTCAACTCTAGCCATTCATGCCTGCCTCAGGCCCTTCCCTTTCCTCTCTGTGCTGTGTTGGAATGTTGGGTGGCTGGCCAGTCACAGCCATTTATGCAAATAATCCCGGAGCGGCAGCCAATCGAAACGCTGCCACATATTCCTTCCACTGCTCAGCCACAAACACTGACTTATACACACACACACACACACACACACATACTAGCTGACCCGGCCATGCGTTGCTGTGGCATTGTTGAAAAGCACAATCAAATTACTTGCAACCCCTAAAAGCCATTCAATCCAGCTGTGTTCTTAAGTATGAGTTGTTTCTAAGTGGAATGTTTGTAACTTGGGGACTTCCTGTGTGTGTATGTATGTATGTATATGTATTTGTGTGTATGTGTACATATGTGTGTGTATACTGTATATGTGTGTTTACTTATGTATATGTGTATATGTATTTGCATGTATATGTGTGTAGTTATGTATATGTGTGTTTGTATATGTATATGCATGTATATGTGTAGATGTGTGTAAATACAGATGTGTGTATGTATGTGTGTATGTGTATATTGGTAAAAAAAATTGCATGTGTATATGTGTGTGGGTATGTGTGTTTCCTCCTTCCTTCTGTCTTTTCTTTCCCTCCTTCCTCCAATTCATTCCTTTTCTCAATCAGTCCTCCCCTTTATTTCCCTCCCTCCGTTCCTTCCCTCTCTTTCTTTCCTTCCTTTTTCTCCTCCCCTCACCAGGTTGTCCTTCCTTTATTACCTTTTCTTTTCTTTTTCTGTCCTGTGTACTTTCTCTTCTTTCTTCCTGTGGTACTTCCTTCTTTCCTCCCTCCCTCCCTCCTTCTCTCTGACCTTTCTCGCCCTTTCCCTCTTGCATTTCTTCCCGTTTTCCCTCCCTCCTTTATTCTCTCCTTCCTTCCTGTCTGTTGCTACCTCTTCCATTCCGTCCTTTTCTCTTTCTGTCTCTCCCCCCTTCTCTCTCTCTGTCTTCCTTTCTGTCTTCCTTTCCTTTCCTTTCGTCCCGGGCCGCCCACCAGCAGTCTGTTTGTTTACTTTCCTTTGGGGTGGGGAGGGGAGAGAAGGGATTTTGATTGCTTTTCCTTGCGCTGCCCCTCTGATTGGCCGGGGGTTTCGCATGCTCCGTGTGTTGAGGGGTGGGGAGGAGGCAAGAAGCACAGCGTGCACTCGATCTGTTGGGAGGGGTGGAAAGGGAGCTGTTCCAACCGGCTTTGCCATGCGCAGTGTTTCTTGGCCTGTCCCAGTGGTTTCTGGGACTTGTAGCCCCAAACGTTTTTATGGTTTTTTAGCTGTTGTCTTTAATTTTGGAGGGGTGGGTTGGCAAACTTACCTCGTTGGGTTATGTGTCAGTGTGGCCTGGTTTTGTGTGTCTGCGTTGTGTGGTTTTGTTGCCTATAAGCTTATAACCACAGATGTTACATTTATACACACACACACACACACACACATGTTCCCCCACTAAAGATGCTCAGTTTTTATGTGGTACCAATGATGATGGATGCCACTGTGCAATGCTACACATTTTGCATGATTGTCCATGGATGAAAATGAGCATTACTTCCGGTTACACACTGGAGATATTGCAACTGGCACCTGTAAAGACTTACAAAACAGGGGGCAGCACTGTAATATACCACAAATACTACAAAGGCAGTAAATAAGTTGTATCAAAATACATTTAAATAGGCAGAATAGGGCTCACGAAATGAGAACCACATCAAATAGCATTAGAAATCACATAGAAATTACACAAGAAATACATTGCATATCAAACAATCTTCAAGGATGTGTACAGTTCCAATAGCCACTGGGTAATCATTCATTCAAATACAGTACAGTGAAAACAGGGCTACAAGAACGCTGGAAGGGTCCGTCTTCATATATCAAAACCTAAATAGGAACAAGGCGGAAACCCTTTTTAAAGAGGAAAATTCCTGGGGGCAGTTAGCCCCAACTCAAAACCCATGATCGGGTGGCGAAACGAGAGTTATTTCCGGGGTCTAGTTCGAGATGCTAAGCGTCTTCCTGGTATGCAGCAAAGGCACCACCTAAAGTTGTGTCACAAGGGGTGGCGGGAGTGGTAGTCCACTGTAGATCCTAATGAGCAGAGACGCCCGAGCTCAGTTGTTGCGAGCGGCGCCGGGGGGGGGGGGGACTCAGGCCCCAACACTGTCGTCTTCCAGGGACGTGTTGTGCGGGGACCAAGCCTGACGGCGTGGAGCTCAATATGAAGCTGGCGGCAGGCCGTTTCGTCCTTTCCTATAGGACTTCCTTAGAGGCAGCGTAAACTAAGTATGACGTCCTCACATGTGTTAAATCTAAATCATAATGACAGTTACAAGTGTTTGTTAGGGACCTAAGTAAACAGTGCAAATGGGAAGCATGGAATATCTTGTATATAGAGTATATTTACCATCAGGAGTCTTTCAAACGTCACGGAGGACGGACCATCCCATCCGGTGGAAATGGCAGGGAGGAATGATAGCAGGAGAGATTTATAGGAACAGGTTAAAGCGACAGCAATCTATTTGTTTAACAGGGCATTCAGACTAAGAGGATCGTTTAGGCCTCCAAACTGTTTTTCTGATGATAGTTGGATTATCCAGAATGTTTCCCTTTGCTTGAGATGTTTGATGATGTCACAATGGGGGGGGGGGGGGGCTCTAACTTTCTCCAGTACTTGAATTTTAATGTGATTGAAGGAATGTGTTTGTGTTGTGCAGTGGTGATACAATGTGGAATCCATAGCCTGGAGTTTAACCCGGGATTTGTGCTCCAAAGCACGCTCACGGAGACTCCTGCTGGTGAATCCAATGTACTGCATGGCACAGCTGCATTCTAATAAATAAATGACTGATGTTGTTTGGCAATTTGAGAAGCAAATGACCCTAGGTCGAGCATTTGAGTCCCAGTCCCTAGCAGCTTGGGAGGGCGTTCTCTCCTCCCCATTCACAAAGGAGGGAACACCCGGGAGACCATATTCCAATTTTTGGGAGGGGGCTGCTGCTGCAGATCTTCTCCAGCTACCGAAACCTACACCCCAAAACGTTCTGGACTTAAATTTCCTCTGGCGGTGGCCACGTCTCTGAGGCCTACACCTCGGGGGCCTACCATTTCCCATCGCTGCATCCTTGTCCATAGCTAGGGCTTCAGGCTCTCCGGAGCCCGAGCTTGACTCAGTCCTGCTTCTCTCTCTTCTTCAGCCACCCTGGGTGTCCTGGGGTCGAGGAGTGGCTTTTCCCACTTCTCCAGCTTGTTGTTCTCGTAAGTCTCTTTGGCAGCTGCTCTCTTGCATTAGGCCACTTTGATCAGAAACACCAGGCTTCGGCGGCATCTGGGCATCCACTTGCATTCCCTCCCTTGGAGGGGGAGGAACATCCGGATTCCCAGCGAGGGGGCAGGAAGCTGCTCTCTTCATCTTCCGGCTTCGGTGACATCGCTTCCGGCTCGATTGTAGAGGTGACAAAGACGCTTGCTCTCCTATGGCATCTTCAAGGCCATCCATCATCTTGGGTGCCTTTTCCAGTGCCTGCCGTTCTGCCAGTGAAAGGCAGCGTCGGCAGCCATGAGATTCCCCTGGGCAGCCCAGAATCTCCGAGATATCCAGGAGACCTTCCTCCATGCGAGGGAACTCCACCATCGGCTGTTGGCTGGTCAGCTGCAGCCTCTCTTTGTTGACCATGGGCAGCCACCGTCCTCTCTGTGATTCTGGCGAGCCAGGGCCATGCTCACCAATCGGTTAGGGGGCCTGTACATTCAAAACATTGGGGTCAAAACAGCAGTCTTTCAGGTCTCATGGCCTGAAGAGGCATTGATGACCCTCGGGGTTGTTAGCCTCTCCTCCATCAGCTTCACCCGCAACTCCATTGGCTGGTAAGGCATGGGCATGGCCGTCCTCTCTGTGTCTTAGCTCCTCAGCGAGCTTCTCCCCAGGAAGTCCCATGACTGATCCCAGTCTAGCTATGGGGCCTCGAATCAGAAGCAGCAGAAAATCAGCTGGAGGGTCTATAGTATTACCTGTGCCAATCTCATCCCAATGATGTTGGTGTCGGGATTGCAGGATTAATGGGCTAAGTAGGTGACTGTACTGCTCTGTTATTGTTCTTCAATGTTTTGATGTAAACTTTTTTCAGGACTCAAAAAAGCTTCGCACCAGATACTCGGGGTCTTATCTTTTTCTAAGTTGCCCCTTCTGTAATATCCATGAATGCAAAATGCCCCTTTGAGAGAGGATGCCTGAAGAGACATCTGATCATCTGCTCTCATAGATATTAATGATGCTTTCCTGTCACAGCGGCACTTGTGTCAAATAAGGGAGATTAGACCCATTGACAAAACGAATGTATCTGGCTTTCAGCAAAGGGATTAATATTGATTTCCTTTTTGAAGTCTTAAAAGCTTGTGATAAACTCTCCGTGTCAATTCAGGAATATAAGAGGATCATCTTCTCCAAACACTGATCCTTTCTGTTGATTAATGCTCTGATATTTGGGGGGGGGGGGGTTCCTTTAAAAAAAAGAGAAGTACAGAAAAGAAGAGCACGTGGAAATAAATAATTTCTTGCATTGTTAGCAAGCCAGACCAGAGAATGCAAGAAGCACAGAACGGCATTCGTGACTGAGTGGATTCACGGTTTTACAGATCTGCAAAGGATTTGGATCCTGGGAAGTCTCCTCCAGTGCAAGGCTGGCAGCTCACCCGTGTCTGGCTCACTTCGAGCTCATTGAGGAAAGACAGAGTATTAATGCTTTCACTAGTAAACAGTCAATTAAGTGTTATAATTTAAAGTACTGGGTCTCACTGAAGCTTTTTATTGTGCGTATGCTGACGCTTGCAAGCACACAATCCAGTCACGCAGCTTCAAAACAGGGAAGGCCTTTTCTCTGCCTAGGGCAGGGGTCAGGAAACGTTTTGACTCAGAGAGCCATAAAAGAAAAATATTTGGAAATTTATTTCAGTGAGAGCCATATACTGTAGTATATAATATATTTTAGAAACCAGAGAGATGTGGATTATAAGGCAGGTGGTTAGAAAACACCCCCCCCCTAATGTATGTGCAGTGCACACCCACATGGAAAACAAGTGTTAAAAAGTCAAACAAAAGCCCAAAATTGGAAATAAAATACACTGCAGCTGATTAACGTACGGACAATGTTGAGCCAGGATTAGGAATCCACATGCGCAGTGCTCATGAAAATAGCATCGCTGCTGGGATATCAAGATGGAGGACCCAGGTATGACATTCTCAGGAAGATAAACAAACACCTTTCCCTCCAATAGCCAAGAGGAAGTTGCGCAACCCCCCGGCCAGCATACACTTTTTTTATTTGGAGGATGACTACCATCGCTGATTCTTATCCAATGGGCTGATTTTGTTCAGTGAATACTTTCGGTTGAATCACTTCAACACATAGCAAATGTTCTTCCCTCGGCTGTAGTCTACAGTGGTATGGAATAGGTGCAAATACATAAACATCAAAACATCAAGGACCAAATTGAGTAGATCCAAATGTATCCGGTTTTGGAAACAGGGTTGGTCCTGGTTAGTGTTTGGATAGAAGACCAACAGAGAAAGAACCCGAGGGATCTCTCCATAGAGCTCAGGAAAGAATGACCTAAACTCCGTGGAGCCAGAGTGGATAATACCAGACTAATGGGACCAGTGCTTTGATTCGGTAATGCCAGCTTCCTTTTTTCCAAATCATATAGTAGTCATACTATTTGGGAATAGGGCAGCAGACATGAAAACTTAGAACTGGCCGTTACTAATAAAGCAGAAACTCTCCCCAGTTTGCCGAGTGGTCCTGATGCTTTATGAAGACACGAAAACCTACAAAGGAATACCAATTACTATGATAACCATTTGTAACCTAACCTGTAGCATGCAGGGGTTTGGCAACCACCGTCCCGAGTCGCCTTCGGGCTGAGAGGGGTGGTATAGAAACGTGACAAATAAATGCATAGTCTAATCATTCCCATTTATAAATTCTCTCGCTCTTGGCATTACTTCACGAACGATCAGGTCCGTAGCCAGGATTTTGATTGGGGGGGGGGGTGTTGTGAGGTTGGTTCGGGGAGGGGGGCGGATACTTGGTGGAATAGGGACTACCCTAGCAAACCTTTTGTATTGTTATCCCAATAACCCCATTAATGTGGGATATAATGAGCATGGTGATCAGATCATGATATGAATAAACATAACAGTTTAAATAATGTACCAGTAAGGCCTTTTCGTGGACCACCCTGAGAATTTCGGGGGGGGGGGCTGAAGCCCCCTTAGCCCCCCCCGGGCTACATGCCTGCGAATGAAGATTCTTTTTACAAGCACTTTTTACAAGTGCGTTGATGACTAAAAAGGCCAATCTGAGATAGGCAAGTCCAGTTGCAGAAAGCACAGCCGAAAGTCTCCTTAGGTGATGTTGTTTCCAAGTTGTGGTTCTTTCTGCGTTGTTGTTTCTCTTCGAGACCCATTCAGCGTGTCTTCTCGAAAGAGGCCGCAGCATTGTGGACAGTGCGTCTCCATGCCTCCCGATATGAGGTGGACCATTGTTGGTGATCAATCTGGCTGAGCCTGAGTTGTTGTTTCAGGGAGTCCTTATATCTCTTTTTGGGGGTGCCTCTCTTGCACTGACCCATGGCGAGTTCACCATAGAGTAGTATCTTTGGGAGGCGGTGGTCCTCCATCCTAGAGACCTCGTGCCCTGCCCAGCGCAGCTGTGTTCTCAATAGCATGGCCTCAATGCTGGTGACCTCTGCTTGCTCAAGGACAGCAACATTCGTCACATAGTCAGTCCAGTGTATATTTAGGATTGTGTGAAGACAGCGCTGATGAAAGCATTCGAGGAGTCGTAGGTGCTGCATAAGCAAAAATGTTGGATAATAAGGAGGGATTAAGGAAAGGCCTATTAAACATCAAATTACATTGTGATTTTACAAATTAAGCACCAAAACATCATGTTTTACAACAAATCAACAGGGGGAAAAACAGTTCAATACACGGTAATGTTATGTAGTAATTACTGTATTTACAAATTTATCAGCAAGACATCACAATGTATTGAAACAGCAGTGGATCCGGGCAGGAGGCAGACTGCGTTGGATAATACAGAATGATTGGGTGAGTGAAGGCTGGATAAGTGAGACTCTACTGTATAGAATTTGTGAGATCTGTATATGGCATGATGGGTTTTTAAAAAAAAAATAGCACTTGCAAATACAATTGAAACAGCTGCAATATTGAGAAATATTATTTTACCTTTATTGTTCACCTCTCTGTTGGCGCCCCCTTGTTGTGGGGGAGGGGCTTGCGTACCTTAATGAAGTTGTGAGCTATGCTGGCGGCGGCGTAATAGCCACCGGTAGGGCCTCCCATGCCAGACAGGTCACAACCGAAGAAGGGTCTGACAAAGAGCGTCAAAGGGCAGGACGGGCTCTCTAGCCTTGTGGCAACCATCCTAAGAGAAGGAAAACTCTGATTTCAAACCGGGGCAGGTGGCGCTCGTTTAACCCTGTAAAGTCAAACATCTAGAGAAGGAAACTCAAACCAAACCTACGACCTGAGGACCTCGCTGCCACCGTCCAAGCTCCTTGGTCATCAATGAGTTTGTACAAGCGTGGTATGAGCCCTTCCTAATAATCTTCATTCACGAAGTAATGCCAGAGAATCACGTTTATACTTGGCTCTGCATGATTTATCTCTGGCACCCCAAGGCCATGAGGAAATCTCTTCCATCAGCTTGGCACCCAATGAGACTAGCCTAGAAATATGGGTTTTCTTTTTCCCATCATTGACACAGGGATTGTGTTCCATTCATGACTGTTACTAAGGTAACTTCAGTGCGAGCATGTTATTTCCTATTGGGTGAAAATATCATAAAATTGAGGGATAAGTTGTTTAGGTAGAACAATAGGCCACCTGATATTGAATCTATAAGCACTTAATAAGAAGATTCCCACGTAATGGCACAGTACTATTATCATATCACTTAGTAAAATGGCATCAAATTATTGTATTACTCACATCTCGTTGGATCCATGAAAAATTATTGAAGAGATGCCTTGAAAGATGGCATTTCATGTGCTCCTTTTTATGCACTAAAGTGTTTAAAAGAACATTCCCATTTTGAAATGCTTCTCCTCCCTTGACAGCTTGCTGATGCCTTCCACCGGCTCCCCTGCCTCCAACGCCGCTAACCACGGCTTTAAGATTTCTGATCATTATGAATCTTGCACTTACACTAAACTAGATTGACAGATGAAATACTGATTACTAAGGACGTATTAAGAACTACTTTGCAACCAATTATGCTGACATTTGACTTGATTTGACAGTTGAATTGAGCAGAAGACCCCTCCAAACAGAACCGAACCATTTAATTTTTATCCTCATCATTCAAAGATAATTGTTTGGAGAGATTCATTAAAACACCACTACAAAATTTATTTTTATCTGAGGACTAGCCGAGGAGAGGCGGTGCCCGGGTTATTTGAGGAAGGCATTGTGTGCCAAGGTTGGCTCCTATTAGATGTGTATGTGGCTTGCAGTGGTCTCAGGAAGTTAGTGAAGGTACTGCAAGTCCCATTGGCCAAATGGTCCATCTCCCCTCCCAACAGCACCAGGATGTAGAGTGGGTCATGGGGGCTCTGTGTGCCACGTTTGGTGTTGATCATTCATTGGATGAGGGTCGCAAAAGTATCTGAAGGTGATTGAAGGTACTTCAAGTCCCGACATCCATGTTCCACCCCCTCCAAACAGCACCAGGATGTAGAGATGGCGAAGACACAACCCACAGTCCAACTGGGAGCAATCCAGTGGAGTTCAAACCCCACCACAGGAAGCAGCAGAATCAGTCTGGAAACAAGGCTTCAAGATGCAAGGTGACAGGATACAAGGTGCAAGACACCTAGGATCCAAAGGCAACTCCTTGCTAGCCACAGAGGTTAGTCCCAAAATGCTCACCTTTTAAGCTCACTACAAGTCAGATCCACTTGATGAGGTCGATGCCCTATCACCATCATCCTCTGGTGTTACTCTCCCAGCAGCTGCTGCCCTTTGACTGACCCTCCAAGATTTCCACCTGTGGTTAAGACTTAGAACCGCCCACCCATTGTCTGGGGACTCTGAGGGCCAATCCTGATCATCAGTGAATCCTACCCAGGTGTCTGAACTTGTGGGCTCCTCACAAGCCCTCTGAATTTCTCTTACTTGAGTCCAATCCATTTCAGTAGAAGTGTCCTCTGTACTCTGACTCCCATCATTCCCAGAGAATCCCTCAAAAGTCTCAGAGTCTGTAGGTGCTGTAATTATTTGCTTGACTCTCTTGAGTTGCAAGTGATCCTCTTCACTTGACTCACGAGTAAGCCTCTTTCTGCAAACACCAGTACTCCTGTTACAAACAGCCCCACCCAGTTCCATACTCTCCCAGATGCTGAGCCATCAGAGTCTTCTGAATCACTACTATCAGTAGCAGCTGGAGGCTCAATCGCAACAGAGACAATTTGAATGACTTTGACCCAGAGCACGGCAAGCATTTTGCTGGTGAATTATGACGCCGACATTCAGATATATGCCGTACTCTCCTTTTTAGTCAATGCAAATATTTGAATTCTGTTCTGATCATACAATAACCAAAATTATCTTCCTCACCCTGCTCCAAAAATCAGTAAACCGCACAGCTTCCCAAACACAATCATATCCGTGTTGTCAGAGGCTCAAAGAATGGGGAGATCAGTGGGTTTTTTGGGGGCGGAAGGGGGTGATTTGTTTTCTAAAGGTACTTCAGGGATAGAATACTCAGGGGTCTTCCAAGAAGGTCTGGTGGCCTTTGCAATTGCCTAACACAGGAAAATAGAAATATATATCCCCACTACACCCATCAGCCTTCAACAACATGAAACCGGTTGTGTTGGAGGAGCTGCACTGCTTATAAGATTGGTTTAAGGTGCTAACTCTGCGAGATGCACCTTTAAATGCATAATCTCAACCTATGTATCAAATCTAGTCTTAGGGCTCTTCCACACATCCATATAACCCGAGAAATCAAGGTAGATAATCCACAATATCTGCTTTGAACTAGGTTATGAGACTCCACCCTGCTATATAAACCAGTTCAGTGTGGATTTTATACAGTTGTGTGGAAGGAAATCGACTTAATAATGAGACGCTGATATTGTGTTTTTAACGTTAAATGTTAAATTGTATATGTTGAAATTGTATTGATAATTGTTGATTTGTTTGTCTTGAGCAGTTCCTCCCCTATTTGTACACCCTCCGAACTGAGTCGCCATTCGGGCTGAGAGAGTGGTCTATTAAGCAAAGTAAATAAATAAATAAATAAATAAATAAGGGGCCTTAGTCATGCTTAGAGTAAACCCAACGGAACAAATGTAGTCTTGACTTATGGGTCCCATTATTGAACATTTTTCAGTGTGCACCCAACCCTATGAGAGAGGCTAGTGTGAAATTCAGCATGATGAAGGTTCTGCTTAATAAATCTGGGAGAACTTTGGCCTGATTTGTAAATCTAGGCTAGTCTGGAGTAAGTTCTACTTCGTCCCACAGGAATTCTAATTTTACAGGTAAAACTGGGTGCATTTAAATTTCTTTAAATTAGTATGTGCTTTGTAGTATCTGAAAGAAATGACCCATCTAACATGAACTTTTCATCGTAAGACAGATGATTTGATTTGTCTCTTCATATTTTCACTTTACGGAATAGTAGTCACTAGGGTTGGGCATCTCCAGTTTTAAATTCTTTGAAATCGGTTTAATTTCGTATATAAAATTAATTTCATAGTTTTTTGACCCACCTGGTCCAACCCAGAAGTGTAATTTCTATACCGGTTCGCCTGCCCTCCTCCTTCCCTGGATGGGAAAAACGCGGGTTATCCCCATCCAGGGGAGGGGGGGGGGAAGCACTCTCTTCTTCCCTCCTTGCCGCTCCCAGCTAACAGGCCTCGCGCGCAATGCCTGTCAGCTGGGAGGGGCAAGTAGGGAAGAAGGGAGAGCAAGCCCTCCATTCTAGCCTCCCAGCTGGCATAATGAATAAAAATGAAAATTCGTTATTAATAACGTTTCAATCACGAAATTTATTTTAAAATTTTTGTATTAATTTCTATAACTAACCAAAAAATGAATCCGCCCCCCAACCGAGTTTAGAATCAAAATTTTCATGGATCAACCAACCCTAGTAGTCACTATACAATCATAACCCAGTATCCTTTTAGGGGAAAATATTGTTTTAATCTACATAGATCCACTGTATTGAAACTGGATGCAATATGGATTAAACTCTGATTAAAAAATACCTGACCACCCCTGCAAATTCCTAGCATATTGATCACAGGCTGCACCTACAGATTGACATCACTCTATCTACTATGACTCAGTGCTATGAAATTCTGGAAGAATAGCTTGGGGATGCACCAGCACTCTTGAGCAGAAAAGGCTAAAGTGCTTGTAAAACTACAATTCACATGATTACATAGCATTGAGCCATAGCACTTAAAGTTTGGTCAAACTTCACTAATTCTACGATGTGCATGGTCCCACAGAGACACTTTGCTGTGGATTAAACAGTCAGATCTACCATCGCTTAACAGCATTTGGCTAAGTGTATTTTATGCAGCATCACAGAATGCAATAGGGTTTGCACCCTTCTGACTGTTGTACTTAGGACTGCTGCGCAAACAGATATAAGAATAGTGGTGTGCTT
Source organism: Anolis apletophallus (assembly GCA_030556195.1). Lineage (NCBI taxonomy): Eukaryota > Metazoa > Chordata > Lepidosauria > Squamata > Anolidae > Anolis > Anolis apletophallus. The sequence goes on from JARBWK010000009.1 coordinate 2,078,817, forward strand.
TCATAATTTTACTGGCAGAAAACTATTTATCTGAGCTGTCCCAACAGGCTTATGCTCAATGGTGATCATTTTGCAATTGTACCAAGATTGTTTTAATTTAGCATGTTGTTATGTGTAATAAATGACAACTGCTTTCAGAATATTGACAAATGCAATGATAATTAAGGCAAACCATAAACCACAAGCTGTCTTCTTATGATGTGTTCTTGCTTGAATGGAAGGCTTTCTGTGGCACGCATCCAATAACGAAATTCCCCCAACTCTCCAAGCAGAGGAGTCCTCCGATGGAGCATTGGCTCTCCACTTCGATACCTTCTGAACAGTGATAATTCATGAAGTCACCACATTATACTATTAGCATGCTACACAACTTTGATACCTTAGGTCAGATAGAATGAAGTCCCTCACCACCTACTGTTTACAATGTGGGGCCATATTATTTGCTATGCAGAAAAGAAGCTTTTTTTCTGTGCAGAAAAGGCTTCTTTGGGGGAACGCCATAACAATGTATGTAATTGATTCTCTTCCTCTCCCGCTCTTCCACTCTTCCCCCTTGCTTTTCAAACTGTCTGTTTTGTGATTTTATAAAATACTAGCTGTACCCAGCACGCGTTGCTGTGCCCTTTTTAGGAGATGCGAGAAAGTCCAATCATCCACGGTGTGCCCTCCTCTAAACTGCAGTTGGATGGAGTGTGGGTCATGGGGGGCATGGAGTGCCAAGTTGGGTCTTTATTGGTCTTGGTTCTGGGCCACAGTGGTCTGTGGGGAATGATGGGTTTTTGAAGTACTACAAATCCGACATGCTTTTCCATGGTGGTACTTCAAGTCCCATCATGCATCGAAAAGAGCAGTCTTACAAGTCAGGGCTCTGTGTGCCAAGGTAGGTAGGTACTGTAAATTCAGGCCATACACAATGTCCCATGAGCTGAGGCCTACTGTTAGGAACAGCAAGTTAATGAAGCCTTACTGTCAATTCAGGCCATACACAATGTCCAATGAGCTGAGGCCTAGTTGGGAGAATCAAGTTAATGAAGTCTTACTGTCAATTCAGAGCGTAAACAGCTTCCCAGTAAGTGAGGGCTAGTTAGGGAAATCAAGTTAATGAAGCCTTACTGTCAATTTTGGGCGTGGTCTGTGATTTTTTCGGGTGTAAATTTTCGGTTGGAAGTGATTTGGGGGTTTGTGTTGGGGAGTGGCTCAGGCCTTTTCCTTATTCTGTTTTGGCAGTTTATTATGTTTCGGAATGTTCATGTTGGCTGGCCATTGCAGCAGTTATGCAAATCCGCCCTTATTGGCAGCCAATCATGTTGTTCAGAATGTAGAGGCTGGGTGAGTCTTTGGCTGCCCCGGAGGATGCTGGTAAATGTAGTTTTATTTTTATTCGTTGTTTTGGTTTAGGGCAGGATGGGCCACAAATGATGGGATTTGCAGTACCTTCACCTCATTCACTTCCCAAACAACACTGTAGCCCCTATAAATCACAGACCAGGCCCAAAATTGACAGCAAGGCTTCCTTAACTTGATTTTCCTGACTAGGCCTCAGCTCATGGGATATTGTTAGGCTTCCTCAACTTGATTTTCCTGACTAGGCCTCCAACAATGACAGAACAAGACCAAACTTGGCACACAGACTCCCCCAAGATGCACCCTACATCCTGGTGCTGTTTGAGGAAGGATGGACCATGGATGATGGGACTTGCAGTATTTTAATTCACTTCCTTAGAGCGCTGTGGCCCACACCAATGACGAACTATGGCACACAATGCCTTCCTCAAATAACCCGGGCACCGCCAGGTCCCCAAGCTAGTAGTCTTCTAAAACTTAATGTTGTTCAAAGCCTTCCTTGCAGTGAGAAGAAACGTGTTAATACAATGACTTCTTGCTTCCACTGAGAAGAAAATGAGTGATGAATGGCATCCCTGTGGGTTTCTCCCAAACTCTAATCAATGGAAGTTTCATCACTAATTTCAGCGGAAACCCACAAAGACGAAGTGACCATTTTAATACACGTCTGTACCAGAGGTGTATTAAATCCCTTCTTACCGCTTGACAGATTAAAGTAGGCAGCCTGGCCTCTCTGGTCTGAGGCGCCTTTGGTCAAGGAAGCCAATGGTAAACAGCACAGGGGTTCCTTGTTCTCTGAAGTAATATAAATGACAGAAAGGAAATGCCATTTAGCTTTTGCTTTTACAGTAATACAATTCTCTTTGTTCTTGTGATTCTGTCACACTGGGTCTCGTGAGTAATAGTCCACAAATTAATTGAAAAACGGCCTGCAAACTTTACCACTCGACAAGTAAAAGAATTGGGGAGAAGAAAAAAGAAAACACGAGAAGCCGAGTCAATGAGCTTCTAAATGTAATCACCTTCACTTATACGTTTCCTAACATTAAAAGAAGGGGTTCTTCGTTTAAATAAAAGAGTTACAAAGCCTATTTGTTTGTAATAAGATTAACCTTTTTCAAGGTAGAAAGTATACAATTTTTTTAATCTGGAAGTTCCATGGACGACATTATGACCATTCTGAACCACAAACGAGTGACTTAAGAAAACACGGCTAGATGTCACAGTGAGGTTTCGATGGAGCCTCGGTGTCTACGAGGCCTCCCCAAAGAGGTGACGTCTCCCCCTATCCTGGGCACAGGGCCGTCTTCTTCTTCTGGGCTGCTTAATGCAAATGTAAACCAAACAGGGGCCTGGATACATTGACTGCCCTATGTTTTCACTTTCCACTCTTGCCTTCTGCACAAGGACACTTTACAAGCCTGGAGTATTACAGAAGCATGGGTGACCATGCAGAGGACTTAGAAAAGTCCCCCTTCCAGACCACAACTCCACCATCTCCAGCCAGGACGGCCATACTGCAAGACATTTTGGGGGACAGTCATCTGAAACTTTCCAAAGTTCTGGTTATGCAATGCATCGTACTTCACAAAGGATAGCGGTCTATAAGAAGGTTTTAGAGATTTCAAATGTGTGGCCTCCCAGGGCGCAACTACTGTACATTTTGGAATTTATGCAGTTTAATAGGAGTTTATAATCAAATGAGGCACCTGTACTATTTGATAGGGAAGGCTAAACACCCTATCATATATATAAATGAAGGAAGAATCGTCATGGAAAGACCGTTCCAAACAGAGAAACCTTACAACGCAGAGACACCAAACTTGCCAACAGAAATAGGCCTCAAGCAAGGTACGTTTGTAGCAAAGAAACTCCCCCAAACCTAAAAGGCCGCCAAAACAACGAGTAAAAAAAACTACATTTCCCAGCATCCTCCGGGGCTGCCAATGACTCTCCCAGCCTCTACATTCTGACAACATGATTGGCTGCCAATAAGGGCGGATTTGCATAACTCCTGTACTGGCCAGCCAACATGAACATTCCGACCCATAATAAACTGTCAGGAGGATAAGGCAAAGGGCTGAGGCACAAACACAAACACCCAATTCACTTCCCACAGAAAATTTACACCCCTACAAATCACAGACCACGCCCAAAATTGACAATAAGGCTTCATTAACTTAATTTCCCTGACTAGGCCTCACTTAATGGAATGCTGTTTACGCTCTGAATTGACAGTAAGGCTTCATTAACTTGATTCTCCCGACTACGCCTCAGCTCACTGGGCATTGTGTATGGCCTGGATTGACAGTAAGGCTTCATTAACTTGCTGTTCCTGACTAGGCCTCAGCTCATGGGACATTGTGTATGGCCTGAATTTACAGTAACCTACCTTGGCACACAGAGCCCCTATGACCCACGCTACATTCTACTACAGTTTGGAGGAGGGTGGACCATGGATTATGGGACTTGAAGTACCTCCATGGATAATGGGATTTGTCTACTTTAAAACCCATCATTCCCCACAGACCACTGTGGCCCAGAACCAAGACCAATAAAGACCAAACTTGGCACACAATGCCCCCCCTGACCCACACTCCATCCGACTGCAGTTCAGAGGAGGACACCATGGATAATGGGATTTCAAGTACCCCACCCACACAAGCATCAACCTCTACATCAACACAGCAGACGGAAAGACAAAAAACATTGTATATCCACAAGCTATGCAGAACGCCAGCAACACCACACACCAACAACTCCCCAGGACTTCAACATCCCACCCACCAGAACAACCCACAACGACACAGCCATGGCCCCAGCAACACTAACAACAATTCCAACCCTTACATACTCAGACTTTCTCGCATCTCCTAAATAGGGCACAGCAAAGCGTGCCGGGTACAGCTAGTAAAACTATAACTCTCATAGCACTGAGTCATGGCAGTTTTCGGACCTCACGAAAAAACACAAGGTAATGCAATGAAAGACCACTATTGCAAGGTGCAATGATATGAAAGGACACCAGATGGCGCTGATGTCGATAACCTTACACAGTCAGGGCTGAGTCTGTAGCAAAATAAACATTCAAACAATTGGAACAATCCCAGTATACAATATCAAGGTGGACATGCAATTACACCCCACCCGGTGGGTACAGGAAAAGTATCCCCCAAGTAACGATAATAAAGGCAAAATAAACTACAATTCCCAGCAGTCAATCGGCGTGGGCGGAGGTGACGTGAGTGGTCCGTCACTTCCTGGCGATGCGATGGTGACGCTATCAATGCCTACAATGACCAGAAGGCTAAGCGCGCCGAGGGAGGAGTCCTAGAGATGACGCAATGCTGAAGTCTCCGTGCAGTTCTCGCGTTGCGGCGGACGGAGGCTACTCTCGTGGGGCGAGATCGCGGTGGCGTGATCTCGTGAGAGTACGCCGGGGGGATCCGAACCCGGAAATGAATGTAAATAAAGTGTAGCGCCGTGAAATAAAGATATATAAAGTGGCAATAGGGGTTAATGAGGTGGCGATGCCCCCAATATGTGTACTTTCCACTGGGTTGTTCAGGTTGCAGTCTCACAGAGTAGGCCGTGTGTGGGTAACAGGATAAACACCGGCCAGCTGCTGCCCCGCTGGGAATGCCAAGAGGATTTAAAGGTGTCTTGTCCAAATAATATCTGTTCTGCTGCCCAAAGATAAATGATGCAGGGATGCACCTCCTGTGCTAGGTAAGCAATAGTGTGTCTTCAAGTATTCCAAAATTAACACAAGTTCAGTCACTTCTCCATAGAAAATATGATATATATTTGAAGTTCAATCTTTCAATAACAATTCAATGTATATTCATCCAGATGCGGGTTAAGGGCATGGCGTGAGTCAACGGGTACAGCCCAGACACATATAATTCCAGGCAATATGAGGCACCAGCCCGTTTCGCTAGAGACCACGTATGTGTGGCAGATGCTTCGTCAGGACTCGCATGTCACAACAAAACCACATCTACAATAAAATAAACAGGAGTATTCATCAGCAAATTGCAGGTAACCAAGTACAAAGGAGTAACATAATACAATATTCACATATATGTCAGGCAATTGCCATTAGATAATATAGAAAATACATACCAGCATCAGAGAATAAGAAGGGTGCAGCTAAACGCACATCAGCTTAATAGCCCATTTCAAATGAAGGGTAAATTCATGATACACAGGTAAGTATTATATAATGTGGAAACAATAGAATGATTAAGTGATCAAGGCTGAGATACTTAGTTGCTCGTTGAGGCCCTTAGGGTGCTCAGAACCTACTAATTGGATCCAGGATGTTTCTGCCCTTAAAAGGGCTTTCCTGTTGTCTGCATGAGGAGCACAATTTATTTTTTGTAGAGCCATTACTCTCAAGGAGTTCTCTGAGTGACCCTTGATGTTAAAATGAGAGTATAGGATACTATCAGTAGCGCCGGTCCTGATTTTTGAACGGTGTTCAGTGACGCGGACTCTGAGGGTTCTACTAGTTTGCCCAATGTACACCCAGGTTACACGGGCAGAAGATGGCATAGACCACCCCTGGGTGGTACATGTGGTAAAACTCTTGAGTTCGAACGTCTTGTTTTTCCAAGTATGGGCTATGGTCTTGTTGAGTCAATCATTTGCAAATGCCGCAGCGGCCACATGGCCTACATCCTGGTGTGAGAGTACTTTTGGTGGTATGCAGGGCATGGTCGGTATGGGTAAGTATGTCGCCAATATTCCTTGTTCTGCGGTATGCGACCATAGGGGGTTGTCGTAAACCGGGGATAGTGTCCAAAAGATGCCAATATTTCTTGACTACATTGTTGATGTCCCGACTGTGTGGCGTGAGTGTCAGTGGCCACACGAGTCGTGTTGTAGTAGGTTTTCTAGTTGTAGGTTGTAGGGTATGTTCTCTAGGGGTGCGATCAACCCTCCTTTTAGCATTCTCAACGACCTGTTTAGGGTAACCCCTATCTGTAAAGTTGTTGGACATCCTGTTGACCTCAGTCTTATAGTCTTGGTCGAAGGTCGAATTCCGTTTGGTTCTCAGGAACTGGGAGAATGGCAGGTTGTTCTTTAATGCGTGTGCATGGAAACTTTTGAAGTGAAGATATGAATTTCTCTCAGTGGGCTTATGGTAGGTCCGGACCCCTAAGTTCCGATTCCGGGTTTTAAAGACTGAGACATCCAGGAAGTTCACCTCCGAACGGCTGGATTCCATGGTAAATGAGATGTTCAAGTGCCAGGAGTTCATCCAATGTAATAAATCAGGTAAGTTGGTATCAGAACGAGCCACGAGGAAGACGTCATCGATATAGCGCCAGTACATCTTCAAGCCAGGGTATTTGTACTTATGGTCAGTGGTATAGAGGTATGTGGCTTCCAAATGTCCCATGAAGAGGTTGGCAATGGATGGGGCGACAGGTGAGCCCATGGCTACTCCTTGGGTTTGTAAATAAAAGATGCCCTCGAATTTGAAATAATTATACCCAAGTATGCAGTCCAGAAGTTCAATAAGATAATTCGTGGGGAGGCACTGAGTCAAAGATCTCATATCTAGTGTGTCAGCTACAACGGCTCTGGCTTCATCCAGTGGGATGTTGGTATATAGTGATGCAATGTCTGCGACTACTAAGATGTCTTGTGTGTCCACAGATGCATCCTCAATTTTTTTAATAAAGTCGCTAGTGTCCTTAATGTAACTAGGTATGTTCTTCACAAATGGTTGAAGTTGATGATCAAGAAATTTGGCTAATGGTTCTGTGATGCTATTGGAGCCCGAAACAATGGGTCTCCCCAATGGGGGTCTTTGCTTTTTGTGTACTTTTGGGAGAGTGTAGAATAAAGGTACGCGTGGGAATTTGTTGTGGAGGAACTCTGCTGTTTTGGGATTAATATACCCCATGGTTTCACCATAGTAAATGATGTCAAATATGATTTTGGAGAACCTGGTGGTAGGGTCTTGGGACAATTTTTTATAACACCGGTTATTACCGAGTTGTCTGAGGGCCTCATTGGTATAGTCTGTCCTATTCAGGCAGACTAAGGCTCCACCCTTATCTGCTCGTTTCCAAACGATGTCTGGGTGGTTCCCAAGGTGTTCCAGGATGGTGATATCCTCTTCCGAGAAGTTGCGACAATGCTTGTCCTTATGGTGGTCAATTTTGGCAATATCCCTGGTCACTAAATTCTCAAAGACCTTAATCTCTTCAGACACCACATGAGGGGTAAATGTACTATTGGTAGGGATGTGAAAAGTGTCCGATTGAGGATGGGTAGAGGTATCCTCTGCAAAAAATTCCCTCAGCCGAATTTTCCGAAATAAATGAGCCAATTCTTGTCTGATTTTCAAATCTGAACATCCTGGTGTCAGGACGAAAGACGCACCTTTATTTACTAAGTCCAGTTCCCGTGTAGACAAATTATAATTAGACAGATTCATGACTAAGTGTTGTGCCATTTTCCCCGGCCCCTGCGAAAATTTTGGGGGCGGTAGTTTTGTTGGTTACGATTCCGACTGCGAAGTGAATATTCATTCCTAGTCTCAGAACCTCCTGTGACATCTGTCTCGCGGTTCCGTTCACCTGAGTTATTAGAATTCAAAGACTCAAAGGAAATTTGTCTGCTGCCAGGTCTAGAGTTGTTTTGGTAGAAGAATTTATAGACCCTATTGTCTCTGTAATCTTTTTGGTCACGTCTGAACTTGTTTATTTTATAATCCTTAGTCTCCTTATATAACTTGTCACAGTCTTTCTTAATCCTCTCTAGATCAATGGGGGGGATCTGATTGTTAATGTCAGCTCTAATGGCATCTATCTCTACCCTCAGTTTCTCAGCCTCAGTCTTAGATGTTTTAACCAATAGAAACAGAAGGTCTCGGGAGCAACGGTCAAGTATCACATGCCATTCCTTAACGAATTCCTCATCAAGTTCAAAAAGGCCCGGGGGTAGCTGGACCCTCAACCCCCTGGGAATGAGAGAGTTCCTTAAATACTCTGCCAACGTGGCCGCATTAAGTTCAAATTTGATACGCTTAAATTCCTTATCAGCTAACTCCTCAGCTCCCAGGTGTTGAGGGTCAGTGCTAGCAGATGCCCCTTCATTGGCATCAAATAGTCCTAAGTCCTGAATGTAATTGTTAATCTCTTGCTGGACATCATTATCTGAGGGAGTAGTCTCCATACTACTAGAACAGGGTGCAGCCTGTAATGTAAACTCAAAAACACAAGTATCTCCTAAGTGCGTTAAGCTGCACCCTTCTTATTCTCTGATGCTGGTATGTATTTTCTATATTATCTAATGGCAATTGCCTGACATATATGTGAATATTGTATTATGTTACTCCTTTGTACTTGGTTACCTGCAATTTGCTGATGAATACTCCTGTTTATTTTATTGTAGATGTGGTTTTGTTGTGACATGCGAGTCCTGGAAGCATCTGCCACATACGTGGTCTCTAGCGAAACGGGCTGGTGCCTCATATTGCCTGGAATTATATGTGTCTGGGCTGTACCCGTTGACTCACGCCATGCCCTTAACCCGCATCTGGATGAATATACATTGAATTGTTATTGAAAGATTGAACTTCAAATATATATCATATTTTCTATGGAGAAGTGACTGAACTTGTGTTAATTTTGGAATACTTGAAGACACACTATTGCTTACCTAGCACAGGAGGTGCATCCCTGCATCATTTATCTTTGGGCAGCAGAACAGATATTATTTGGACAAGACACCTTTAAATCCTCTTGGCATTCCCAGCGGGGCAGCAGCTGGCCGGTGTTTATCCTGTTACCCACACACGGCCTACTCTGTGAGACTGCAACCTGAACAACCCAGTGGAAAGTACACATATTGGGACATCGCCACCTCATTAACCCCTATTGCCACTTTATATATCTTTATTTCACGGCGCTACACTTTATTTACATTCATTTCCGGTTCGATCCCCGGCGTACTCTCACGAATCACGCCACCACGATCGCCCACGAGAGTAGCCTCCGTCCGCCGCAACGCGAGAACTGCAGAGACTTCGGCATTACGTGCGTCATCTCTAGGACTCCTCCCTCGGCGCTTAGCCTTCTGGTCATTGTAGGCATTGATGGCGTCACCATCGCATCGC